>PVLA01000458.1:0-551734 GCA_004027455.1 Hydrochoerus hydrochaeris | reverse complement strand
GTAGATTTACTAGAATTTTCAAGTAGAAGCTGGGATATAAACTAGGCACAGTGGCATACACATGTAATCCCAACATTTGGGAGGCTGAGGTAGGAGGATCACCATGAGTTCAAGGCAAGCATGGGCTACATAAGCAAGTTCAAGGCTGGCCTACCCAACACAGTGAGATGCTGCCTCAAAAAGAGAAAAAAAAAAGCTGGGATTTGCATTTTTAAAAAAAATATTTGAATGGAAAACTAAAGTCCTTTATAATTATGATATTCAGTATAGCACTCAAAGTAGAATGGAAATTGGAAAAGATAAATGGTGGAAACATCTGGGAAGATTTCCTGAATGAGATGACACTTAAAAGATCAGCAAATATATTGGTAGAAAGAAAAAAGATTTTTAAAAAAACGAGACAAGGTACAGAAGTAGAAATATGCAAAGTGTGTCTTTGTGTGTGTGGAGAAATAAAGTGATAGGTACAATGTCCATCTGAAGAAAATGGTTCATTATAAGTTGATAAAAACTTCTGAATACTGAAACAATATTGTACTAGACTTAGGCATGAACACTTTTAAGGTTAATCTGCAATACTACACTTTCTTAATCTTTCCATCACTTTATTAAATCCAGACAGTGAATACAACAATACACTTAGCTCATAATTATAACATTTTCACATCATTATTTTCATGGTAGAAACACAACAGACATAATTAACCTCAAGAGTCCAGGCAATAACATGCAGTAAAATAATTACAGAGTGCTTTGAGTATGTACAGAATGAGTTTTATTTTAAATATAATTTGCTAAGCCCAGCATCGTAGTGCATGCTTATAATCCCAGCACTCAGGAGGCTGAGGCAGGAGGACTGCTGTGAGTTCAGATTCAGCCTAGGTTACAAAGTGACCCAGTCTGAACTGCATAGTGAAACCCAGATGTAAATATAATTTGCTTAGATATAGGCTTATATAACTTAATTTTTAATAATGGCTTAGCAATCAACTCACAAAACTGCTGAAAACTTAACTTCTGGGCTCTCATGAGTTCATATAAGCTGCCTCCAACATACCAGTAGCTCCAAGATTTTAAGAAACTCATGGCCTGTGATTGGAGAACTGTAAGAGGCCATGAGTGCTAAACAGGGAGTGGATTTGCAAAGTTCAATATATTGCCCCCAAAACGAAACAAAACAAAACAAAAGTTCAGCTTTAAAATGTTGAATTCAGGGCCAGGGATGTAGCTCAGCAGCGCAGTGCCTGCCTGGCAAGCACGAGGCCCTGAGTTCTGTTTCCAGTACCAAAAAAAAAAGTAAAATGTTGAATTCAAAATGGCAGTGAAGGAGCTACAAATGGAAAAGTCTTTGAAGAAGCTAGAAATAACAAACTTCAATTTGCGTCAGTTGAGAACTTGAATACAGAAGTCATATGAATAGGGGTGCTAGCTAAAGATACAGTAAATCTTGGGCTTTCTAGGTTAGTAGCAAGAAAAGAGCAGAATGCTAAGGACTGAACCCTGGGAGCAATGTATCCAAAGTTAGAAAACAGATGGAAAAGCAATCAACAGGGGTAAGGGTAGGGAGAAAACAGGAGTAATGAGAGAAAGAAACGGGGGAAAAAAAACCATAAACATAAACAGAGAGAGTGTAACCAAGGCAGAGGTAACTTAAAATGCTAAAACCAGGCAAAGGTCAAAGAGGACAACTAAGAAAAGATATGACTACTTCCATGAGCCAGTAAAAATATGTGTGTGAATAACTTTCAAAAAAGTGATACAATGGAAGTGAATGGTAGCTTTAAACATTCAGAAAATATAAAGCAGCTAATATTAAGGTGGGGGGTGCACCACAGTTGTGGTGGTACATGCCTGTAACCCTCAGAAGGCTGAGGCAGGAGGACAGCCTGGGCTACAAAGTGAGTTCAAGGCCAGCCTAAATTGCATAATGAAACCTGTCTCAAAAAGGGGGAGGGGGAAAAAAAAGAAAGCAGAGGAGAAAGATGAAGAGGAAGAGGAGGAGGAGGAGGAAGAAGAAGGGCAACTAAGTTAAATGAATTTTGTGTTTTGTTTTTTAATCACACATTTTACCATCTTCACTTTAGGTACTTTCAGTGCGTTGAATAATACACATATATTTGAAGCTATATTTTTATGTGGTCTTATTTCTTTTCATCTCAAGGGAACCAGTACATTACCTTGATACACATGATTTCTCTGTGTTGTGTTTTGTTTTGACATGGGGCTCTCACTATGTTCCCCAGGCTGTTCTCAAACTCCTGAGAGTTCAGACAATCTCCCTGTTTCAATCTTCCTTCCAAGTGGCTGGGAGGACAAATATGTGTGTGACAGACACCACATCCAGCTCTCCCACTGTAGTTCTTACTATATTTGCCATTGTTCTTCCATAAGTACTTTCATTTTTTTTTCCTCCCTTTTTAAAAGCTCTGCAAAGCTGAGAAGCTAAGGCACAACTGTGAGTTAAGGTTAACCTGAGATACCCAGGATTCAAGTTCAGCATGGACTACAGATGGAGATCCTGTTTCTTATTAAAAGAAAACTAAAAAAAAAAAAAAAAAAAACGCTATATATAATCAGACAAAAACAAAAAGGCTATTACATAATCAGACAAAAAGGAGGGCTTTATCTTGGATAGATAAGATCTGAACATAGGTAGAAAACTTGGGAATAGGCTGTAAGAGCTTGACAATCAGCCCGGGGATAGAGCTCAACAGCACAGTGCCTGCCTGGCAAGTGCAAGGTCATGAGTTTGATTCCTGGTACCAAAAAAACAACCCTTGAGAACCAACTGCAACACGTTATTGTGAGGCTATGAAGTACCACAGAGTACTTAACAGAAAAAGGAGGCACCTTCAAATGTAAAGTTAGTTTTACAACAAGGCCTTATAGTGCCTTCTTAAAATTCAAATTTTGCCTGAGTGTGGTGCTAAGTTCGATCCCTGGTACCAAAAAAAAAAAAAATTTCCTGTTTTTCTCTACAACTACCATAGCAAAATTTAAATACATTCTAAGACATTTACGTATTAGTGTATTACATCTCTCAGTCTTTGTCTCAATATAACACCAGTAACTATGAAACTACCTTTACAATATATGTAGAGAGAGAGAGAGAAAAAGACATAGACAGAGGTAATGGGGATGGGAATGTAGTTTTTTTGTCCCTCTCCCCGAAGACTTTCTAACGATAGCCTATTTCAAAAGCACATTGGATACAGCTCCGCCTACTGAAGTATAAAGAACTAGCTGATGCTTACTGGGTACTTCGGTGTCAGAACATTTTCAGACATAAAGATGAAATGTGGAAGACTCAATTAACATCCCAAAATCATGCAGCTACCAAAAAAGCCAGGCTGATCTAATCTAGATCTGCCCCATTCTAAAGCCTTTCCTTTAGCACATGTTTACATTTGCTCCCAGTGTTTTCCACAAATCTCAAGATAAATTACAGTAGAGTAAGGATCAGAAATTTAGAGTAGTCACCACGTAAAGCCAACAGTGCTTAACAATCATCAATACAGATAATACTTCCAAAAAATCATCATGCTTGCTGTCAACAAACAAGACAATTAAAAAATTTCAACTATCTGGGATCTCACCAGTTTACACACCCTTAGAAAAATCACAATTTAAATTAACAAATGTCCCAAAGAAAATATATAAATGCCTAACAAAGAAAAGATGTTCAACATCACCAGCCATAAGGAAAATGTTAATCAAAAAAGACAAATAATAAGGATTGGTAAGAATGCAGATAACGGAGAACCCTCAGACACTGCTGGCAGAGATGTGAAATGGTGCAGATACCCTGGAAAATAATCTTCTGGTTCTTCAAAAGGCCAAAGTTACCATATGGCACAGTCATTCCACTCCTAGGTATGTAACTCAGAACTGAAAAAGCATCCAGACAAAAATTTGTAAATATTTGCATGAGCATTACTCATAACAGCCAAGAAGTAAAAAATAAACCAAATGCCTATCAAATGATCAATTATAAAAGATGTGGTATATCCATAGTAAAGAATATTCCCCATGAACAAAGAGAAATGAAATACTGATACATGCTGCAACATGGATACACCTTGAAAACATTAAGCTAAGAACTTAATCACAATGGATCACATGTACTTTGACCCCATTTATAAGGAATACCTGGGACAAGAAGATCTATAGGGACACAAAGTAGACTGGTGGCTGCCTAGGGCTGGGAGAAGCTTGTGAGGAGTTTGGAGGTGATGGCTAAGGGGTATAGCATCTCTTTTGGGGACAGCAAAAATAATCTAAAAATTGACCATGGTGATGGCTGCACAACTCTGTAAATATACCAAATAATATTCAATGGTATTCTTTCAATATGTGACTTGTATAATGTGTTAAGTCTTCAGTTAGCAAATGACTAAATTTTAAGACAAATCCAACCCGACCCAGGCCAATCATCCTCAATCCCCATACACCAAGAAGCCAAAGAAAAGCTGCTCTTCCACTTTTTAAAAGCTTGTGTTAAAGCTGTGAAAAATAGCTTTCCTCTATTCTTGAGTGGCTTTAACAAAGGGAATAAACTGCACTTAAGTGCTTAGAATCAGAATCTGAGCCCAGAGGGATTTTAAAGATGACTTAGGTCCACCCCACTGACTTAGGTTTACCCAGTTTTCAGATAAGAAAACTGTTGCCTGGAGAAGTAACCCATGTAAGATCATTTGGCCAAGAACCATCAGAGTAGATACCAGATCTGTCACCTTTTCATTCCCATTTTCATTCCTTCTTTTTGAAGACATTTACAATGCCTGATTGGTCAACATGATATATTATCAATATTATTAAATAATAAGAGAAACTCAACAACAAAGAGCAATGATTATGATGTGGCATTCTTTGGCATCTACAGAAAACATGGTCCAGAAAAACTTTCCTCTAAAACTATGTATTAAAAGGAAACACAAACAGTTCAATTTCCTTGAGCCACTATATACTGAAGAATAAAAAACAGGTCAGAGGAGAAAGTTTTAAAAACAAAGTGCTAGGCATGGTGGTGCATGCCTATAATCCCAGTATTTTGAAGGATGAAGGCAGGAAGATTGCTGGGTGCTTGAGGCCAGCCTGGGTTACACAGTGAGTTCAAGATTAGCCTGGACTATACAGTGAGACTTCGTCTCAAAAAAAACTTAAAAACTTTAAAAAAAAAAAAAAAGGTATAGGATACCCCTGTAATCCCAAAACTCTGGAAAGCTGAGGGAGGAAGGCCACAAGTTTGAGCCCTACCTGGGCAATTTAGCAAGACCGTCTTACAATAAAACTGAAAAAGGTCTGGAGATATAGCTCAGTGCAAAGGCCATCAGTTCAATCCTCAGCAACACACACACACACACACACACACACACACACAAAGAGATAGATATAGCAAAAGGGAAAACAAGCTTGGTAATGAGGCAGATTTGGGAATTGGTAGATCGCTAAACTATAACGGGGAATTCTACATTGATTCATTGACCTATTCATACACCTATTTGAGGAGGAAAAAAATCTAACACTAACGAACAGATTATAGTTTTCCAGGACTTCCCACTCTCAAAGATCTGTGTTCAAATGCAGGAAAAAGAGTGAAGGCTGGTAACCCTATGCAGGGAGCAGTGAGTGGGTCGCTACAGCTAAGAACTCAACCATCTATTTTAAGAACTTCCTAAATTGGGGAACCCTAATGGTAGTAGTAGCCAACCCTGATTAACAGAGATTTTTTGAGGATGAGGGTGGTTCTGAAGTCCATCAAAAATAACCATACTTAATAGGGGGGCTCTTAAGCATAGAGAACAGAGAATCAAAACTAAAACCTAAACACACTTGGGCCCAAAATCTTTGGTAAAAGCTGAGGTGAATTTTAAGTGAAATCAAGCCCTAATTGTAACCACATCCAGGCAGGGAGAGCCACAGACCACTACCATAGGTCACAAGAGGAAAGACCGACAACGGTTTTCCTCAGTCTCACTGTAAGTAAGCACTTGGTCACTGTCCCCAGCCTCCTCCAACATTTCCTACTGACATGAAGAGGCACAGAGGTGTGAAAGTCCACGAAGCGTTTGGGGAGAAGAAAACAGTTTCTCATGGCCACACTGAGACTATGCAGCAGACAGTAACAAGAATCATCAACTGACCTGTGTTCAACTAGATACTCAAAAACAAAGACAAGCTAGAAACAGTAGTGAACATCTGGAGTTTAAAAACTTTTGCTGGTACATGTGGAATTCTACACTAAAACTCCAGGGAGTTTAGTGCCTACTAGATGCATACATGAATAAAAATGAAAAGCATTTATTAATTATTAAATGCTGGCCTTTCTTTTACATCTACTAACCTCTTAAATCAATAAGATCTAACCAGAAAGTCCACTTCTCCTCCTGAGGTATGTACACTCTCATCTTTTTTTGATGTTCTCTTTGGGAAAACACAGTTTACCTGTTACCAGGATCTGGAATATAGCACAGATAGTCTGAATCTCTAGATTTTTCTTTTTGATAATTCTGACACAGTGAACATAACTCTTGGTCTGTGGGCTTGTGTAATAAATTAGATTGTTTATATTTTCATATATATACATTGTTAACAAATTTCTTTTATGACTGGATAAACCATGTTCTCATTTAATAAAGACAAATTAGTTTTATAACTTCAGGATGAACTGTTTCCCAAACAGGTACCCGAGAACCCAAGAGATCTTATATCAATGAACCCTAGAGGAGGCTTAAATTATTTTTGGTTTTGTTTTCTGAGACAGGGTCTCACCTGTACCCCAGGTCTGGAAACTCATGGCAGTCTTCCCCCCTCAGCCTTCCAGGTGCTGGGATTAGAGGCCACCACATCTGGCTCGGGGAGGTTTAACTGGTTTTGATCTTACATTAATCTGGGTGTACATGAACAGACAAGCAAAAGGTGCCTGATTTGTGAAAATCAAATCTTGATCCCTAATCTTCACTCCCAAAGTTCAAAGAATTGCAGCTTAGAGCAATGATTCAAGTTAGCAATGAATCTCTCTCTAAAATATTCCAAGATGAAAAAACTGCTGGGGTGGGGGGTGCTACTGGAACCACTAGGCTGGCAGACTGAGAAGTGATGAAAACTAGCCAAGGGTTTAAGTAAAGCTCTGGCTGGTCTCCAGTGGTTACCAATCCTGTGATGTGTGCCTCTGCTCCCACTTCCAGCCCCACCCCCGCCCTGCTGGGCAGCCTGTCATCCTGCAGACTGAAGCTGAGGTCCAACAGGCAACAGCAGCTACAAATGACCAGCAAGGAGCCACAGCCTTTGAATTCCATGACAAAGTTCAAGGAACAAGCTTGAGGCAGATAATTCACTTCTTCCCAGAGGTAGAGTTGAGTATGAAAAGGGAGCAAGTGGGAGCATGTTTAGTAGAAGACCTAGTAATTCTGATGGGAGGATTCATGACTGAGCCATTATAGCTCCACTCCTCACTAGCTGTATGATCTTGGGACAGTCAATTTACCTCTGTAACTCTTAATCTCCTTACTTGTGAAAACAGAATATAAAATATCTTTCCCTCCACAGGAATTACTAAAGGATCAAGTCAGGTAAAATATGTTTCATAAACTATAAAACACCACCAAGTATTATTTACTCAAGGTAACAAAAAAATGGCTACTTCTTATGGCCCTGTGTAGTACCAGACAGGAAAGTGACACATGAACATAGGTATCTCTTCAAAGCACTACTGACTAGGGATGGAGTTACAGTTGATTGAATCTGAGGGACAGAAGTCAGTGTGTCAGGAAGCTCATACTGGAGCTCGGCTTAGACAGGTAAGTAGGTAGTCACCAGGCACAAGACGCCAGGATGTACATTCCAGGGAGAGAAAAATAAAGAGGTGTGAAAGTGTACAGGGTTTAGTTTAGAGGGCAGTGTGTCGTCTGTGTGGCTACCACACAGGCTACACAGGAGAGTCTACCTGGAAATGAAAATGGACAGGCAGGTCGGAATCAGGCTGTGCAGGGCTCTGCACTATGACAGAGTTAGGTATCACTGACAATAGACAACCAGTAGCCACTGAAGGGATTTAAAGAAGAGAATAGCCATTTTTGTTTGTTTTTCTCTCTGCCTCTCTCCCTTTGCCCTGATACTATAAGACTGGCATATACCTGCTTT
Organism: Hydrochoerus hydrochaeris; assembly: GCA_004027455.1. NCBI lineage: Eukaryota > Metazoa > Chordata > Mammalia > Rodentia > Hydrochaeridae > Hydrochoerus > Hydrochoerus hydrochaeris. The sequence goes on along the minus strand of PVLA01000458.1, from coordinate 543,592 downwards.
CAAGCTATAATCTACCAGAAAGATATAATGTACATAAACCCTATCACAAACTGGGTGTGGTGTTGCATGCTTGTAATTTTAGCACTCAGGAAACTGAGGCAGAAGGATAACTGAGAGTTCAAGGCTAGCCCGGGCTACACAGTGAGTTGAAGGCCAGCCAGAACCACATAGTGAGGCCCTGTCTCAAAACAAAAACAAAGAGCAATTTAAAAAAGAAATATTGATCATCTGGGACATGTCAAATATAGCATATTCCTAGGTAACATTCATATGAATGTGTCCAGTACACTGTGAGGAATGCATATTCTTTAACAGGCAAGAATGAGGGAAAAGGCTCGATAGTTGCCTCTTTATTCAGGATTTGCAGTTTAAAAAATCACCTTTACCTGCAATTCTCACTACTACAACAGCTATGCCTGATATGTATACTCATCTCCTGTGCCACACAGTTTCCTTCACAATAAATGGACAACTGGCCCACAGAGGATAAAAAATCCTAGCCCGTCATAGTTTTTGTTTGTGCCTTTAGAACCATGTGGCTTCAGAGGTATATCCATGTAAGGGACAGCCACCACAACTAGTATATAATAAATGAGTGAAATAGAAAAATGAAGGTAAAGGGCACACAAGAAATAGAACAGGAAAATGAAGCCTCAAAAAAAAAGAGAAAGAGAGTAGCGGTCTGATTACTGTTTAGTTTTCATACAGTCCAGCTACATCTAGATATCAGATTGTGTGATATCATCCCATATATACTTTTACTTGTGCTTCTTTGTATTTCAGCAACCAAACAATCCCTGTGAGGCTGCTCAAGAATACAGAGAACAAGGCAAGAAAATGGCCAGCATTAGGGCCCTAGGAAGATCACATGGAAGATTAGAAAGAGGAAAAGCCCCTGGAAGAGGAAAAACACATTCAGAAGGGGAAGAGATGACTCAGGCAGAAAACAGAGTGCTAGAAGCCAATGTAAAAATGATTTCAAGGAACAGACAGCAGGGTCAAATGCTACAGAGAAACCAAATCAGACAAAGATAAAATGAGGTTACTGGATATGGCAATTAAGAGATCACTACTGACCTCTCCCAAAGCAGCAGGAATGATCAGAACTTACAAACTTTTCAGATCTGACTGCCACAGTAGGCATACCATTTACCCTTAGGTGGGCCTTTCATGTGCTTCTGTTTGATTTTTAATAAAATCTTCCCACATTCTTAGCCAGTTTGGATATGTTCTGCATCTTGAACTACAAGGTGCTAAAATTCATATAAAAATCCCTCAACTGAACACTTAAGATTTATGTACTTTAGAGAATAAAATCCCTTGCCAACTATGGTGGCACACACCGTAATCCCAGCACTTGAGAGTCTGAAGTAGAAGGCCAGCCTAGGTTACACAGTGAGTTCAAGGCCAGTCTGAACTACATAGCAGGACTTTGTCTCAAAAAAAGAGAGAGAAAATAAAATCCCCTTTGTCCCACCCTTACTTAGTAATGAAATCTAAAAATAAAGGGGTTTATAAAGCAATTTTTTAAAGCTGGCGATAAAGTGTTCTTAAGAAATCATTCCAAGCATCCTCAATCTCAGCCTTCTGAGATAGTAGCACTTTATAAGGTTATTTCTACAGCAGGAGGGAGGGAAGGAACATGCATATCCTCAAGACTGGCAAAAGGCAAGCGATCTAAACTACTGGAGAGAAGGGAGAGTTTAACTCAGGAGTGCTAAAAGGTGCTAGGGCCGCATATATGGCCTCTGTGAAGTCGTCCTACCTTCATCAAGTGCTTGTTGACCCACTTGGTGAATGTTTTCTTCTGAACTCGGTCCCGCTCATCTGCAAGGAAACACAGAGAAGGGCTCAGGGCTATACAGGCAAGTTCCCAATCCCCTGCCTTGCACATACCTTAGTTTCTCCAGGACTACTTTTAAAAGTTCATTTGGGGGTCAGAGATATAGCTCAGCAGCAAAAGTGCCTGCCTGGCAAATGCAAAGTCTTGAGTTCGATTCCCAGTACAATAAATAAATAAATAAATAAATAATCAAATTTAATAAGAGTCCGTTTTAAAACAGGTGTGGTGGTGCACACCTGTAATCTCAGCACTTGAGAGCTTGAAGTACGAGGATCACTGCAAGTTTGAGGGCAGCCAGTGCTCAACAGTGAGTTCAAGGCCAGCCTGAACTACATAGCAGATATCCTATCTCAAACAAAACAAAAACTGACATTACCCACAGAACCACAGGACAGTCACTTCTCATTAGGAAGGCTTCATCTATTCAAACTTCCTTTTTGTTCCTGGCCCTGCTGTCATTTTACAGAGTAGAGTCATGTGTTTCAAAAATTCTGTCACAGCAACATCTCCTAAGCAACACAATCTGAAAAGAGCAGGGGGAGAGTCACTCCCTGTTTCCTTTCCCAACAAACACTAAAGGTCAAAGCTGTGAACACCAGCATAAGGTGTGAAGTGGCCTCAGCAGGTGGGTTACATTTCTCTCTCCAGCCACCAATCTGCCTGAGCAATGCTCCACTGCTACCCTTCCCACCCAGCACTCTCTGCGTGCCACCTCCCTCACTAGCTCTCAAAACTGACCAGTTTTTATCTGTTTCCTCCCTTCCTTCTCCTAAAAGGACATGGGAGCAAACAAAGGCAAACCCCTCTACTTTTTCAGTTGTTTTCACCACTTTAACAAAAACCTGTCAATACCTGGCCCTGACTTCTCCAAAGAGGCCCTGTCCCACAGAGGACACACATTCTCCCACTCAGCCAATTCCCCAGGGTCACTTCCAGAATACTGAACCATCAGCCCTGCTCCTTTCCCATTTACTTGAAGCCACGCCATACCCTGTATCAGTGATGGTGAATCTTTTAGAACTTTCAATGATAAAAACAGCCTGCTGCAACACACGTACCATAAATCCATCACTACCATCCTGTATCATCTCGTTTAAGCCATCCTCACAGGACCATTCCCTGCTGCCCACTCCCTTCTATATGGCAAATCCACCTTAACCCTCCTGACAATTTGCTTCACATTTATTATTTCCACATGAACATCAATGCACAGGCTAACAATGTATAAAACTAATTGGAGGGCTGGGGATTTAGCTTAGTAGCATAAGCGTCTGCCTGTCAAGAGCAAGGTCGTGAGTTCGAACTCCGGTACCCCCACACACAAAAAAAACCTGGATCCAATGTACTCCATCTACAATTCATATCCAGCTACCACACTAGCCCCTTCCATAACCCTAAGAACACTCACCTCTTCTACTGCTGTGTTCACCATGACACTCTCCAAACCTGAATTACCACCACTGCTTGACTCTTTAATTTCTTTTCCAAGAAAACATTCCAGAAGAAAGAGGCAGAAGTATATAAATCTGGTTCACTAGTTATTCATCCAAACTTCAGCTAGATTCTCTCTCCCTCTGCCCAGCGATTTTCTTCTTACAGATCTCCTACTAAAAGTCACACAGTACCATTCCAAATGGTACCAATACTCTATCCCAAATGCCCACCTAATTCTCCTAAGTTGTGCCCATTTACTAAGTACACTTTCGTCTTTTTCTCTGGTTTTGTCTTCACATCTTTTTGACTTTGAATTTTTTCTGCTTTTCAAGGAAAAATTTGCTTCCTACTATGGACCACAGAACTAAGAGACAGACCTTCCAAGTTAACCAGTCTAATTCCCTTGTTGATATGCACAAGTGGTACCTAAGTGCATGAACTTGATTCTTTTCACAATTCTGGTCACAAACTGAGTTGGATGAGACCCAAAACAAATTCAATGGTTAGGGTCAATGTTGACCTTATGGAGAAACTTGACCCATCCTGTTTGGTGTGCAATCACAATCATGGGCAGAATCAAGTGTATGAAGTGAGGTACCACTGTACTGTAAATCCCTGCAACAACAAAGCTGGGGGTAAAGGTCCATCCACATCTTATATACATCTACAGTATTCATTCTTTCTGTCTTTTGGAGACAGGGTCTCACTATGCAGTTCAAACTGGCCTTAAACTCACTTTGTGGCCCAGACTGGACTCGAACTCAACGCAATCCTCCTGCCTCAGCCTCCTGAGTCCTGGAATTACCGGTACAGGTGTGTGCTACTATGCCCGGCATCTACAGTATTCTTTTTTTGTGGGGGGAGGGGTACCAGGGATCGAACTGACAACTACACGCTTGCAAAGCAGGCGCTTATGCTGCTAAGCTAAATCCCCAGCCCTTCTACAGTATACTTGAGATAATAGAAAATCCACTACCTCATAAGACAGCACACCAATTTATTTAAATCTAATCTAGTTTTCACTTTAGGTTTATAAATATTTGAAGCCAGGATTATTAGAACTGACCTCTACCATGCCAACATATTTTGACATTTTTAGCAGCCAATTCAGTTGTCCAGTACCTACAATCATCTTTTTTAGGATCATGTCACCTACAAACTAAATCAGAATCAGTTACAACTAGTCTCAGCTAAATCACAGACACTCATACTATTTATTTTCCCTGCATGCTACTCTGTTTCTCTTTCTCCTCACCTCTCCAAATGCTATTTATTCTTTAAAATCCAATTTGTTTCTTTATTCATTTAGTCTTTGCAAAAATAGATAGGTTGTTTAGACTCTAATATAGAAATATTAATGTAGCCAGGTGTGGTGGTTCACGCCTGTAATCCCAGTACTCAGAAGACTGAGATGGGAGGGTCCCCACAAGTTCAAAGCCAGCCTGGGCTACATAGTGAGTTCAAGGCTAGTCTGAATTACACAGCAAGGCCCGGTCTCAAACAAAAAAGAAAAGAAAAAGAAAAAGTCACAATCCCTGCCTTCAAAAGAAGTGATGGTATAACAAAGAACTTCAATGCAGTTTGATAAGTGCAGTAACACATAAGCAGAGAGTATTCAATCATATAAATAAATAAACAAATAAATAGCTTAGCCTACCTGAGTAGGGAAGGGAAATGTAGAAGGCAGTGAAAGTTTCCCAGAAGAATAGCTGACTAACCTTAAAAGATAACTAGAAGTCAATCAGAAAGAGAAGGGAATGGACAAAGTTGTTATATGAAGTTATTATCTCACACAAATTCAAGGAGATGAGCTTATATTCAGAGAAATGCTTAGAACTAAGACTTAAAACTCAGTAAGGTGGCATATGCTAAATCATGACCTTTCATGACAAGCTAAGGAGTCCTCACTGTATTTTATAGGTAGGAAGGGGCACTGAAAGATTTTAAATAGGAAGATGGTATGATCAGATTTGTGTTTGTGAAAATTTATTCTGACAACCTTTCCTGACAACTCCAGTTCCCAATAATGTCTGTGACCTCCAAATTTTATGGCACTTACTATACTAATCACTAAATCTGCATTTATATAATTTTAATATGCTATTCTTACATCATCAGTGAGGGTAGTAACTTGTTGAAGAGAAAGACCATTATTTGTATCTTCAACAATCTCTAACAGTTAAAGCTTTACACAGTAAAACCTAAACAAAAACTTTAAAAAAAAAATCTTTCTCAATTGGTCAGTATTATCACTAGAAGATAGGCTAAAGAAACATAAAATGAAATGAGAACTGAGTTACACAGAAGAATACAGTTCAATAGATAAAAACTCCAAAACTCTTAAAAGTATCCACTGTATGCTGGGACATGCAACCATGACAGAAAAATTATAGCTAACTATCAGTTCTGACCGATACACTTTTACCAAGAGCAGACCCACACTGCTTTGCTACACTAATTACCCCATAAACATGTCTGATTTTAGTTTTACAAAATTCTCACACCAAAGACAGGAGTTTATGTTTCTTGTTTCACTTCTTAAAAATTTTCTCATAAAAATTGTACAATAGGCCATTAATTCACAGATGAAAAAGAAAAGAATTAACACATGTTCTTTTAAGTTAGTAAATTCTGAAACCAACTGAATTTACTTTTGATTTCTTTTTGGTCACTGCCTTGTTCTTTTAGACCTGAAGATGTGAGTTTCATGACTGAAACCTCACTACTAGGTTTTTCTGTTCACTTAGCAAGCCTTTCCAAGAGGATAATGCCCTAGAGCTGGGGTGGTGAACCTATGGCATCCACAGGGGCTGTCTGTTACAACAGAAAGCTCTAAAAGGCTTGCCATAAACCGGCATGGTGGTGCACACCTGTAATCCCAGCACTTGAGAGGCTGAAGCAGGAGGATGGCTGCTGGTTCAAGGTCACTCTGGGACACTGAGATTAAGGCCAGCCTCAATTACATAGCGAGACCCTGTCTCAAAAAAACAAAAATAAATTATTTTAATTAAAAAAAATAAAAGGGACAGGTGTAGTGGTGCACACCTGCAATTCCAGCACTTGAGAGGCTGAGGCAGGAGGACTGCTGCAAGTTTGATGTCAGCCTGAGCTACAAAATGAGTTCAAGGACAACCTGAACTATATAATAGCAAAACCATGTGTCAAAAAGATCATAGATAGATAGACAGATACACAGACAGATAGTTTGCCATCACTGCCCTAGAGAAAATTGATGGTCTCATATTAATCATGCTGCCCCAAAGCTAGCTAACTGCCTTTTGATTCAGAAGGAAAAAGATCAAAGTATGTTTTCTGAATGGAATTATTAATAGCAACTTGACTACATGCCCTTCCAAAGCCAACTAGCCTGCTCACAGCTGAGTTATACATTCCCCTAGAAAAGGGTTTCATAGAACTGTTTAGCCTCTACTAGAGTCCTGTGTTGGCAGCCCTACCAATTGAATGAAGCCTTGTTTCCTGACTTAAATATCAGCCTAAAAGGCGACTGCAGTGCTAACCTAGAGTTTAACATTTTAGCAAGCAATTTCAGTGGGAAAACCAAGCAAAAACCTTAACTATTACATAGGACTTCAGCATGCTCCAAACAGTTCATACTTTCAAACGATCTGCTAAGTTTTAAATTTGGCTTCCTATACATAAATTCCCACTTCAGTTCTAGTCTAACCTAGATCACTCTATCAGTCAATGTAAAATTCTCAGAAAATACTCTTACATTAGAGGGAAAAGAGTCAAAGAAAGGGGCAAAATTCATCTGGGAAGTTATTCTTATAATTTCAGGATGAATAAAGGCATTTATCTAGTACCTTATTTGCTTGGTGTTTTTATTAATTATTAGATTTCTGAATTACAAGGCTCTAACTGGAATGATTCAGTACTTGTTTCCAACTTCATTAGGAGTACCACTACAGGTCTCTGATCACCAAGTTACCAATACCTACAATAATTTTCTTTGTTTCAGTTTCACTGGGAGAGATGTGTCCCATCTCATAACCCACATCTGTCCTTCCACTTTTTCTCTCTTGGGAACATAATCTAGCAAGTATCCCCTGCCTGCATACCTTCAACTTCCCCTTCTCCACCAGCTCTCTTTCCTGGACTTCCAGAACAAGTGTGATGACAATTCTCAAAATCTACTTCCTCACCTCTTACTCACCTATCTGGCCATGGCTTCCAACCCCTTGCATTCACTGTCCCTGTTCCCCCCCACAGTGACCTAACTTCTAGTTTAGCAGGGCAGTTCTGCATCTTATCTCATTTAAATTCCCTGTGGTAGAAGACAAGGTTGGTCATTCCTTCGCCTTTTAAACAAAGTGTCCTTCTTCCCTGTGATATTGGAGACTGAACCAAGGGCTTCTGCACTGAGCCACAAGGTCTTGCTAAATTGCCCCAAAGGGGCTTGAACTTGTGACCCTCCTGTCTCACCCTCCCAGAGTGGGGGATTACTTGCCACCACACCCGGCCACACTCTCCCTCTTGAATCTAGTTTTTCTCCTTTAGTTTTTTTTTCTCTTTTGCTCACTCCTTAATGTTTACACATCTCTGGTCCTCTCTACTATTCTATATTATACCTTCTTAAAATATTCATGGATCTAAGACTCCATTGATGGGTTTGGAGTGGGGATCATTACTTTAAAAAAAAATTAAAAGTTAGGGATGCCCATTCTCTACCTTCTCCCAGAAAGACTTAATCTATCCCCATGGTTCCAACTATAACCTATACACAGATAATTCCCAAATCCTTATCTTCAACCCAGGGCTTTATCCCAAATGCCACTCTCATGTATCAGACTGCCTCCTAAAAATTTCATGGTCATCTCAAATTCATTTGTTTAAAATAGAAATCTTTTTGTTTCTAACAGATTTCCCTGCTATAATCCATCCTTCTCAATGCTACCAGCAAAATTTCTGTCAAAAGTGATCTTTGTGCTCACTTTCAGCAGCACACACACATATACTAAATGTGGAACAATGCAGAGATTAGCATGGCCCCTGAGGGTGGGGTGGGGGGACAGAGTTTGTTATTGTCTACTTTATAATCCTCCAATGAGTCTTTATTCTCCTAATAGTAGTAAAGATCTATTGAATATATACTCATATGCAAAGAACCTTAGGTACATTCTTTTAATGCTCAGCAAATATTTCAGTACTACTTTAACAGAAAGATAAAAGTCCAGAGAGCAGAAGTAATTTGTCCAAGATCACAAGGTAAAGAATAAAGTCACATTTGAACCCTACTCTACTCTGTGCCAAAGCCTGATGCCTCCATTCAGGATAGCATTAAAACTTTTTTTTAGCTTGATATGACTCCTTCCTGCCACTTATTTCTCTCCACACTTCCATGAAAACTGTAACTTCCAGTCTCGTTTAAATAAGGCCTGTTTTCTTGTCCTCTCATGCCTTTGCACATAGTGTTCCCTCTGCATGGAATGTACCACCCCCTTCTCATCCCCAGCATTCAATTGTCACCTCCTCTCAGTGCTTTTCCCATCGCCTACACACACTGGTTTAGGTGACTGTTGCACTGTTTACCACTCTCTGTCCTACTCTACAAGGAGCAATTTAAGAATAGGACAAGTTCAGAATGAAAGCTGCATTTGGAATGCAAAATTCTACATCCTGATCCAACAGTCTATCCATACAGTCTCACTGCATCATGAATCAGTCAAAAAAAAATTAAAGGAAAGCCTCTGTTTGTTTCCTTGAGAGTGACAAAAAAGTCCTAAGTTCTTAGGAAGCTGAGAAGTACCAGCCATCTGGAAATCTATTGCCTTTTTTTTTTGTAGTGGGGATCGAACTCATGACCTTGCATTTAGCCAGGCAGGTGCTTATGCTGCTGAGCTAAATCCCCAGTCCCATCTGAAAATCTAAAAGGAGACACCCATGCTGACAGAGAAGGGGAAGAGAGTGTTGAAATAGGTCTGTTCTGTGACCTTATGAAGTTTACAATTAGTGGTAAAAGATCATGTAAATAGGGGCTGGGGATTTAGCTCAGTGGTTTGAGTGCCTGCCTGGCAAGCACAAGGTCATGAGTTCGATCCCCAGTACCAAAAAAAAAAAAAAAAAAAAAATCATGTAAATAATTAATAACACTGAGCAAATAAGCTATTGGATACATGCTGCACAAAATTATACTGAAGCACAAACACAGAGTTGAGCAATTCCAACAAAGAGATAGAAGAGTTCATGGAAGGTGTGGTGTCTGAAATATCCTCAAAATGACAAGTAGGATTCTGGCAGGGGGGGGGGGGGGGGGGGGGGGGGGGGGGGGGGGGGGGGGGACACGGGACGACGGACGGACTGTGATTCAGGTATACTAAAGTTCACACCACATGTTTAAGGGATGCTATGGCTAGATACAGCATACATTTAATAATGTAATGAGAAAGTAGGCTAGATAGGTTGCCTGTAATTGCAGCACTTGGGAGGCTGAGGCACTTGGGTTGCTGTGAGTTCAAGACCTACCTGAACTATAGATAGTGAGACTCTGCCTCAAAAAAACTAGAATTATGTAAGGCCTATCTCGCTTAGCATATGACTTAATCTTCACAATGCTATCCAAGTGTGCATTATTTATCCTCATTTTATAATTCAGAAGTTTAGTTCTTAGAGGGCTTATTATTAATTTTCCCAAAGCCACACCATAATTAGTAGAATTAAGATTTAAATGCAAGGGATAGGGATATAACTCAGCAGCACAGCACCTGCCTGGCAAGTGCAAGGTCATTTATTCGATTTTAGTAACCCCCCCCAAAAAAAGATTTAAAAAAAGTCTATTAGGCTCTGTCAGTCATATGAACATTATATGCTACTGCCTCCATAAAATCATTATAAAGCAACACAATATAGTCCGATACAATCCAGGGAAAAGGAGAAGTGCAAACTACCACTGTAATAAGAACTCAAGAAAGACATCTAGTCAGGTGTGGGCTGTATACCTGTAAGCCCAGCCTTTGGGAGGTTAAGGCAAGAGAACCATTGTGAGCTCAAGGCCAGCTTGGGCTACATCATGAGATGCTATCTCAGGAAAGGCGGGAGCGGGGAACATCTATCACCAAGGGTTGGTACAGACTGAGAAACAGACTGGATTTATGGAAGTGAAAATTCTAGAAACTTCAATGCAAAATTAAATTTTTAGACCAGGCATGGTGGCACATGCATGTAATGCCAGCACTCAGGAAGCTGAGGCAGAAGGATTGCCACAAGTTCAAGGCCTGCCTGAACCACAATGCAAGAACCTGTCTCCAAAATAAATAAATAAATACGTTTTTATATTCTTTTTTTTAAACATAGGGGAATGAAACTCCCAACCTACTAGATATCCAATACAAGTTTATGTTCTCTAAAACTGAAGAATGAATTTCAGGAACAAAAGAGGTTAAGAGCAAAACATATTTATTGAGAGAAAGAAAGGTTCTGTCTGAGAAAGACAGAAGGGATCCCAAGTGGGCTGCCCTTCACCTTATTTCTTAGGAAAATCTGATCTATATCAATAACAATTCTTTGGACTATTAAGAATCAGAAAACACAGGGGGAAAGTGATATAAAAAAATAAAACAAACTCATACTTAGCAATCCCAAGGCTGTGGGTTTGCTAACCAGCACCTACTTTCCCAAAGGAGACAGAAGCCAGCAAAAGAACTCAAAAGATAGAGACACACAGAGAATAGAAGAGAGAAAAAGATCAGTATTTTCTAGAATACTCACTGAAGTATCACATTCAGAAAAGCTAAATATTTCATATATACAAAGAGAAACAGGGTTTTAAGAATCCTTGAAAATCATCTTAAAGGTAATCAAGGCCTAGAGAGATTAAAGAATTTAGACAAAGTCACATGGGGCATAATCAGGCCGCTATGCACTTGGATCTCCTGATCTCTATAGCCTGTGGCTCCTACCTTTTTCAGATACAGTGCTCATCTCCTGTCTCTGACCCAAAGCTGCATCTACAAAATGAAGGACAAAGCCAGTGGTTTCCAAATACCAATCTATGGACCAGCTATATCAAAATGCACCTGAAGAGCTTTGTAAAAAGTACAACTCAAGTGAACAGGGAGACAGCAGTGCCTGTATCTCTGGAGAAAGTTCAGCCACTGCATCTCTGGCTTCCATCTCAGAACGGAGCTGCAGGCCTATGGCTAGCAGCTAGGCCAGGCTCACAATAGGGAGCTACTCTCTCCAGCCATCAAGTACCCAAGGAAAGAAATAAAGTGCATGCAAAGGATCTTTACTTCAGCAATCCAACTGTCTACTTGTGTGCCTGGTTTTGTACAGGAATAAATGATGACTAGTACTGTTTAACATTATAAACACTGCATACATTACTACAACTACTAGCCAGTATTTATTAACTTATTATACAAAAGGCACTGGATTTTGACTCTATAACTCAGGGTGTGTGTGTGTGTGTGTGTGTGTGTGTGAGAGAGAGAGAGAGAGAGAGAGAGAGAGAGAGAGAGAGAGAGAGAGAGAGTGTGTGTGAAAGAGAGAGAGAGAGAGAGAGACTGCTTATGGTTTTCAAACTGGTCTTAAACTCACTGTGTGTAGTTCAGGCCAGCCTCTAACTTTCAATGGTCTCCTGCCTTCCCAGTGCTGGGATTACACACAGCATGTGCCACCACATCTGGCTCAATAAAAGTCTTGATTTTCTTACACTTTTCTGTTGATTACAGAAAAAGTGCCATTGGCCTCTACACTAATCTCTGGGTACTTTCAGATATACAGTAATAAGGCTGGGGAGGATGCACATCTGTAATGTCAGCACTTGGGAGGCTGAGGCAGGAAGATTGCCACAAGTTGAAGGTGAGTGTTGGCTACATAGTGAAAACCTGAGAGAGAGAGAGAGAGAGAGAGAGAGAGAGAGAGAGAGAGAGAGAGGAGGGAGGAAGAAAGAAAGAAAGAAAGAAAGAAAGAAAGAAAGAAGAAAAGAAAGATTTCTTGAAAGATTTTCTAGAAAGAAAGAATGAATGAACGAACAAGAGGATGAGGCAAAAATCAAAACCCCAGTTATGTTCCTCTCCTCTCCATTTCTTCTGAGATCCCCTCTCCATAAAAACACTAATGATTTTAACATTAGTAAAACACTTGCCAAATTTGGGTCACTTTAGAGACTCAAAAATATAAAATGGATTACCAAGCCAGTGGTTCCCAAACTTAGATCTCAAAGGCCAGTAAATGTTTCAAAGAAAGTCTAACATGAAGTTGCCAAATATTTATTTTGCTACAGATATCTAAAAACTTACCTTCTAAAAACAAAGTATTCATAAAATAAAGACTATTTTAACATAAAAAAGTAGGAAGACAATTTCAGAATAAAGGACATTTCTTTAAATGATTTTAGTTTTATGAAAAACATACTACATCCCTCTTTTACTTTTCATTTTACAAAAAAAAAAAAAAAAAAATCCATGAATTGATGTTTTAGTCCAGTATCAGTCTGTAGATCCTATAGTTTAGAAAGCAGGAAACCTATAGCCACTTGCTCAAAGTCAGAGACCATTATTTAAATGAACTCTTTTCCCTACCAGAGGAGATGAGATCTAAGTCACGCTAACATGATTGTTTCCCTCACTAACTCTTTCGCAGACCTTTTTCCCAGACAATCTTCACGTGCTTTTGTCTCTGATACACTGGCAGGAGAGTGTAAGAGAATTAGCAATAGGCCCCAAAGGGGAAGCATAGACCATGACTCCTCCCTTCCACCACCCCCAGCTTGTTCAGAGGTGAACTCCTTAACCAACCAACTTCTGCTAAAAATATACCCTAGACTTTCAGCACTATGCAACAAAACTTAAAAGTAGCTTCCTGACACTGGCAGAAAGAAGCATGAGCATGAATTCAGTCTCTATAAAAAGTTACATACCCAAAGCTTGAGCTCCTAACTGCCAGTCACCACAAGCTTAAGAAGTTCCTGTTCCCCAGGAAGTAGGGAACCCAGTCTGTCTCACCCCACATTTTAATAAGCCCAAAGGCTGTAACACCTTCAGGGCTTCAAAGGCTGTGTATTCCTATGATTCAAAGAGAACAAGGTCTCTTTAGGATTCTCAGGCCCAGACAAGAAAAACCCCCTCACATACTAACCCATACAGCACATGCGGCAAACCAGGTGGGCGTTGAACTTGTGCTCATCTTGGTAAGTGGGCCACATGGTTCCCCAAGTCGGCCGGCCCCACTACAGGAGGATGTCCCAAAGAACCTCCAGCCAGTGGCCTGGGGAACACCCTACAGGTCCTCAAGGAGGGCGGTGAGGTGAACAGAGACAGGCAGCCCAAGAGCTAGGCAATCAACAGAGAGAGCAGAACAAAAAAGTGGCTCCGCCCACAACTTCCTACTGACCTCCTTCTTCCCTTGAGATCAGAGGGGAAGCTCCTCCCTAGGGCACTTCCAGACTTGGGGTCCGGTCTTCAGGCAAAGAGCACACTATTCCAAAGTGGTATCAATTCAGCATTTGCAGACCAATAGTGCGTTCAGAGGTGGAGGCTTCACACATGAAAGTCCAGTCAAGGTATCAAGGAAGCCTGAGCAGACAGAAGCTGGTTCTTGAGCTACCTTCCATTTGAAGAGTAAGAGCTTGTAACCCAGTAAATCTTCAGCAGTTGCCAGACAGCTGGTAGGCTACCACGGCTTACTGCCAAGTCAGGAGCAACGCACCCACTGCCCAACTACCTGGTCCTCAGGCTCGCATCTCCTTGAGCAGTGCATCCAAAATGTGAATCAAACCAAGAAGGTCTTGTGATGAGAAACCATAATGGAGCAGGCACCTAGGCTGTCCAAGGCCAAATTTCCTAGATTCCTAAGGGAGACAGATTAACATCCCTGTACTTTTGGCTGCCCAAAGGAAAGAGCTGCAGATGATTCTTTCTAGTTTAGAGAGCACAGTCAAGCACCACCTCTAGCAGAGATTAGTGGAGCAGATTCCAGCAACTTCAGAGTGACTGTTTGCCTGGTGTCAGGAATGGCATCCCAAAGCCCCCTTCCTCTTCCAGATCCTCCCACTTTGTCTTTACAGTGAGCACATTTAACTCAGCTGTGCCAGAAATCCCTTCATCCATCAGTGGAAGGCTGCTTGCTTGCTTGTTTGTTCAACTTGTTTTCCAAGTCCTGGCTAATTGTACCAGACACTGGAATGTTGAAGAAACACAATGAAGGGCTTTTTCACTCAGATGGCCAAGCCTATCTATTGCTTCTTCACAATTCTGACCCAACCAGGGCTTAGAAGAGCACAGCCTCTGTGGCAGACGATCCAATCCCGCCCTGTACCACTCAAAAAGGCCCCACTAATGATAAGGGTCTAATCACCAGCCCTCTGCTCTAGCTCCCTAAATAGAACAACTTTAGACTAATGCTGCTTTCAAACCTGTTTCCGAAAGCAGGGAGGGAGGGGCTGCACCCAGGAAAGCAAGTGTCCAGATACTAACCTGAAAGGCTACAAGTAAAAATAAACATCAGCTTGTCTCGCTGACCACTGGTTTAAGTAAACCCTGTGACCTCCACGGTCACCTGACAACTTGCTTCCCTCCCACCTACAAACTCCTAATAATCCTGTTACTGGTTACTAAGAAAGGGCCTCATAGCTTACTTTATCCTTCCTTGACTAAGCTCTTGGTCACCCCAATAACCTGTGACAACAGTACTCAGTTTATCCCCCTTATTAGATACTTGTTAGCATGAGAGAAAGGTCCTCCCAGAAGCTACCTTGCCTTAGGAAAAGGAATACATAAGCAATAGGGAAGAGAGAAGAAAAAGAATGACTCATATTTACTAACATTTTCTTTTATCATACTGAAATTCCCTGAGTGTGAGGACTCTTATTTTCATATTTCAGTCTCTGGCACAGTTGGATGGCACTAAATAAGTTAAGCTAAAATTAACTGAGTACAAGTATCTACTTTAACTGTTTAATGTAATGTAGGTAATGTACTAGGAACTTTAAATAGCATTTCATTTAATTCCAACAACAGTTTTCAAAGAAATTAAATATCTTTTAATTTCAATGACAAAACGCACTAATATATAAAAGGTTCAATGACTTGACTAATTAGATATTTATCTATCAGCTCCAAAGCAGTACCTTTTATTATACCCTGCTGTCTCTGAAAGGGAACTAAACTAGAAAAACTAAGCTGGATGTAAAAGTTGCATATATCTATATCTATATCTATATGATGGTACAATATTCTCAGGAAATTCAGAAATAAAAATCCCTAACCATGGCTGACAGGAGACTTGGGGTACATCTCAAACAAATATACAGGGCAACTTCTAGAAATAATGAATAGGTTCTAGGCTTCAAAAGAGAAGCTGCTAGTGACAGAAGAGTACAGGACTTTGATCAGGATAGTCATATCCAAAGATGGGCTGGTAAGGTGCTTATCTGGGCTATTTTCCATTTTTGCCCAACTTTTCATCATTTCATGACAAAGGTAGGAACAGGTGAATCTGGCTGCTACCAGATCTTGAACAGCTGGGTGGAGGGAAAACATTCGAGCCAATGTTAGACATCTGGCTGGAAGTTACTAGAAAATTTATAGTTACTGGCTTTCATAAAATGATATAAAAAACTGAAGCTATATATTAAAACTTCTTTTCTAAATACCAAAATCAGCCAGGTGTGATGACACATGCCTGTAATCCCATTGCTAGGGCAGCTGAGGCAGGAGGAGTGCCACAAGTTCAAGGCCAGCCTGGGTTACATAGTGAGTTTGAAGCTAGCCTGAACTACATAGCAAGACTTTTTTTGAAAGAAAGAAAGAAAGAAAGAAAGAAAGAAAGAAAGAAAGAAAGAAAGAAAGAAAGAAAGACAGACCATGTGACATTATTAACCCCATTACAGATGAGATAAATGAATGGCTCAGATAATTGAATGTCAGTTGGTAGGATGACAAATATGATAAAAAATACAGTTTGAGTCCACAAGTTTAACCTTCTCTCAAACATAATTCCATACTACCTCCAAGTATAGGCCATATGGGTGTAGTGCCAGAATCACAGAAAATTAAAGACCTTCATTTTGCTTTTTCTCATATAGACTAAAAATATGAAGTCATAAGAAGTTAAACAACCTATTCAAAATTACATAGCAGCGCTGGTCATGGTGGTACACACCTGTAGTCCCAGCATTTGGGAGGTGAGGCGGGAGGATCACTGTGAGTTTGAAGCCAGCCTGGACTACATAAGCAAGTTCAAGACCAACCTGAACTACATAGAGACCTTGTCTCAAAGAACAAACAAATAAAACAAAATAAAAAATTACACAGTAGTAAGCAAAAGAGCCAGGACTTAGAGCCTGACTCCAAGGTCAGTGGTTTTTATACTATCCTACACAAATCTATAATTATTTGAGCAAAGATACATTTAGATATCAAACACTAATTAAATATTCATGGAGATCTAGGTGTGGTGATATATACCTGTAATCCAGGCACTCAAGAGGCTAAACCTGTAGTGTGTTTATGAAAGAAAAGCTTGAACTCAAGAGGCTGTAGTTCAAGGCCAGCCTAAACTACTCAATATCAAAATTCTTTAAAAAAAAATTTTTTTAATTGAATGCCTGTTACATACTTATCAAATTTATGGCTGGGCAGATTTGGTGGTGCATGACTGTAGCACCAGCACTCTGGAGGCTGAGGCAAGAGGACTGCAGTGAGTCTGAGGTCCGTATGGGCTACATAGTGAGACTGTCTCAAACAATTTTATATATATATTGTTTGTTTGTTTGTTTTGTTTTTGTTTTTTAAACAGAAGACATACAACTAATACCATAAGTGAAGAAAGTAAAGTTCAAAAAGAACTGTGAAAAGGCTAAGCCAGGCATGGTGGCACATGCCTGTAATCCTAGCACTTGGGAGGCTGAGGCAGGAGGATTGCTGCACATTCAAGACCAACCTGAGCTACAAAGTGAGCTCAAGGCCAGCCTGAACTGTATAGTAAGCCTTAAAAAGACAAAAAAGACATCAAAGAACCTTTCATTTTACCAACAAAGAAAACAAACAAAATAGTAGAGAGGAAAAAGCTTTTCTTTCATAAACACACCAAAAACTCAAATGTTCTTCTCATGTAACCATAAAGCCCTTTTCCTACTTACATTGTCACAACAAGAGAGAATATAAATTAATACACAGGACAACTCTGTATCATGAGAGAATATAAATTAATACACAGGACAACTTATACCTACACATCTACCTTAGGGTACACATCAAATAAGTCAAGCTTTTGAATATACAATGAACAGGGTATACTTCCCTCTACAGCTTATAGCTAATGCTATGTTAATTCTTTATTTATTCAAAATAATATTTATTGACTCTTATTTTATCTTGAGCACTTAAAACACTGAGATGAATGAGACTCTTTTGTTCTTCAAGATCTTACAGTCTAACAGATTTTAACTGGTGGCAGGACAAGGATACTAAGCCAGATGGTGAGACAAGTTTGAATGAGTACTGAAGCCCAGAAGAGGAACCATGACATCAGTCATGGGACTCTCCAGAGCCACTAACTGGTTACCTGGAAGGACAAACACCAAGCAGACCTAGAAGAGGACATTTCAGCCAGAGAGCTACACGTTTTTAAATACCTCTAGAATGCTGGGTCCCTGTTAGACCAAGAGAGGAACTGAAATCTGTGAAACAGGCTCAGATCAGATCATAAAAACCCTTTCACGTCAGGCTGAAGAGTCTGAAGTTTTTTCTAAAAGCAGAGGGGAAGCCTAGATGGATTTTAAGCAGCAGAGTGACACAGCTCTGTTTTAGAAAAATCACTGTGGCTAGAGTTATAAGATAGGACAGACCAGGAGAAGGAGGTTATTTCAAAAGTCTAGAGGAAAAAAAAACAAAAAAAACCAGCAACACATAAGTAACTACGTAGCGAGACCTTATAAGAGGTTCTGGGAATAATGAGACATTTGTGAACACAAGTATAGACAGTATATATTAAATATATTTAAAATTTTAAATACTAATTTAAATAATATCTATCTTACAGATATTATATGGCTTTAATAGAAACTGTACCATTTTATATCTTTTTACATCTGCTAAAGAGATTGTGACTTAGGAAGGTGGTTGTAAAAGCCACATATCATCAATCAGACCAATGATCCTTTACCACTTCTTGGCCACACATCCTTCATCCTCCCTCCCAGTCCCCACACACTGTCAAAGCAAAAATGAAAAATTTAACTGCCCAAAGAGAGTACTAGAATGTTTAAAAGTTAGAAAAATATACCGACCAATAGAAAGGGAGGTAAAAATACTGCAGGCATTTTCAAATATAAGCTAGCCTAACACTGAAAAGCAGGAGCACATTTGATCATTGCTAGGCAAAATTTAGACTAAAGGTTATGTACAAGCTACAAAGGCATATTTCAGTTTAAGAAAGAATTCCCTAGCCAAACATGGTAGTGCACACCTATGGTTGCAGCACTCAAGGCTGAGGCATGAGGATCACCAAATGAGTTCAAAGGCAGTCTAAACTGTAAGACCCTGCCTCAAAGAAAACCCCACAAAACCGAATACATTCAGTATCTAAAACCATGTCCATTCTTCATACTATGTAAATATGAATAGAAAGTGAGACAAGAACCAAATGTTCAATACAAACTATACCAGTTCTGCAACACCATCATATGGTGATGTGCCATTCTCTCACTATGTATTAGAGACCAAACACCCAAGCCCACACAACTGAGCCTTGCCTGGAATCTGTTAGGCACAGGACCTATATGCTGCAGTATATTCCAATTTAGTAAAGGGGGGGGGGGCACAGAGTTGTTGGTTTTTGTTTTTTTGCTTTTTGTTATTGTTTTGATTTTTGAAACAAGGTCTCGCTACAATAGTTCAGCATTGAACTCAGTATGTAACCCAGGTTGGTTTTGAACTTGAGGAGCGGCTCCTGCCTCAGCCTCCTGATTGCTGGAATTACAGGCATGTGCTACCACACACCTGTATGAGTGGAAAATTCTCATATATTTAATTATGTATACATTTATGACCAGTACAAACACACATAAGAGATGGTAGAGAAACTATATAGTCATATCCAATTGGCTGGTAGTGATTATAGTCTACAAATTGTCTTTTGAAACATTTTTAAATAAATGAAATAGTAATACAGGCTCAGAATCTCTTAAGTATTTTCATGTTTCATGGAAGATTTGATGTCCATAGTTCCAACTAAAAAGTCAATTGAAAACCTCAAATTTGCTCATAATCCCAGCACTGAGAGGCTGAGACAGGAGAATCACAAGTTTAAGTCCTGCAACTTTGAGTCCTGCAATTTAATAAGTAGATACATAGATGAATAGAATAATAAATAAATGGGCTGGGTGTGTAGTTCAGTGGTAGAGAAACCCCTAGTTCGAGTACCCAGTGCTGCAAAAAAAGAAAAGAAAAGCTCTAGTTTTACAGATAAACCAAATATAAAACATTCCTAATATAGCTATGAGGTATTAAGGGTCAAAGTTGTTTTATATAAATAAAAAGCTTTTACAGTGCATTTTTCCTCTTCATTTCAATATATTTCTCTTTTTTTTGGTACTGAGGATCGAACTCACAACGCTTGCTTACAAGGCAGGCACTTATACCACTGAGCTAAATCCCCAGTTCCTATGTTTCATTATTATGAAATTAATATTTCTAACACAAAAATGAAAGCACTTAGGGTAATCGCTCTTTTCTATAGAAAATCCAAAATACTAATTAATGACTTAGAAATGTCATTACCATAATATAAAGGGAAACAAAGGTGGTAGCCTTTGTCTAAGTGATATGTTCTCTTTACATATGAAAAAAAAATAGCACCAAATAACTCAAGCCTAGTATGATTTCTAAATTCAAATATAGTAAAGATGAAGAAGAGAAAAAAAGAAGCAGTAAAAAAAAAGTTAAAAATGAAACAAAAAAGAAAAAGCTACATTAGGGTACCATTGTAAATGTACCATCACTTGAGCAAATGTATTTCCAAATGCCTGTCTCTGTTTCTATTCTTAAAGATATACCCTGGGATCTTGACTACAGTATTTAGTCAAAAGCTTTTTCTGAGAATTACTAGAAAGGACATTGGAAAAGGACCGAATAACCTAATTCTGTCATTTCTGAACTTCTAACGAAAGGCTAGGTAACAAGGCATCAAATCTCCATTTTAACTTGCAAGAGACACAGTAACAAATGTCTAATTGCATTGACATAAATAAAGGCAGGGAGTTAACCAGTGATTCAGAATCAGGTAATTCAGTTGATTCCTACACTGGGCAGTCAGAAGTAAATGTAGCACAATGTAAGAGCAATGTGATAAGAAAAAGGCCCTGGCACCATTTTTCTAAGTTTCTTTTGGTTTTGGTTTTATTTTCAGAGCCCAGTTCCTTGGAGTAGAGCGTTGAACAGGCTGATTTGGATACACACTCAGCTAAACTGTGCAGCTGCCCCAGGGAAGGGAACAATGTCAATCACCAAAAAGAACACTCAGACCCCAGTGTTCCGGGATGTGCCTCAGCAAGGACACCACGCAATCCTTTCCTCCTACGATCCTTTCTCCTCTGCCTTTTCTCACCTCAAAATACACCAAATTAAGAAACCTCTCTGACCCCACCAAGCTTCTCAACTATATCTGGAAGAACATGACAGAGTTTGTTCCAAAACACAACTGTGATATTGAGAAAGTAAAGAAAGATCCGAATCTCGGAGGAAGAATACAAGGCAGCACAGCAGCCACTTCCCTTCAGCTCTGGGCTCATATGTGGGCTCATCTAACTGGCACCCTGCAGCCGGACCACCTCAGGGCAGAGGAGCGTGCCTGTCTCCCAGAGATCCCGGAACCCAATTCCCTCATTATGCCCACACGGTCCAGTCTGACAGGCAGCCTGGTGGAAGAGCGCACTGGCCCCTTAAGAACCTCCCTTTCTCTGCCACCCTCACAGCCCCAAGGCTGACTAAAGAACAGCACCAGCTGGTTGGTTACCTGCTCTGCCTCTGGCACATCTCTTCCAGTACAGGACACCAGCAATTCCAAGAATGTGAGTCAAAATAAAGATGGTTGGTGGCAAAATCGATGAATCTAAAAGAGGCATTTGGGGCCTGTTCTTTCTTCTCCCTAAGCTAGCCACAAGCACAGCTCGGTGCTGCGCTGGATGCCTTTCTCCTGAGGTTACTGCTGTCCTGCACTATCAGCCACAGAGGCAGAGGCCCAGGGCTTAGTGTCAGAAACTTCCTGCTGGCTTCCCTTCCATCTTGCCTCTGACTGCTTTTCGGCAGGCAGTAGTAGCTTGGGACTAAAACAGCAGTATACCTCAGACAAAGCCCAGGAAACAACTGGCCTGGCTGTGGGGAGGGGCGAGGGAAGGAGGAACAAGGGGAATAGAAAGGGGTGCCTGAGCCAGTGTCACGCTGACTCAAACCTCTATCTTAGGCATCCTCGGTCAGCTTAAACAAACCTCAGACCCTGCTACAAGAAGGGAGGGTGCCGGAGGACGTCACACGCCTAAAGTTTCCATTCCCAGCCCACTAGGAATGCCAGACTTCAGGATGAAGCCAAAAGAAAAAAATCACAGATGCATGAGGGAACTTCTTGCAGGGAGCACCCTGGCCTCCACAGCCACAAGCCAAAAGCAGTGCACCACTGCAGAGAGGATACACACAGAACAGACCCCCAGGAAGCAGGCCGGACAGCCAGGCCAACAGGAGAGCAAACTGCTGGGGGACAGTGTGGGAAGGCACTTTTCCAGGGTTGAAAAACTACCTACCCAACCCATCAGGAACTCAAGGACAGCAAAATGCAATGCCTTCCACAAAACCAGGGCATGGGCACAGCAGAAGCAACTGAGAACATGTTACCACTATATACCACCTAGGATGGCTCAACTTAAAAAGGCTGGTAATGCTAAGTCTTGGCAAGGATGTGAACTCTCAGTATGGGTGGGTGTACAAATTGGCACACATACTCTAGAAAACAGTTTGAGTAAAATTCTTACTAAGTTAAGCATACATACACCAGCAATCTCACTCCTAGGTATTTTCCCAACTGAAAATAACGTATGTCCACACACAAACACCACTGTATGAATGTTTATAGTAACATTATTCAAAATAAATAAAACTGGAAAGGAAACTGTATGTCCATCAACTGGTAAACTTATAAAGTTACTACATCCATATGATGGACCACTACTCTGCAATAAAAAGAATCTACTAATACTTTCAACCACATGAGTGATCTCAAAAGTATTATTTTTCATGAAAGAAGCCCAACACAAAAGACTATGCAAACACATTACTCCATTTATGTGACATTCTAGAAAATAATTTCAGGGATAGAAATCAGAAGGGAATGGGGATGAGGAAAGAGAAGTGATTACAAGGGGATTGAAAGGGGTGCTGATAATATTCTATGTGTTTATTATGATAGTAGTTTCATGGCTGTATACATTTGTTCAAACTCACTAAACTGTACAAAAAAGGTGAATTCTATACATATTGTTCAACAAATCTAACAAACATAAAGCATTTAAATGCTGGAAAGTTTATACAACCTAAATTGAATATACAAAGGTCTCACAGCACCATGGCATCTTCTGTATCTACTTCTTGAAAAGTTACTTTACGAAGTATGGTATGGACACACAACATGACACTGACAAATAGATCTAGTGTCCTCTATGAGGTCCTAACTCAAAGAAGGTAAAGGTTATATAGCTTCATTTGTTTACAAGACTAGCTTTTTGTTTCTAGAGTATATATTACACTGTGAATACTGTACTCTCACAAGCATTAAAAAATCCAAAATTGGGGCTGGGGATTTAGCTCAGCGGCATAAGCGCCTGCCTTGCAAGCACACAGTTGTGAGTTGGATCCCTGGTACTGATTTTAAAAAAAAATTCAAAATTGTTTATCTGTTATCCTTTTTTCCCTAACAAAATGGAAGGTCTTTAAATCTGAATAACCTGCTACCGAGAAAGGTAATACAAGATCATCTATACTTGTATGATAATCTACATTTCATTCATCAAATATTTCATATTATGTGCCAGGCCCTATTCTAGGTCCCAGGGACATGATAAATAACAAAGCAGAGACCCTGTTCTCACAAGGGAAGTACAGAAAATAATATAGTTTGTCACATTAATATTATGGAGAGCTAGGCATGGTGGTGTACTCTTGCAGTCCTAGCACTCAGAAGGCTGAGGCAGAAGGACCACCCAGAGTTACTCACTAGGTAATCCTGGGTTACATAGTGAGATCAAGGCCAGCAAGATCTTGTCTCAAAAACACAAGAGCAAATAAAAATACTCTAAAGAATACTGAAGGAGATGAAGAGGAGAAAGCGTGCCATGATAGTTTACAACTACAGATATGGTCAGAGAAGGTTCTCTAATACTGTGGCATTTGAACAAGTGCCCTAATGAATATGAATGAATGAAAAGTCCTATGGCTACCTAAACAAAGGATGAGCCCAAACCTTCCAGTTAAAGATCTTGAGACAGTGTATGTTTAATGTGTATAGGGAACACCAAGAAAGCTGGAATGGCTGGAGCTATAGGGAGAAAGAAGGATAAGGCCAAATAGGGTCAAATCACATAGGGCCATGCAGGTCATTTGTTAAGTCTTTTGCTTTCACTGAAGCTTTTGGGAATTTTATATGAGAGTGACATGATTCACCTTAGGTTTTAAAGGAATGCTCATATTGTTATGTTGAGAAACGAATACTGAGAAATAATGATGGCTGGGACCAGGGTGTGGCATTTTGATGATGTAATAAAAAAAAGGCCTAACCAGAATGATCAAGACCAAATGGGGAGAAAGGAACAAAATTTTCAAAATATTTTGCTGTACAGCCCACCTTGTGCCCAAGTGGGTCACCCTGGATCCGGGTCCAGGTCTGGGACTGAGAGCCCTTTGTCCCGGGAAATGGAGTGCAGCAGAGAAGGGGCCACGCTTCTGCCCCTCATATGTAACTTCCACTTTCATGGGAAACCTGGTGCTAAACCATTTGTAAATGACCTGCTGTAAAAGGGAGCAGTGAGAGGGTGTAGGGTAAAAGTAGAACTCTCCTGGCCTGTGAAATGTAAAGGAAATGTAATAGTGTTTGCTACAGGGAATAAGCACGCTGGAGGAAAACTCCATGATGCGGTCCAGTACAGACTAAACTGGGGCTCCCTCTCTGGCTAAACAAATGACTTCATTCATTCATAAAACTATATCGCTGGGCGTGGTGACTCACGCCTGTAATCCCAGCACTCGGGAGGCTGAGGCAGGAGGATCGCTGTGAGTTCGAGACCAGTCTGGGCTACAAAGTGAGCTCAAGGCCTGCCCGAACTGCACAGAGAGACCCTGTCTCAAAAAGACCCTCCCCCCCAAAAAAAAACCTGTAACACACAGAGCCTGTGCAAGATACCATGAAGAAAATGCCCCTTACAATAAAGAGACAGAGGAAGCTCTAGGGCCATGATATCCAAACCAGGATGAGCCTGTAGGGGAAACTAACATTTATTAAGCAGCTACTATCAAGCACCTCCATTTTTTTACTTAATGTAATCCCGACAAACATTCCTGAGAAGTACATATTATTGTCGTCATTATATGCATTAAGAACTTGAGACTCAGAGAAATCACATTACTTTGCCAAGATCATAAAGTAGGAAAGATAATAAACTATCTGGCTGAATTTTCAGTTCCCAAAGTGAAGGCTATTTCTTTATCCTATTCTACTAGCAGAAGTTATTATAAAACTATCATTAGAAAACCATAAACCACATCTGTGTCATTCAAATATACCTAGGAAATTTGGGAGGGAAATCCAAAGCACTAAATACCAAGGTACATTCCTAATTGGCCTTTATTATTTTATTTGGTTTTTGCTTGGTTTTCTGAGACAGGGTTTCACTCACTATGTAGTTCAGGCTGGCCTCTAACTCAGTGATCCTCTTGCCTCAGTCTCCTGAGTGCTAGGATTACAAACATGTATCACCACACCCACTTTGGCATTTCATATTAGAAGAATCAGTGAAAGCTATCCAGAGTCATTAAAGATTTTCCTAAAATCGTTTGCTATGCTATACTTTGGATACATTCCTTTTCTACAGGTAAGAGGTTTGTTTTGTGGCCTTTTGGGGGAGATATAGATATATATATCTATCTATATATCTATCTACAGAGAAGGAGAGGGAAATGCGTTTGTGAAAATGGATGTTTCACTCAGTAAAACTAAGATGGATCTCTACACTGTCATTTACAGGAAGTGGTTAGAAACTGGCAGGAGAAAGTGACTAGTTTCTTGTTAGGGATCATTTCTTATAAAAAGAACAGGCCTTTTAAAGTCACATTTAGCACCCTCCAGGATATCTCTCACTAACAGCAAATAGGCAGGACCCAACCACCAAAGAAACCTTGTAGAAGGAGCACTCAGCCTTCGGTAGGATTTTGGACCTGCCTCTTTTTGAGATGTCACTCCCAGAAACTCAGGACCGCCTCCCATGACTGTACCTAAATTAGAACACTCAAAGCAGAGCTTTGTCAGTGTTTGTGAATAAGACCAGAGTAAGCTCACAAAAAGATATGTGGCATATTATATTTAAACTCCCATGGAGTTTTACTTGGTTTCAAAATATTATCAACAGGCAGTATAATTCAACCAGACACAAACTAAAAATTTAAAACAAGGGGGGAAAATGTGCTCATCAAGATAGAAAGCTTTAAAAAAAAAAAAACTATATGTATATGGCAAGTTACTCAATTTAACAGAACTTCAATTTCTTATTGGAAAATAATAATATAGCTCTGATAGCTATATGAATGGTTAAATAGATGAATGCACTTAATGTGCTCAATATATGTGCAATAATTACTGGCTATTATTATCATTATTTGAAGGAGTAACAAATAATATCTGTCCTCAAAGACTTCTAAATATTGTTCCAAACTCTGGTACACTGATAATTTTCTTAGTTATCATCTAAGTAATCTAGCATAATTAGCTTTTTTTTTTTTTTTTTCCGGGGATTGAACTCACAACCTTGTACTTGCCAGGCAGGTGCTTATGTCACTGAGCTAAATACCCAGCCCTAATCTAGCATAATTTACCAAATTTCCATCCCCCACCTGCCAATCCTCCCCTCAGTCACCATAAGACTACACTCCCTGGAACATACTAGTAACATCTTTTCTCTCTCTATCTATCTATCTATCTATCTATATATATATATATACACATATATATATGATCTTTTTGAGACAGGGTCTAACTATGCAGTTATGCTGACCTTGAGCTCACTTTGTAGCCCAGGCTGATCTGGAACTTGCCACAATCTTCTTACTTCAGCCTCCTGAGTGCTGGGATTACAGGCGTGTGTCACCATGCTCCGCTTCATACTGGTAACATTTTCAATGCTGTGTAACTTGTTTATTCATAATTACATTCTAAAGCTTTCAATTTCCTCCTATCAGCAAATTAGGTCCAAAATTCTGTGGCTTCACAATGTATCTCTCACTAACCCTGCAAATCTTCTTCCTTCCCCTCTCCAAATATCAACATCCTGTTTCTATTTTAAAACCAATGCCTCCACAGAATCACCTCTGGTCCCTTCTCTCTAGCTAGAAATACAACTCTGGCTTCTCTTGAGCTTTTATCGTACTTTGTTTTTCTCTCACATTTAATACTTTAGAATACAGGTGAGAACTTTTTTTGTTTTTGTCTTTGTTTTAGACGAGGTCTTGCTATACACTTCAGGCTGGACTCTTACAACCCTCCTTGTCTCAGCCTCAGAGTGCTGAGATTACAGGTGTGTGCTACCACGACAGGTGAGAGAGCATATATTTTAATCCCTCATTAGATTGAGTTTTTGAAGATAAGTGACTATCTCCTCTCTTTTATAAAAATTTTAGTCACTAAATATTTATAGAATGAGTGAATAATTAATAAAAAAAGAGTAGAGTCTACAAAGCATTATACAAGTCCAAGTGGGGTGGTATGTGCCTATGATTATAGCACGAGAAATTTTGTGGTTAAAACAGATGCATTCCTGTTTCCTATTATCTATGTTTTATTCTGTTGTTTAATTTATTTATACTGTACGTTTCTCACATAAGAGAAACCATGGCGGGTGAGCATGGCGACACACAGCTGTAATCCCAGCACTCAGGGGACTGAGGCAGGAGGACTGTCATAAGATTGGGGCCAACATGGGCTACATAACAAGCTCAGGCCAATCTGCACTACATAGCAAAAAACTGTCTCCAAAAAAAAAAAAAAGTGACTAACCAAAGTTACCATATGGCACAGTAATTCCACTCCTAGGTATGTAACTCAAGAGAAATGAAAACACATGTCAGACAAAAATTTATAAATCATTATTTGGAGAGAGAGAGAGACAGAGACAGAGAAAGAGAAAAACCATACACAATATCTAAGCTTGTATGCCTGATTTATTTCACTTAACATTATGGTCTCTAGCTGCAGGGAGACAGATCTTTTAAAAATGGGAAAGAGACCAAGAGATGGAGGAGGTTGGGAAGGAGGGGAGAGGAAGAAGATGTAAAAAGAATTAAGATGAGTTACATACATGGACCAGCTTCTCACAAGGAATGCAATCATTATGTATTATAAGCATATACTAATAAAAATTATACTTCTGGATATCCTTTCCAGCTACAGATTTTGTCCAACATCCACAAACTCTGGGTAGCCCTTTTGCCCAACTCAGCAACTGAAGCTCTTAACCTCTGAGAAAGAAAAAAGAAAAAAAGGGAAAATAAACCTGAAGAGTAAGACTAAAATATAAAGTGGGAGATCTCTGGATGTCATTTCTAAAACTCAACTCTTAAAACCTATAAGCCTCTCTGTCTCTCTGTCCAAGACCCTTACCATAACCTGTTAACCAAGCTGAGAATCAAATTCTGACTTCATCATCTCTAGCTGTGTGTCACTGAGCCAATTACTTTATCTCTTTCTCAGTTTCTTCATCGATAAAATGGAGATAATAAAATTACCTCTTTGCAATGTAATAGTGAGTATTAAATGAGGAAATGTGTGGAATATTTGCACATAGTAAGGTTTAACTACTGAAAAGACATTAAATATTAACTCATTAATGTTAACTATTCTTACTATCATGGCTGCATAAGAGCTTTGTGCTTTAGCAGAGCATTAAGTCATCTTTAGTGACTAGTACAGAGAAGACAGTCAAGGTATAGTGCTTAACACTGTTTTTTTGTTCCTGGTAAAATTTTACATTTATTAAAGATAGGAAAAGAAACAGGCTGTGCAGAGTGAATTTGGCTCAAGTACAAGTAGAAAAAGAAGCATGCTCTACATGAGAAAGTAGGTGACTGTGAAAGAACAAAGTGACCTGAGTGTTTACCACTCCAAGTCACCAATTCAATGGATAAATCAAAGTATACTTCAAGGGCACTGCTTCAGAAAGAGGAAGAAAATATTTATCAATCTCAGTAGTAGTACTACCATTTTAAATAAACCCTCTCTCTAGAATATTGACCATTTTCCCCCAAAAAAATAAAAAGATCTAGCTATTAATTTTTTTCCAGCAAACTCTGGTAGTCAACATATTAAAATACATAAAGAAAAGCCAGATGTGGTGGCATATACCTGTAATTCCAGCACTGAGGAGGCTGAGGCAAGTAGATCATGCCGAATCTATTTTTACAGAACCTAAATATTTTTCAAATGCTTTCCAAATGGAAACCAAAAGCAGAATGGTCCCAATCTGAAATATCTTTAATGTGGTCTGGCTAGGAACAGGTGACCAACCTTAGTTCCCTAGAGACACAACCCAAGATGGCAGAATGGCTGAGGGTTTGATGTGGTCACACAGCTAACTCATAGAGAGGTCAACAGCTCAACAATGAGGGGACAGGTCTGTGTCTGCCAACAGGAAGCAATGTTCGAAGTCAGAAAAAGAGCCCCGCTGGATGTGGTTGGCGCATGCTTGGAATCTCAGCACTTAGGAGGTGGAGGCAGATGATCATTGCAAGTCCAAGGCCAGCCTGAGCTACACAGTAAGAACTTGTCTCAAATAACAAAAAATGAACAACAACAAAAAGAGCCCAGGCCAACAGGAGAGAGAGACAAAGAAACTATCTATGGAAACCAGGCTTTACACAAAAAAGCCAATTTTGGATCTCTGTAAGATAGTTACCCTGCAGTAACTCTTAAATGAAAAAAAGAATTTGTTACCTGAAGACAAAGGCAAACGTGTCAGCTTCTTTCCACCTGCTGGCCCTTGAAGACTGCTCAGAACACTAATCCACAACAAAGAATTACTTTAGTCTTTGTCAGGCAAGTCTACCACCAGGCTCTGCTTCCTGCCTAACAAAAACTGCTTTCATGACCCCTTACCAGAAATGTAAAGACCACAGTCAAATGAAATGTGCCCAACAGGGACTCCCCTAGTAATTGGTAATGATTTTACTAATCATTAGTAGGGGAAGCTACCTACTATTTCTGTATTTAAGGTTCCTAAATGTGTACAATGTATATAAAAATGTTTCTGAGTGGTTCTGAGTAGTTATCAAGATTTAAGTAAGGATAACCTGTATTTGCAAAGTGCA
Source organism: Hydrochoerus hydrochaeris (assembly GCA_004027455.1). Classification (NCBI taxonomy): domain Eukaryota; kingdom Metazoa; phylum Chordata; class Mammalia; order Rodentia; family Hydrochaeridae; genus Hydrochoerus; species Hydrochoerus hydrochaeris. Next base: position 513,742 of record PVLA01000458.1, on the reverse strand, counting down.
CAGGCTTCTATCAGATACCTAAGACAACTTTCTTTCCCTCTTTCTTTTTTTAAAAAAATTGCTCCTCAACTTTTAATCATAAAAACAATTCTAGCTCACCTTGATTTAATTCTTCTCTTCTTCTATCATCTAGAATACTTTGTTCTTCAAATACTCAGTAAACCCATGAAGTTTGTTTGTTTGTTTGTTTGTTTGTTTGTTTGTTTTGAGACAAGGTCTCACTATGCAGTTCAGGCTGGCCTTGAATTCATCACAATTCTCCTGCTGCCTCAACCTCCCAGGTGCTGGGGTTATAGGCATATGCCACCATGCCTAGTAACCAATGAAGTTCTTAAGCCAAATTCACACCTTTTGTTTCTGCTCTAATTCCTTAAAAAAAAACTCAAGGTACAAAGATACCATGATAAAAACAAAGCATCTGACTGGTTTTCCCTAGGACTAGTGACAGTTTCTCATTTAGAATCTCAAACCTCCAGTGATCCTTACTGGACAAAAATCTATAAGAGTGGGTTTTATAGCCAAGACAAAAGACAGACTGTTGCTCTTATTCTAGTGAAATACACACAGAACCATCATTATACAAGTTCAGCTTGTCTCAAAATCTATGTATACCCACGACACAGAAAACAGCAATGCTGTGCCCAGTCTGCTCATTCTCTTCATGAAAACCAAATCACACAGGTGGCTGGCATAATGGCTGCACCAACTGGACCCTCAGTGTCGATGGCTTTGTGATGAGTACTTACAGAGAAAAGAGCAGACAGAGGGAGCAATCTTCAGCACATGACCTCTCCCCCCTGCCCCCTGCAGTTTTTCTATTCCCAGAAATGACTCACTCTCAGCACAGCCCCAATTACCCACCAGTAGCCAGGGCCACTGTGTGTGTCTGGTAAGTAACGCCTCCCAGCGCATTCTCCCATGGCTCTGACTGAACAAGTCATAAAAGGAAATCTGGTGGTAGTTTTAAGTTTTAAGAATACATGGCCTATCCTGAAAACAAACAGAGTACCCTCAGTTCCCTGTAGAGACTCAGAGTTAGTAGTGTATTCCCTCTAATGACAGCCAGGTGGCAAAGCAGAAACAGGCAAAGGCAGAAATGTCAGTGAGTGAGTACAATAAATCCTCTCTCTAAAGTCCAGAGACCTTGAGCTAGATGAGGAGCTGCTGGCAGCTATTTCCCGAATGTTTAAACTAGCTGTATGAACTAGTATTTTAGGGAGGTGCTCCTCCAGGTAAAACTGTTGTGAGAAAGTTGAGCTACAGCTACTGCCTCAGAGTTGATGAGCATAAAACCAGATGCTATCCCGTTCCTCACCCTGCTCTTCAGGGAAGATGCGCAGGTACATAGGAGGCTACACCTTCCTCTAAGACTTGGCTTCTCATCAAGGTGATGGCAGACAGTCTGATACTGGGGCTGGTTTATGTTTTCTACAAGGCAGAGTTAGTGCTAAACACACATTCTGTGCTGGAATGAACCATAACCACCAACCTGTAGGTTGAGTTAGATGTTTTATTTATTCAGTTAGGTACCTTGAGACAGTATCCCACAATCTAGTTCAGGCTAGCCTTAAACTGACTATATAACCTAGGCTGGTCTTGAACTCAACAAAGCCCTCTTACCTTCCAAGAAAACTATTTAATTTTTCATTTTGGGGTTTTTGTTTTGGACAGCTTATAGTTTGTTTTGCTTTGTTTTGTTTTACAAAATGCAGAATATTCAAACTCCAGACTTACTAGGAAGGAAAAGAAGCAGGGAAAGAGAAAAGAAAGAAAGAGAAAAAGAAAATTACATACAGTATAACCAGTTACTAAAATCAAAACAATACAAAAAATTTTTGACAAGAATAAAATAAAAAGTACCCTCTGATTAATCCAGATTGACAACATTTAATTAAATATATATCAGCTAGAAGCAATGTGAGAATTTATTAATTAGGGAACTAGAAAATGAGGTCATAGATCCAGTTCTGTTCATAGGTTATTATATGGCTTTAAGATCATTTAATCACACTGGATTGGCTTACTCTTGACATTCTAAATTCTTCAGTTCTAAATTTTTGTGGTTCTATGAAATACTTAGTTGCCTTGATGGTATGTAAATTTCATGGGTTCGATCCAGTGCAATGCAAAAATAATAATAATAAAATAACTTAAATTTCAGCTTCTTGGGCTGGCGATGTGGCTCAATGGTAGAGTTCTTGCCTTACATGCATAAGGCCCTAGATTTAATCCACAGCACCACAAAAACAAAACCCAAGTGCTGGGATTACAGATGTGCCCCACCACGCCTGGTTAAGAATAAGTACTATTAAAAGTGACATTCAGGGAAAAAGAAAAAAATGCTTAGAAGTGGAAAAATATGATAGCAAAAGTAAAAAAATTCTAAAGAAGAATTGTAAAATAGGGCTGAGGAGCTCTTCCATAAATACTGGAATAAAAAGAAAGAAATAGAGAGGGGGAGCAAACAAATCTAATAATTAATGAAAGAGCCAGAAAAAGAAAACAGAAAATAGAAGGGAACAAATCATCACATAACTATTTAATTAAAGATGTGTTTTCAAATTTTTTGCATGTGGTTTCAAATTTTAGAAGCCATCTGAGAACAACTTAGCACATTAATAGAGATTTTTACCAGTACACATCCACATAACATTTCAGAATGGGGGCAAATATAAAATCCAATCCCAAAAGTTATCAAAAAGAAAAACAAGACTCAATCAAAAAGGAAGAGCCAGGGAGCTGGGAATGTAGCTAAATGGTAGAGCACAAACTTAGCAGGTGCACTGCCCTAAGTTCAATGCTCCAGCACCACAAGCAAGCAAGTAATCAAGAACCTTAATGGATTAGACTTCAAGAGCAAACAAGGAGGAGAAATACCTCTAAAATTTTGATGGAAAGTGATCTGCAACCTAAAATTCTATACTTAAACTCTTAAGCAAATGAAAAGTAGAAGACATACTCAGATTAAGCAAAATCTCAAAAATACTTACCTTTTAAATACCCTTTTGTAGGAAGCTACTCTAAGATAAACCCCAACAACAATGGGGTAAACTGTGAAATGTGACATGAATTCCAGGTAACAGGAGGAGAGGTGATGAAATTCCCAAGGATGATGGTAAAGTCCTAGAATGACAGCTTTTGTTTTGTTTTCATTTTCTGAGACAGCATCTTGCTATATGTTTTGGGCTGGTCTTGAACTCACTGTGTAGCCCAGGCTGGCCTTGAGTCTCAGCCTCTGGAGTGCTGGGCTTAGAGGTATGCACTCCCATGCCCAGCTGAAGACAGCTTTTAAAAAAAGGTATTGGAAGCAACCCAGTCTAAAATTGTATTAAAAACAAAACAAAACAAAATCTAGTAGAAAGCACTGTCGAAGAAAATACTAAAAGAGAACAGAAGGGGAAAATGGAAACAAAGCTTTTGTAAACAAGGAAGAGGAGTTGATTGGAAGGGAAGGGAATGGGAAAAAAAAAGAAGCAAGATATATCACATACTAGTACAAATTCCTTATGATGAATGTCATCAATATGTATATCTAAAATGTACCAATAAAAAAAATACCAAACTAAAAAATTACTTAATCGGTTTTAACACACTGAGACAGCAGTCTTGGAGTCTCATGGAAGAGCCTGGAAGTACATACATAGTTCATACATAGAACAATAAATACCACAGTCAGCTTTTTTCCTTTTGCTTAAACTATTGATTTAGCCTCTAATTTCACAATCATACAAAGTCTGGTAGGTACTAATGCACAATGACCAGGGGCATTCTTTTATAAAGTGGAAGCCTGGGTCAGGGATAGTGGGGCACTCCTGTAATTCTACCTACTTGGGAGGCTGAAGCAGAGGGATTCCAAGGTCAAGACCAGCCTAAGCAACTTTGCAAGACTCTGACTCAAAATAAAAAATAAATTATAGCTTAGTGATTAAGCATTTTCCTAGCATGAATGAGGCCCTGGGCTTGATCGCCAGTATCACAAAGTGGGAAGGGATTGGAGGGAGCCTAAACACTTAACTACTTTAATGCTTTGCAATATGAAAAGATATCAATACTTATTTATTTTTCCTCTCAACTGTAATTCCCCCTACCACTTAGTTTTATACATACATACCATTAGAGGGCCCTCTACTCAAAAGAAGAAAGGGAGAAAACTAAACTAAATTAGATGGGGTTGATCAAAGATCCATCTCTTGTTAAAACACCAGAGGGAACCAGAGTACTCCAGTTGAGTCCTTGAGATCTGACCTTCTGATGTCAAGCAAGTTCCTGCATCTTAATATGTCAACTGCCACACCTCTAAACCAACCACTGCAAACACGTGAGGTTCAGTTCCAAGACACAGACCCTGTTAGCCATGGAACTGACGAACTGAGCACAAGCTCCAAAACACGGCATGCTGCATGGAATGAAGTCCATGACTGTCTTAGGACGCTGTCAGCCAGACACTGACACACCCAAGACATGCATGGACCTGAATCAAGTGCTCTGAGGGAACTGGAACAGCACTGCCCTGACCAGGGGTTCTGAGAAAGGAACTACTAAATAGGTGACATTTCCTATGATCTGTGCCAGTCAATCATACTGACTGCCTAGGCAAACCACATCATTCAACACCTCCTTTCAGCTCTCAGTTAAGGTTCCTGTCTCTACCTGCTTCTCTGACATCATCCTGTCATTATATATTCTTTGAAATTCCTTTGATGGAAAATGAGTCACTTCTTCCCAACACAAGCCTGAGCCTCTTTCAGTTAAGTCATTCTTCAGCAGTGCTCGGGGGCAGGGCGCCACCCAGAGGCTCTTGCAGCTACTATCTCCACATCTCCCAGGAAAGAATGCCTCAACTCAGCATAAGCTCCCAGCCTGGAGGGGAAATGGGCAAGGAAAGAAAGAGGGAAGATTCTTGGTGGCTGGGAATAGAGACGGGAACCAGAATATCAACTGGTTATCCCAGCGGGACACACAGCTGGAAGACTGAAGAACTGAGGCAGGACACAGACAGACCCTCTGAGGTAGAAGGCAAGTGCTTCAGAGTGTTTACCTTAAAACATCTGGTTGCTGACACAAACTGTCATCAACTACTTTTCAGGAAGAAATGACTATAAAAACCTGAGGCTTTGGGCAACAGTAACCTGCCCAGTGCTCAAAACAGCTGTACTCCAACAGGATTTACAGTGGCAGCGGTGAAAGAACCAAGCCAAAACTGACCAAATGCCACTTATACATATAAACCATCCTAATATTGAGATTCAGTTAGCATGCTGTACAAGTCACCCTTTCAAAGCCTATGCTACAGTGAATTTTAGCATATTCACAGTTGTACAACAATCACTATTACCTAAATTAGGGTGACACTTCATCACCCTCAACCTTATACCTATCAGCAATCACTTGTAATTCTCTTCCTCCCATCCCCTAGCAACCATTAATCTATTTATTATTTATGGATTTGCTTATTCTGTATAAATAGAATAAAACATTATAAGGTCTTTAGGTTCTGGCTTCTTTCACTTAGCCTAATAGCCTCAAGATGGATCCATGTTACACTGATCAGTACATCTCTCCTTTTTATTTCCAAAATATGTTCTATTGTACAGATATGCCACATTTTATTTATCCATTCATCAGTTGAATGGATAAACATTAAGGATTATCATTATGAATAATACTGCTATGAGTGTTTGTACACAAGTTTTCTGTGGATGTGGACATGTATTTTTGATTCTCTTGGAGACACACACACACACACACACACATTTAGGAGAACTGCTAGGTTATGCAGCAATTCCATTTAACTTTTTGAGGAAATACCAAATTGTTTTCTAAACCAGCCACACTATTTTGTTTATTGGGGCCTCAGTTTCTCCATATCCTCAGTGTCTTTTTACTGTAACTATTCTAGAGAACACAATTACAGTAAAAGACATAGTGTATCTCACTGTAGTTTTAATTTGTATTTTTCTAATGATTAATGATGTGGATCATCTTTTCATTGTGCGTATTTGGTTACCTAAGTATTCAAGTCCTTTGCCCATTTTTTGTCTTTTTACTATTGAGTTCCAAGACTTTGTTTATTTGTTTGGTTTGAGATAGGGTCTCACTTTGTAGTTCAGGCTGGCTTGAATGTGAAGTGATCCTTACATATAATTCTAATTCCCAACCTTACAGGTAGAAATCATCATTCCTATTTTACAAAAGAGGAAACTAAGACTTACAGAGGTTAAGTAACTTGTCCAAGATCACAGAGTTATTTAAATAGCAAAGGCAGATTCAAATCTAGATCTCCCACCTGGTACCTGGTGCTTTTGCTACCAGTCCCATGGCACTCCAATATCCCCAATCTCCTATCTATGCTTCACCCCAAAGCCTTTAAGAAAGAATACACAGATACACAGCAAGGCAGCTGAGTCCCACTCCAACTCTATTCTTAGTGGAATGAGTTTTCCTAGACCAATGAGAGCAACATGAAGGTGGAGGAAGTGAGGGGAAGCATTAGGAGTAAGAACAAAAATGGACATCAGTAAAGATGGGACTTCACCTTACAGCTGAAAATGAAACAATAAGGGCAGGCAGCCCTGGTCAACAAAGATAAGGTGACTTCAGTAAAAATGGACAATTTTTTTTCTCATGATTTCCCATCTCTCCACTGTAACAAGTCAATACAACATTTAATCACTGTTTAATCATTCTGAAGTTCACTGTGGGTTTTGGTGGGTTATTTGTTCGTTTGTTTGTTTTTAACTCCTAATACTCTGAATGTCTCCAGCACTTTCCTAGAAAACCATGGAAAGGAACTAAAGAAGCCATCAGGAGATAACTAAAGCTGACAGATTTAAGGAAATGTTCAAGTAGCGTAAGTCTACAAAGTCATTTACTAGTCTGACATTTTATAGGCTGCTTGTTTCCTCACCTTTCTAACTGGACACCTACTTCGTGCCATAGCTTTGCCTCATGAGGGGACACCAGGAATGAAATGCAAGGCCAGAATAAAGACCACTGGAATGTGTCTGGTTTTGGGGGGGGGGGGCATCCTCTCGGCAGCTGAAAGCCTCTACAGGGAATTCAGTGAGGACAACTGCTTTCCCTCAACAGGAGTTATGAATTTAAAAATAAACCTCTGTGACCCTCATGACTTAAGAATCTTTTGGGAAAGAATGTTACCAAATCCAACAACTATTTGTTCCACTGTATTAACCAGAGAGGGGAAAAAGAAAAATGCTCTTACTACTTCTTTCAAGAAATATGACGGAAGACATGGGAAATTGTCCTAAGAGTATAAATATGATTATCATATATTTCTATATTTCTTATGCTTCAACTTTCAGGCAGAATAATTGACACATCTACATCCTCTGTGAAATAGCAAGATTATGCTAATATGTGAAAGTATTCTGAAAGGGAAAAGTTACAATGTGACTGACAAGTCCACTGCCCTAGGCTGGCCATGGTGGTACACATCTGTAATGCCAGAACTTGGGAGGCTGAGGCAGGACTGCTGCTTAAAGTTCATGGCCAGCCTGGGCTACAAAGTGAGTTCAAGGCCAACCTGAACAGCATTGTGAAACCCTGTCTCAAAAAGACAAAAAAAAAAAAAATAAGTCCACTGCCCAGCATCTATGGGCTCCCTGTCTTGCTGTGGACTGGGACTGGCATGCACCCTTGGGGCCTCATCCTCTCCTGGAACTGGTAAATAGAAGCTGGGAGGGAGTAAATGTTTCCCTGGCAGCCTAGATTCTACAGAAATCCCCTTCTGTTTCAGTGTCCTCATTTCTCAACTTGATTGACGTAACTCCCACCCAGAGTCTTGGAAATTGTCATTTTACTTATTTATTGCCATGGTAGTTCAACTTTTCCTTGGAGCCACATAACTACAGGATTTCAGCATTATTCTCACCCAAATGATTCTAAAGACTTGAGAGAATGTCCGAGAGCACTTTAGAAGGCATTGGCTCTCTATTCACCACAGTTCCTGATAGAGATAGCAAAGTAAACAGTGTAAGGAAAAAAGTTGAAATGTATCTACAAAGTCACCTCTTGAAGCTGACTTTCTGAAAGCTGGCAGTTACCAATGCCATCCAGAAACTGGAAGTGAGGATTATAGCCCTGTCTCCCTCCATGAACTCAAACACTCCCACCACCACCATCACCACAATCCCCTCCTAATTAGCAGTTTTGTAAAAATAAGTTTTTGAATGATTCATGGAGTGGCTCCTGGGCCTCTTCCAGATGCTGGCCTATTGTACAGCAATAACTCAGGACTAAAACAGTTTTATTTATATATAAGGTACTTACTTGGAAAACTCCTGTTACTGAAACACTTGGTCAGTCAGAAAATGATTTCAAACTCATAGATTTATATGACAAATGAGAAAAGTCAGAAAACACCTGTGTCCCAAGCCACACAGCTAGTTACCAACAAGCTGAAACCATCATCCAGCTTCCTGACTTATAGTTGAATGCCTTCCCTCCAGATTACACTGCTTAGCTTTGAAGGCTTAGAAAGGAGCAACCTTTGTAAGATCTTTTTCTTTAGTCTTTTTGAGACAGGGTTTCACTATGCAGTTCAGGCTGGCCTTGAACTCACTTGGTAGCCTAGGCTGGCCTTGAACTTGCAGCAATCCTCCTGCCTGAGCCTCCCAAGGCTGAGATTATAGGCGTGCACCACTACACCCAGGCAAAAATCTTTTAACTGTTGTTTTTTGTTTTGTTTTCTCCACAAATTAGTAGAGAATTTGAGAAAAGGAAACTAGGGGCTGGGGATTTAGCTCAGTGGCCTTGCAAGCACGTGGTTGTGAATTCAATCCCTGGTACCAATTAAAAAAAAAAAAAAAAGGAAAGTGAAAGATATGATTACAGCAAATCTAAATAAAGAAGACTATTAAGAGTCCTCTCTCCAAGCCCCTTTAATGAATCCCAAACACTGCAAACAGTTAAGAAACAGAACAGGCAGACACACAAGTAAGCATTCAAAGTAACAGAATTGCTAAAAGCTATAAAATGGGTTTAGAAGAAGGTAAAGATTAAAAAAACTGTAATAGGAATAGAAAAACAGAAAAAAATATAGTAGAATCATGATACATTTGTATCTAGTAATATAATCAGAGAAAAAACTAATTTAAATAGTACAGAGAGTTATAGTTCTACTCAATGAGATTGTATTCCAGATGAACATGAGATAAGAGGATTTGACTCAAGAGACTTCTGTAAATCTCAGTTCACATGTACATCTCACACTGTGGGCACCCTGAATACTAAAGATGATTTTAGTACTTGAGAATACTTATTTTTGGGTCAGGGTTATAGCTCAGCAGCACAGTGCCTGCCTGTCAAGCACAAGGTCCTGAGTTTGATTCCTGGTACAAAAAAAAAAAAAGGAAAGAAAGGAGAATACTTTTTTTCCCCCCATATATGATGTCCCCTACTCACAGCCAATTGTATTACACTGCATCACTACTCTGTCTTGTCAAGGGCATAAAACTATGTGTATATATTTTCATTCCTGGGTCATTAATTTTTCAAAAACAATTTTGATTAGTATTTTCACTTTGTGTGCAGACAGACTTTATAACTGAACTTCCTCCTGCAAGAAGGTAAGATGAGACTTCATCTTGCAGAAGAGGGGAGACAAGAGTGGAAGTCAGCCTTCCTAAAAGCTGGACAAAACAGCAAGGGACAAAAAAAGACAGAAATCTACATTTCTATGTCACTTCCCTACTCTCTACAATTTGGTAAAGAAATTCCAAAACTGGAATTTGGCAGCTCATAAAACAGGGCAGATAGGGCCAGGGATACAGCTCAGTGGCCAGGCACAGGACCCTGCCTGGCAGGCTCAAGGTCCTGAGTTTGATTCTTGGTACCGGAAAAAAAAAAACAGGGCAGGTAACTCCACATGTCTTTTACTTTCAGGCAGGGATACAAAGTGGCCACTCACTGTCTTGGGCCTCCATTAATTGTATTCCAGACATGGCAGCAGTCACTGGGTCCAGCCTCGGCCCTCTTACTTATTGGGATGCTTCCTATTTATTTCACTTACTACTTTGTATTTGCAGGGCTGGGGGGCAACTCTCAGGATCTCTTGATGCTCAAGAAACACTGCTGCCCTCAGAAACAGAATGAGAAAGTAGATGACTTGCTGTAGTCATGACTCATGCCCCCCGCCACAGACAGGAACTGCTTCTGCCAAACAATAAGTTTCTCACAATGAAATGGATTCCCTTGCTGATATTCAACAAGAATCTTAGCTCCTAGATATGTACACATAAAGATATACCTTTCCCTTTATTTCTGACTGATAAAATGTCACACCTAATGGGAATATCTGCTTCCTTTTCATTCTAAAAAGACAAAGGTCCAACTTTACTAATGGTAGAAAACCACATTCAGAATCAGCCATCAGCCCGGGTGTAGTGGCACAGCCTGTTATCCTACCACCCAGGAAGCTGAGGCAAGAGGATCATTATGCATTCAGGGTCCAGCCAGGGCTACAAAGTGAGTTGAAGGCCAGCCTGCACTACACAGTGAGAAGCTGCCTCAAAAAAAAAAAAAAAAAAAAATCAGTTATCAGGAAAATGAAGCTATACTCAGTGATCCGGGGTATAGCTCAGTGGAAAAGCTCTTGGCCCAGCATGGCGCAGAACTTGGGTTTGATTCCCAGCACTGCAAAAAGTTTTAAAACTGAAAGCTACACTCAGTATTTGCAATAGACAGCAAGTAATAGTAATGTTATTGACATGAACACTTACTATGTTCCAGGCAATGTTCTAACTACTTGCTGTATGCTAACTTACTCAACCCTCATTTCAGCATAGCCCTATACCTATAAAAACAGTACTACTATATAACCCCCACTTTATAGCTATGAAACTCTGGCCTAAGGAGGAAAAGTACCTTGCCTAATCACACCAAGTGATGCTTTAGGACTCAAGGTCAGATCAGCACTGCAGCTCCTGTGAGAATTAATTTGGGGGAAAATGAGGGGGGTTGAGACAGAGTTTTGCTGTGTAGTTTAGGTTGGCCTTGAATTTGTGGCAATCTTCCTGCCCTAGCCTCCCAAGTGCTGGGATTTACAAGTGTGTGCCACCATGCCAGATGGGGAGTCAGTGCTGTGGACAGACTTCATAAAAGAGCAGAAGAAAAAAAGGTTAGTAAAAGAAACCTTCAAATATTGGACAAATTTTGTTATTGTTCACTTCTGCACAATGAATAGCAAAGTACAATGAACCTTTTATTGAGCTATACATTGTGTTCCCCCCAAACACCTCAAACACAGCACCTTCAGAAGCTCTGAATTCTTCTCACAGTAAAATAGGAAGAGAGAAACAGAAAAGAGAGAGAGAGAAATGAGCTAAACTTAATCAAAAGCCCTTTTCTTCTGGCAGACAAAAGGCCTTGGTATTTCCACGGACAGACTAGTTATTCTTAACACTTACCAAAGATTCTTTGGCAGAGAGAGAAATATGAAAACCTTAGGCCTGTGGGAATGGCCTGTGCTCTGGGCCACTGTCTGGCTCAGTGAAGCCAGCCCACTGGAAAACAAACACAGTCGCCCCTCAGTAACCTTAGGCCTTCAGTTCGTGCCAATGTCTAGAGAAACAATGGGGCCCTGGGGCTGATTATTCACCCTCATTTCCCCTCCACTCTCCCTGAGAAGGGACTTTTTAAAGTATACAAAGAAAAATACATCTGAAGATACAGACAGCTAAATTCTGACACTGAGGATAAAACAGGATGTAGTCAGTGGAAGAGGGTAGCTATAGGGCCGGATTGCTGCACTCTCACTGGCTCACTGGCCTCTTGGCTTCTTTCCCCAAATTGAGAAAATTCCAGCACTTTCCTAAGGAAACAGTTCCCTCACATTTTCTCCTCAAGGCTCTTCTCCACTTAACACTGGAGATGGGAGGCATAGGATGGCCCTGAATGGTCCTAAGTGGTTTCCATTTTCCCAGCAGTAGAGAGAAATTAAGAATATTTTGTTAAATTGGTCATTAAGGAAAAGGGGGAGGAGAGAGAATCTACTTAAAGACAAGAAGCCCCAGTAGATACAGCTCAACTGACAATCTGTAACCTCACCCTTTGCATGAAAACTGTTAACATTAATATAATAAAGTCCCAGGGGCAAGGGATATAGCTCAGCAGCACAGCACCTGCCTGGCAAGTGCGAGCTTGGGAGTTTGACCCCCTGTACCAAGTAAATAAATAAATAAATAGTCCTAGGAGACTTTTTCATTTTTTTTTTTTAAGGCAAGATCTAGATAATGTAGTTCAGACTGGACTTGACCTCACAATGTGGCCCAAACTGACATTGAACTCAAGGTGATCATCCTGCCTCACCTTCCCCAGGGCTGGTACTACAGGCATGCACCACCATAGCTTCCTGAAACTTTTATACCTAGCCAACAAGCACTCTTACTTTGTTGCCTTTCCCAGGAAACTGTGTACTAACCTATTAGGAGGCCACTGATGGCTCACCTAGCAACTACGACTGTCAGAGTGATGAATGAGAGCAGCCATATATGAAAAATGTCGGCCTGGCCTTGAAATTCCCTAGAGAGTAGCTCAAATTAATGTGTAATTAGCTTCTACACTGTCACCAAATCATGATGTGTTCAGCCATGAGGTAATAAAGCCCTATGCCATTGAGGCTTCTAGATCCTCTGGAAGTAGATCCTGGCCTGGCTCCCAGGCAGCATCAAAGGCCAACAGAGTGAAAGATACTCTGTGGCCAAAGCACAGTCCACCAAGTTTCGAATCTCTGACATAACCAGGCTCTCAAATATTCAAATAAACGAAACACTCCAACTGCTATAATCAATTATTTCTAATACAGCAGGGAGTAGAAGTACCAGAGAAGAGTTCCAGACAGTAGGAAATGAGGAAAAAAATTAATCTGCTATTCCCTGGCAATCAGGTACATATGTTAATTACTGTCCTCCCACAAAAGTAAATAACGGCCACACTATTCTAAATCAGGGACAATGATTCTACCACAGCTAGTTTGAAACATACAGAATCCTATGAAAAGAGGCAGCACACAGTCAGGGAAATATCTGATGTAGTATTTTTCTACTAACTGCAACAACATGAAACAATTTAAACAAGGGAATGGCTAAGTGAGGTCATTAACAAGATAAGTTAAAATTATAATGGCTGTAAGAAAATATTTAAAAATCCTTTTAATGTTACATGAAAATGCCTTATAAATAGATAAGTATAGTACATCTAACATGAAGTTGGATACAACAGACCACATAATTCTATTTATATAAAACATCCAGACTAGGCAAATCCAAAATACACAAATCAAAAAGCAGATTACTGGTTGCCAGGGGTTAGGGATGGAAGTAGAGACTGCTTAGTGGACACAGGATTTCCACTGGATTATGAAAAACTTCTTGAATTAGGTAATTTTAACAGCTGCATAATATTGTGAATGCAATTTAAGGTCAATGAATTGTATACTGAAAAATGACTACAATGTTAAGTTTTCTATGCATTTTATCATAATTTTAAAACTGCAACAAAAAAGAAAATAAATTATTTTTTATTTTAATTGCATCCGGAAAAGAATATACACAAAGATTAAAATTGTGTAGAAGTAAATATGGACCAGAAAGGAACACAGACATGTTCCAACACCTGTTAAAAATGGGACCTCACTGCTATTGGACAATAAGTAAAAACCAAGAAAGGAAAATAAAAATATCAGAAACATACAGTCAGTTCTGTAGCCACAATCACAGGCCTGCAAACAAGCGTCTACCAAGTTGGGGACAAGTTACATAGTTCACCAGGCGCCAGAATAGCAGGTGTGTGTGCTACAGGGTAAGTGAGAGGTCTCAGGCCAGCCTCAGCCCAGGCTTCTAATCCCCCTTAGAAACACTCCCTAGGGCAGAGCAACCATCTGCTTCAACAAAGCCTGGAGCCCTGAAACAGATTAACTCCTTCCCTGCTAACCTCCTAGGGATGGGCTTCATCCAACAGGAACTGCTTTCATTTCTTTAAAAATGCCTCTGAATTATAGAAAATAAATTCTACAAGGGAAGGGACTTTGTTTTATTCACTAGTACACCTCTAATAACTAGCATAAATTCTTATCAGCAAATAATCAATAAATTATTTGCTGAAATAATCCATTAAATGTCTCTTTCCTACAATAGTTGTTTTATCTGTGTATCATATTTTCAAGTCTCTCTCCTGTCATTTGTCCTCAGAGTCCTGCCTGGTTTCCTCAAATCCAGTCCACTTACAAGTATGTGTCTAGTTTATGTACAATATAACCACTTTTGTTACTGTGTTGTTCACCGTTAGATCCTACTGCTGAGCACAGCACCCATGGGAGGTACTACACATATCTGTCAACAGATTTGAGCACTATACTGTTTATTTGTTTGTTTGTTTATTTACTTAGTGATGCTGGAGACTGAACCCAGAGCCTTTTGAGCCAGATCTTATTAAGATGCCCAGGCTGACCTCAAACTTGTGATTCTCCTGACTCAGTCTCCCAAGTAGCTAGGATCATAGACATGTGCAGCCACAGTCCTGGGTGGCATATTTTATAAGGTCTTAGTAGTGAGCACTTAGGTAGGCATGAGCGAGGTGCCATAAGAGGTAGAGAAATATGATGTCTGTAGAACAGCCCCTTCATAAAGTTCACAATTTCAACAGACAAAACTAATATGGGAAAGTGATACACAAACTTGGACTTCAATAATCAGAGAGATCTTCATGAAATAAAAGAACTGACATGAAGCTAGCAGGACTGGATAGATTTCAAGTCAGCATAAAGAACAAGGGCACTTCAGATAAAGAGAATTCCACAAGAAATGGCAAAAAGGGAGAATGAACAAGGGATGCTGAGGCACAAGAAGAAGATGGACTAAAGGTGGGGTTCAATGGAAATTATGTGACATAAACCTGGATAAGCAGGAAGGGGTCAGAGCATAAAAGGTCTATTTTAAAATATGGACTTACTAAGTCTATTTTAAAATATGGAAATACTAAGAAAGTAGCTGCTAGAATTAAATGGAAGGGACACACAACACAAGAAACAAAATATGAGCCAGCTGCTGTAATTAAGTGTGAGGTGATGAATGATTGGACTAGAACCAAGGCAAGGAGAAGGAAGAGCAAAGGGCAAATTTATGAGACATTCTGAAGAACCAAAGATCTCAGTGGCAAATTACAAATGGGGGTTTGATTAAGAGAGAAGTATCAACGATGTCTCCGGGTTTTTAATATTGGAGACTGGAAGAATGTGAACACAGCTGTCAAAAACAAGGCCTAAGGGAGGAAAACCAAGTCTAAATGGTTTAGAAAATACTGAGTTTGGGCCGAGGGTTTAGCTCAGTGGTGTAAGTGCCTGCTTGGCAAACACTAGGTAGTGAGTTCAATCCTGGGTACCAAAGAAAAGACAAGACAAGGCAAGGCAAGGCAAGACAAGATGAGACAAGACTGAGTTTGCACTGGGCATGGTGGCATTCAGGAGGCTGAGGCAGGAGGATCCTCAAATTTGAGGCCAGCCTGAGCTACACAGTGAGTTTAAGGCCTGACTACCTACACGGTGAGACCCTGTCTCAAAAAAATATACTGAGTTTGAGGTGATACGCAAGTACAAAAAAGAAAGATAAAAATTTGAGAGTTTTTTAAACATACAATGGAATATTACTCAATCTTAAAGGGGAAGGAAATCCTGTCATATGGAATGATATGAATGAAACTTGAGGGCATCATGTTATGTGGAAAGACAAATACTGTGTGATTCCTCTTACATGGGGTATTTAAGCAGTCAAACTCAATATTAGAAAGCACAACAGTGGCTATCAGGGACTAAGGGGAGGAGTGGGGGCTGCTATGAATGACTGTGCCATTTCAGTCATACAAGATGAAGCAATGCTAGCTACCTGCTGTACATTAATGTATATACAGTTACCAGCACTGCACTATACTTAAAAACTTCGTTTGCTTTGGATTTAGGATCTTACCACATAGCCCAGCCTGGTCTCAAACTCATCACCCTTTTGCCTCACCCTCCTGAGTGGTGGTTCCACAGGTGTGTGCCACCACATTTTGCTGCCACATACTCAAAACTTTGTTAAGAGTGTAAATTCCATTTTATGTGTTTTTGTAACAACAAAAAAAGTACTTAAAGCTTGTTAAGAGATTTTAAACAGAAAAAGGCAGATACAGGAATTTGCAATTTAAAAGAAAAGCTAAAGCCAAAAGAACCAGAGAAAGAGAAAATGGTCAGGATCAGCATAATAATTACACCAGCTATGTATCATATATGTTTGAGTCACCATGCTTTTCTCACAGTATTTTGTTCGTATTTCTGTAACACGTACCATGGGTAAAGGAGGTCTCTGTGTGTGTGTGATCAAAAGATACAGTGAATATTATCAGGCATGGTAGTGCAGACCTAGAATCCCAGAACTCCCAGGAGGATCACTGCCAGTTCAAGGCCAGATTGAACTGCATAGCAAGACCCTGGCTCAAAATACAAAACAAAACAAACAAAAATATATAGAGAATGTTCACATTGAAAAATTCAGAACAAAGGGATGTTTGAAGGGGGAGTATTTTAAGGATTAATGGCAATGTCTTTTACTATAATACTTTAAATTTAAATATTCACTGTATATTTGGCCTGTCTGCCTACCTACCTTTTTATGGCTTTTCTTTTCTTTTCTTTTCTTTTCTTTTGGTACCAGGGATCAAACTCATGACCTTGCACTTGCCAGGCAGGCATTTATGCCACTAAGCTACACCCCTGGCCTTGGTTTCTTAGAAGGGTCCAGCATACAGGAGGTTCTCAAAGCAAGGAAAGGAGATGGGTACTTCCAAGGAAGGACCAGAAAGCATGGAACACTACTGGGAGTTATAAAAAGTGATCTTTCAAATCAAAAGATTTCAAGTTACACCAAGCCAGGAACTCTAAAAGGTCCCTGCCATTCCACACTGAGCAGAAGATGCTGTTTAACCACTGGTAATCAATCACTCAATGGACCCTCCCCACAGTTGTTGTGATGAGTAACACATGTGCAACTGGGTGCATTAGACTAGGTTTCTACCTGGAGAGAGGCCAACAGAAACTGTGGCAGAATAGTGTGGATGAGGGCCTTCGCTTTTCAACACTAATACCTACCTCAAGAACAACACAAGACAAAGGGTAGGAAAAATGGTAACTTATACTTTGTCGGCCCCACTAGCAAAGAACTGCATCAAACACTGCAAAGCAACAGAAACCAACTCCCAGGTGTTCACTGCTGATGCCCTCTTTAGCCCAGTGACATGCAGTAAAGAGGGAACAAACTTTCACAGGACAAACTGCAAACCATTCAAACAAACACAGCTTTACCAGGTGCCTAGTGCTGTAAAAGGTGTGCATAGGCCTCACACCCTAGAAGCACGCAGAGTCCCTGCAGAGGACAGAATCACTCCATTGTGGCAGGTTTGCTTCAAGGCTCTGGGAATGGGAGGAGCAGGTAGTTCTCACTGTGAAGGATGCAATCCTGTTGGTGACTCAAGCCATTTTCCACTACCCTGGCTTCAAAGGAGACTTTCTTACTGACCCCTGTACACATAGTCCCACACATGTGCCTTCTCTCAGATATCAAGGTAGTTGGCAAACAAAAGAAAGCCAATCTATTATCACCTAGAAAACATCACACTGTCTGCTATAGGGTATCAACTCCAAGCCAGTAATAAGAATGTACCCTCACAGAGTCCAAAATTCTACTATAAGATCTCAAGTTAACAGAAGCCAATTTGCACATGAATGTTGTGTGCTGATTTAAACAGATGTTGACCTGGAAGTCTATTTTATCAGTCAAGCTAGTCCAACTTATTTGCTAGGTACTAGCTTAGTAAAAGCAGGAAAATATGCTGGACATGGTGGTACGCATCTGTAATTCCAGAATTTGGAGACTGAGGCAAAAGGATCACCATGAGTTCAAGACCAGCCTAGGCTACATAGTGAGTTCAAGGCCAGTCTAGACTATCTAGCAAGACCCTGTCTTAAAAAACAAAAAATAAAATAAAACAAAAGGAGGGAAACAGAATCTAATCTGGTATCAATCTGGGTTCTAATGCAGGACACCTATACAACATTGATTGGGTCAGTCTTGATACTATAGTTCCCAATCAACATCAGCAGATCTCCCTCAGCACAAAAGAAAAAAAGGTATTACAGTTGGAAGCTCACTGCAGCCATTTAAATGCCTGGAGCTACTGGAAGAAAAGCTTAAGAGTACAACAGTGCAGTGATATGATGACGACATGTGGGAGCTGCTGACTAAGCGAGAGGCAACTGGCATCTGTCCTGCCATGAAATTAATTGGATAACAAGACAGCAGAGCCAGCTGGGTCCTAAGCCTGAAGACAGGCTATCCTAGAGGGGAAGGGCATTCAGTATCACAGGTATCCTCTTTTTATCCCTTAATAGTTAAAAAGTGAAATAAAATTCTTTTTTTTTAAGCTTTGCCATTTCCATAAAAATAAAATTCTTAATACAGTATTAAGAACCAGTAATTCCAGTTTCAAACATCTATCAGAAATATACAAAAAACTTTATTTACAAAGATGATCGTTATCACTATAGGAATGAAGTTAGAAAGGTATATACCTCACAATTGGGTAAGGTTAAAATAAATGATACTATTGCTTGATGTAATTTTATATAGCTGTTAAAAATCATGCTATATAATATAAACAAACATAATGTCACATGCCTGTAATCACAGCTACTCTGGAGACAAGGCAAGAGGACTATGAACAAGGCCAGCCACAGGAAGCCCATCTCAAAACAAAGCAAAGCAATATCATGCTGTAGAAAACAGTTAAAGGCAGAAAGAATGCCCACACAATAATGAACAACAAGATACTAAACTGTGTTATAACAATAACAATACATACAAACCAAATTTAAAGTATGTATGGATAGACTAAATAGAAATACAGTAATATATAAGCATAGTAATCTGAGGGTTACAGTATTTTGGTAATCTCCCCCTCTCGACTTTCTATAAGGATAAAATGGGATATCTGTTTGTCATTAAAAAAAAAAAAATCTATTCCCCCCCCACACCAAGGTTCATTATTAGCCATGTTGAAGAAGGTAAAAAATCCCCTCCTGCCAATATGCTAAGGACACCTGTTGGGGTGTGAGAGCTTTTTGCTTGCTAAAATATGGTAACAAAAGACAGGCTTCTCTGCTGCTAGACTAAATAGATGTTCAAAGTAAAGAGAAAGATGATTTAATGACTATTCTAATAAAATCAAAAAAAATCTGTGTTCCTTCTTAGTAGTTACCTTTTTCACAAAGTCCAAAATATCCTTACTATGCAAAATGTACTGAGGCTCCCTCATCTGAAACTGCCTACAGATAAGCAATACTGTCTTTCTAGTGTATTCAATAGCAGCATATTTTTATTCTTTGAGACTGGATTTAATTTTGGCTCCAGGTGCCCTCCAGAAGCAGCAGCAGCAGTGGAACATATTAGGTCTCCAATCAGGTTATCAAAGCACTGAAGATTCACATAGGGACCTAAACTTAGAAGAAAAACATATACAATGTCTCTGTTCTCCAAGGGGTTCCCTGCAACAGTTACCCACTAGATGATGGAATGGCTACAAGGTGAACCAGGTCAAGAAAAACAAAGTCGGTACCTAAATGAAGAGGGGATCTAATGACAGCTTTTTGTCAGCCATTCTGGAATATACAAAGATGTAGGTAAAATGAAGAATGAAGCACACAGTATGTGTACTCAACCTACACCAACATTTGACAAAGGCAGTGATTGGTATCTAATGCAGCCTAGCCTCAATCCCAAAATCACTGTATACATTTTCTGCTGTACAGACTATTGAATAGTGTGTGTGTGTGTGTGTGTGTGTGTATACCACATGTAAATGAAGCAAATACCACTGAATAAAAGATCAGAAACAACAGTTCAAGAAGGATAGTATGGAGAAAAAAGATCTATTACCTTCATTTCAAAGCATCATACTGCTGCTCTCTTAGAAAGATGCATAGATGCATTTTATACATATCCTAGGGTCAAACATGGGCATTCTTCCCTACCTCATATGGTCTGCAGCACATGAGCCATCTTGCTGACAACCCTCAGGCAGTGTTATCAAGAACCCTGATCTTGGGCCAGCCAAGCCAGGATTAATACAGATAAAGCACTCAGAGCAGTATCTAGTCCTGAACGCACATTTACTTAACGCTTACACTATGTCTACTGCCACCACTGCTGTTGTCTTCTAGTCTCAAGTATACTAACTATCCTAAGGTGAGAGTATATAAAAACTTGGAACCAAATGTGGATGGATACAACTCATGAATCAGAATGTGACCTGGTCCAGTTCCTCCTGGACCCAAGTGGGCACAAGGACTCTGTGATTTAAAGACATCTCTGGGAGTGGAACAAGCAAGAGGCAGAACTAACATTTGGTGAACAATGACCTTTTTCCAAACACTGAACTAAGTATATACACACAGCTTCCTGCTTAATGCCCACAGCAATGAATGTTTCTGAGTTCATCTTAGAGGTGTACAATCAGAAGAGTATGAGAGAGAACCCAGTATCTGGAGTGGGAAGAGTAGAGCAGCTCTGTTCCTGTGGTCTTTTCTCTGACTTCAATCCCACACAGGACACACTGTCCAGGATAAGTAGCCTTGTCTGTTACTCATTACTAGCGATGTTACTCATTCCAAATACAAACAGGAAACCGAAGGGGAAAAAAGTTACCTTATAGCACCCGTGGTGAACCTATAGCACAGCATCACAGTGGCTGTATCACTGAAAGCTCTAAAAGTTACTCTATCAGTGCCTTACAGGGTGGGCCAAGAATACGCATGGTTGTCAAGCTGGTTTCAAAACAATTACTTCCAAAAACAAAAATAGTATTTCCTAAGGTAAAATTTTAAATCTTTACACCCTGGAAAAGATTAAGCCAAGAGCCACAAGTTCCGTTCACCCACTGAGAAAGGAGAATTAGAGGAAACACCAGACCAAAACAAATCCTACTTAAGAGAGTGAAAAAGGACCCCCCCCCCAGCATGCCTTAAGGGCCTCCAGTAATGATACCTGCGTACTTTTTTCCTAAGGTACACATGACAGACAGTTACGACCCATACAGGCTCTCCTGAGAGCCTCAAGACTATACTAAATCTAATTCACACAAACACTGCTAAACCTAATTGACATAGGCCATGACCATCCTAGTATGGTTAACTGTTCATCTAAATTAAAACCCTTGACACAAAGAAGAACCAAAAAAGAAAAGTTGTATGTACTCTCAAACTGGATGGACAAGTAAATCTCATGTTATTCCATCTACTCTACCACCTGTCTAACTTCAAAAAGCCTTGGTGGTTTTCTATGGGAAGAATGACACTAAGGATAGAACATTGTAAAGCTACACCAGGGATCTCAGTGTCCAGGAGCAGCCCAAGATTCCAACTCTGAGTCTCTTCAACTAAAGGAATATGCAGATTGATCAAATTCTGTAATCCAGTCTTATAAAAAAAAGAGGGAGATGCTCCTGCTGTTGAATGGGCATTATGTCCAGGAATATAGAAGAATTCCTCTAAGACTGAAAATAGGGCAGGAGAAGGGAGCGTTTGTGTGGGACAAGGGTACATACCAGCACCTCCCTTCATGTTCCTACTATCGCAAGAACTGGAAGAGCTGCTGCTGAAAAGAATCACTGATATCTGCCCCCTTTTCCATCTCTTCCCATGAAACTGGATGAAGAATCCAGACCGTTTCTATCCTCTTAAAACCTCCTTTGACAGGGAAGTGAGAGCAACAGTTAATGTCACTCATTCTTTATCAGACCTGTCTGATATATGATGAGCTTGCAGAGCCATGAACCTCAAAGGGACTGGCTCCAGGAGTCAGCAGTTGGGAGTGAAAAAAAGTTGCATGAGTTGAGGGAAGAGAAAAGGAAAGAGAACACAGAGATCAACAGCTTTTAAAAAGAAAAAACTTTTTTTTTTTACCTGAAATTCTTGAGGGCAGAAGTGCTTCATATTTCAGATTGGGGAATGGGGTGGTATACAGATTTTACCAGTTAAGCACCTCTAATCGAAGGATTTGAAATCTAAAATGCTCTAAAATCTGAAACTTTTGGGGTGTCACATCAGCACTCAACAAGTTTAAGATTTCAGAGCCTTTCAGATTTTGAATGCTCAACCTGTAATATCCCTCTATACCATAAAAAGTTTCTCACATACATGTTTCCTAGAAGCAGAGCTCTTCAACAGCTAGTAAATGAAGGTAAAATGTCATATATCCTGCCAGAAAGGGAATCAGATCTTCTGACTGAAAAAGCCCTCTTTATTCTTTTCCTTCCTCTTCACACCACATGTTCCATTAACCCCAAAGAAAAAGTCAGGAGAATGAGAGGAAATCTCCAGACCAAAGCAACTCTTAGAGTGAAAAAGGACTCAGAATATAGCTCTGAGTCCAGAATCCTGACTGCAGATGAAAGAGGAATGATGAGTACCCTCCTCAGCGTAGAGAAATACCTGTTAATTAGAAAAGCAGAAATGTTTCATTCATTCTCCTTCTTATCCTCATGCATTGTCACATCTGAGTGTACTCATCTGATCAGTGAAAAGTTTGTCTAAACAAACAAAACACTATTCTCTTTAAATATAATTTTAC
The DNA here is from genome assembly GCA_004027455.1 of Hydrochoerus hydrochaeris. Lineage (NCBI taxonomy): Eukaryota > Metazoa > Chordata > Mammalia > Rodentia > Hydrochaeridae > Hydrochoerus > Hydrochoerus hydrochaeris. The sequence goes on along the minus strand of PVLA01000458.1, from coordinate 491,072 downwards.
TAAAAAGCTACCTGCTTCAAAGTCCTTAGTTTATATTTGCAAAGGTATCTATTTTACATTAACTTGCATTCCTCTGCCAACCTCCTTTCCACTTTCTGCTTTCTCCAAATAGGATCCTACTCACTGTAGACACAGGCCAATTAGAAAACTCTACCCAAAAAACCTACCTACTCCTAGGTGAGGCTGCACGACCAGTGACTAGAGCCTTCCACCCACGGCTGGGCTGCCTCAGAGAAAACAGTGAGTCTCTGAGCCCTGCTGAGCTAGGTAGCAGGGGGCATTTCTTAGATGCACATTTAGGCTAGAGAACTAGCTGCTGCTGAAGTACCTGAGGGGATTCTCTCTTACTCAGGAAAACTATTCCTTCAGCACAACTGCTTTAACATAAACATGGCCAGCTCTGAGGAGGCTTTCTAAGCCTGTTAGTTACTGATGGAAAATAAAGACCCACACAACAAACAGCAATACCACGGTTAAGTGTAGCTCAGTCAGGGAGGACCAAAGGCAGTCTGAAGCCTGTAATACCTCGCAGGTTGTTGAGTCCCTCCAGGAACTTCTGGTATTTGTAAGCGTTCATGCCTAGTCCAGCTGTGTTGCTTCAGTGGCTGAAAGCGGGCACCATGGTACAGTGACAGCTGAGAAGTAAGAACTGCAAACAGCCTGTCTCCACTCCAGCCCCAGGAACTGGACTTTGACCACACTTATAAGTGATGTCACCAGAAGAGCCTCATTACATTACAGCCCTTTGTGCACTCTCATTTGTTGCTGAGAATGGAAATACCTCCCCAAGAAAAGCCAGCCCCTCCCTTGTGCAAAAGAGCTACAAGACTACAACAGCCCCTGTATGTCATCTGCCACCTTGGCTCTCTTTAGGCCCCAGACCAAGCTCCACTTAGATTACTGCTCCTCCTGCTTAAACTCTAGGAAGGATGCTGAAGAGCTTTTCAGGACACCAACTAAGGGTTCCTTTAACATTTGAGAACAATCCTTAAAGGGCCACACTCATCACAAAAATGTCACCACAGCAGGAGCTCTTGGACAAGTATCACATGACAAAGAGACAGGTTTCACAAAATAAATGATCAACACTGCACTTTACTTACAGCAGTCATGTTTACAGACTGGAATACAGTCACACAACACAGGTGACCACTGATCAATACAGGCCACAGCAAAGGAAAGAAAGCAGCAGAAACCAAACTGTTTCCTAAATGCCAACAGTCTGACAGTCAGGGGGACAGGACATCTCCAGGTAGAACTAGGGAGAAAAAGCAACTCAGACATTACCACATATCCCCCAGTTCAGGCACGATTTCACGTAGCCACTTTGCTTTTTAGTTGCTTTGTGAATTGCAAGGCACGATGGCACATAACTAGGATTCTGCAGGTTGAAGCAGGAGGAACACCGTGAGTTCAAGGCCAGCCTGAGGTACATAGTAAGCTCAAGACCAGTCTAAACTACATGGTGAGACTCTGTCTCAAAAAAAAAATTAAAAATAAAAAACCAATGAGTTGTGTATCTCAGCTCAGCCATGACCTCCAAGAGTCCATGTATCAGTAGCTGCTGCAAATTTCTTTCTACTCCATAAGCCTCAAAAAAGATGACCACTGCAAAAGTTTAGTGAGCTCTTAAAATTAAGGCTATAGATATTATAATTAAGAGGGAAAACACTAATGTTTCTATTTTTTGTTGTAAGAAACTCAAAAGTAGCTAGTCTACATTACCATACTCATTTTTGAAAATGTCTTTATCAAAATAATTGCAACTTCTCATTTATACATGAGAAGACAGAAGCTAAATAATCTGTCCCCAAAGCCAGATGTGATGCTACATGCCTATAATCCCAGCTACTTTAAAAAAAAAAAAAAATCCCCACTACTTGGGAAGCTGAAGTAGGAGAATTACAAGTCTGAGGCTAGCCTAGCCAATTTAGTGAGATTCTGTCTCAAAATAAAAAGAGATGAGAATGTAGCACAGAGACAGAGTGCTTGCCTAGCTTGTGTGAGGTTCTACATACAATCCTCAGTACCATGAAGGAAAATTAGAGTCCCAAAGTCACACATCAGCCCAATGAGAGGACATGGAAAAAAACCCTGTATGTTAGAGCTGGGGATGAAGCTCAAGGGTAGAGCACTCACCCAGCAGACAGAGAGGCCGAGTTTGATTCCCAGGATGCGGCTGGATGCAAACCAGTTTTCCTAATCTGACCGTGGTACAGCTCAGCTCCTCTTACCAGGACAGCCTTGGCATATTAGAGACTCAGGAGAAACTAATGGAGTCAGCTGTCAATGACCAACCCCCCTCAAAAGACATACTGACACACTCCACTCCCCACCAAAGTTTAACACTCCACCCCAATAACCTGGCTGGTTTACAGGCTGTCACACAATAATCTAGGTTAGAATCACAATGTATCAAATATAATTTTCTGCAAAATTCACAACTATTCAGGTTGGATACAGGTGGAGAAACTGTATGACTAGACTGAAAACAAAAAAGAAAAAGAAAGATACTCACTTGGAGGGCTCCAGCTAAGAAACTTTAATAGCTGTTAGGATAACAGAAAGGGAAAAATAATAAAAATAACCAGACCAAGCTTTTGTGCCTTCCAATGCTACTAGTCAGTCAACAGTACCAACAAGGTAGTCAGACACATGGTACAAATCTGAGTATCTGGAGTCATGGAGGGACATAAACATGAGACTCCTTAGAGAACAACTTATAGGCAAGATAAATATGTTAAAAAGAAATGTAATGCTTAAAGAATATAAGACAAAAAGTCACAGTAAAAAGCACAAATACAGGCTGGGGATTTAGCTCAGCGGCATAAGCACCTGCCTTGCAAGTGCTTGGTCGTGAGTTCAATCCCTCAATCCCTGGTACCGATAAAAAAAAAAAAAAAAGCACAAATACAGATTCTACAATGCACTACTGTTAGAATCACAGAATCTCTAAAATCACTTAGTCTAATAGGCTAGATCTGTCTCATGGAGCCTAAATCTTCATCTGTGAAATAAAGCTGTGTGTGACCTAAGAAAGAAAAAACATTAAACAATATATGGATCATGTGTGCCTATTTTTCTGGAGTTTTTCTACTTATTTCTCCAGGAAAAATACAGATCACATATTATGATGGGGAAAACTTTGGTTGTAAAGTCAGTATCTGATTTGGTGTCTATCTCAAGACTCAACTTGTGCCCAAAAGAAAAGAAAAGAAAAGATTAGTGGCCAGGGATTTAGTTCAGCAGTTCAAGCACTTGCCAGGTAAGCCAAGGTCATGAGTTCGATCCCCAGTACCAAAAAAAAAAAAAAAAAAAAAAGAATTGTAAGAATCTTTTCAATCATTTGTTCCACGTATACTTGTTGCATTTTTACCAGGCACCAGACACTGACTTAAGTGAGGGCATACAAAATTCGGTCTCCTGGGAGAACCATCAGCATCTCCTGAGATCTGCATCATGTTGGAACTTAGGGCTCCGGGGAAACCAAGCAACCAGCTCACCACCCTGGTAAGTGGCTGTAAGCCTACCAGCACATGGGCTGATAATCAGACATCCATCCCCCCCACCCCCCATTAGCAAAAGGGAGCCAGAGATCTGAGCATCTCTTGGGAGGCTGACTATATGCAATATAGCAAATAAGGGGGATTTCCTTCTACCATCTCTTTGAAGGCAAATATTTTTATTACTGTTTTGCTTTGTTGTGATTAATGGTATTGCGCTATTCAATATTCTGTTTTGATAAGTTCTATAATGTTCTATATTTCCTTTGCTTTTGCTATACCTGATTAAAAGAACAACTATTGTGAAGAAAACCAGATATACTATGGTACTTATTACTGTTATCCCAGTAACCTGCTGTGAAGTTCTGTACCAATTTCACTGCATTGTCTCGATTGGCTTTGTTCCATCTTGTTGTGTTGTATTTTACTACCTTCAAAATAAAAAAAAAAATTTTTTTTTAAATAAAAATTCAGTCTCCTGAAAGAGACCAAGAGAAAGACAGTGCTCCTCAGACACAGAGAAAGAGAGGTCATGGAGTTGTCAACCTAAAGGCACAACTTACTTCCAAGTGCTCACTCTCTAGATGAACCCTGAAGACACAAGGTTTAGGGACACAAGGGGTAACTCCCTCACATAAACACATCAATTTTCTCTGAGGGAGAACTGATACCCTGACAGCCAGTTGCCATTATTACCCCACAGCAGCTGCTGGCCCAGGAAAAGAGCAGAAATGTCTCCAGTGACTTCACAAGCCAGTAACAAAAGCAGGTGCCAGGTTCAGGATTCTATTCAGGGAACAACAATGATCACTTTCTTCACTGTCTCCCCAAGGCAGCAGAACTGGTGGGGCAGAAGGGTTAAGTTACACCTTGACCTTCTGGTCTGCTTGAGAGAAAATAAGTTTGCCATGTAAAGGAAAGTCTCTCCCAGGGCCAAAGCTGTCTCTGCAGGACTGAGAAGAGAAGACAAAGAAGCAGAATAGGTCTTAGAAATAAGCTTAGGGGTTCTTTACTTGAGGTTCACTGACCCCTCTCCTCTAGTCAGTAGAAGTTTGTATGTAGTTGAATTCATGTCTTTTTTTTTTTTTTAAAAGGGAAGAGTATTCTTAGTTTCCATCAGATTTTCAGAGAAGTTTGTGATCCAACCCCTCCAAAAAGGTTAAGAATGGAGATGGACACGGTGGCACATACCTATAACCTCAGCTATTGGGAAGCTGAGGCAGGAGGTTTAAGACCAACCTGAGCAATTCAGTCACTCTGTCTCTCTGTCTCTTTTTTTGAGACAAGATCTCACTATGTGGTTCAGGTTGACCTTGAACTCACATGGACCCTTTTGTCTCAGCCTCCTGAGTACTAGGATTACAGGCTCGCACCACCATACCTGGCAAGACCCTGTCTCAAAATAAAAAAGAGCTGGAGATGGAGCTCAGTGTTCCCTGGGCTTTGTCCCCAGTTTGGTTTGGTTGGGTTTGGTTTGGTTTGGTTTGGTTTGGTATGGTATGGGGATTCAAACTCAGGACCTTGTGCTTGCCAGACAGGCACGTATGCTGCTGAACTATATGCCTGGCCCTTGACTCCCAGCTTAAAAATAAAGAAACAGCATTTTATAAGAATGGTTCAAATGAATTGTGGAAGGTGCTGGTTTCTAGAGGGCTTTTGGAACTCATTCTCTCATTATCCTAGATCTCCTCAGTTGTACTATGCTGGCAGACTTTCTCTCTTGTGTTAGAAGAATTCTGAACCTGACTCAGGTCTTGATTTCTTCTGTCCCACAGACCATTCCAGGGCAGGGCAAGGTATTTATTTTTAAGAGTCATCCCATCACAGGAAGAGTCAGAAGTGCTCAGGACCACACCTCATGCATCGCAGTCTGCACTTTCTATGTGGCTGCATTCAGTCACATTCCACTCAGCTTCTAGCTGTTTGTGCCTTTGCAAGAGCTGTTGGAGACAGGAGGCCTTTTTTTCCCCTGTGTCAGCAGCTGGCCAGAGAACACCTATTGATTGCCATTCACTGTATCTGTAATTTAGGGCAGAATTACTCTTAGCACTGGAGGTTACTGCTCACAATCAGCCACTGTGGGCCCTACTGGGAGAGAAATGATGAATAGTCATGGAGAGGGTATAGAGGTCTTGGACTCCGGAGTTTTGACATGCTCTTTTTCTGGGGAGAGGTCCCTGTTTGCAAGAATGCAAGTGGAATTCAGACCTTTGTCCCACCCCACCCTACCCCTGTCCCCACGAGCTTCAAGTTGGAACTATCACTTATTTCATAATTCCAAACATCCTTGTTTTTAATTTTTATCTGATAAAGTGCTATTAAACAACTTTAATGGTGAAACTCAGAGGAAATGACAAAACACCATGTGTTGTATTTTTCATGCACTTAGTTCAAGTGGCTATTTTAAATCAGTTGTTCTTGTTATTACATTGCTGTTGTCTCATCTGCTTCCCTCCTTGAAGTGGCAGAATCTTTTAAGTAGACCTACAGATGGAGGACCCAGCTCTTTTTCGGCTGATTGTTTATTCCTTTATACCGTCTTCTTTCCAGCATTATGTTCAGATTGCAATATGCTAATTGATTCCAGATCATGATGCAGAATAGGTCTTAGAACTAAGCTTAGGGGTTCTTTACTTGAGGTTCACTGACCTCTCTCCTCTAGTCAGTAGAAGTTTGTATGTAGTTGAATTCATGTCTCAAATTGGCTCACTCTTCTTGGTCCTTCTCTTCTCAGCTGCATGGTCCATGCAGAAATGATTGTATTCTGAGCCATGTCCTTCCTATACTGGTTATATAATACTACAGGCCAAACAAACTTTGAACAAGCTGGATATAATGGCACACACTTGTAATCTTATCTACTTGAGAGGCTGAGGTAGGAGGATCTCAAGTTTGAGTCCAATCTAGGTAACTTAATGAGACCTAAGAAAACTATTAGAGATAAAAACCACCCACTAACAGAAAGTGAGAGGCTTCCAGCAAAGAGATGAATGGGAAGGAAATTCATTTCAGCAAAGCACCCCAAGCACGCAGATGCAGCAGAGGTCAACAGATTCCACAGCGCCCCAGCACAGCTCTGCCTCAACTCTGTCAGGACCTAGAGGACACAGCTGCACCTCCAAGGCAACTGAACATAGACAATGGTCTCGGAGAACCACTTTTGTTTACTCTGACAAACCAAAGGGAAGCAACATACTTGCTGGTTCAATTCAACTGAGCTCCTCTGCTAGAAAATCAGACACGTCCCTGAAAACATAGGCAGAAACTTCCAGTAGCATTCTTCTGTTACTTCAGAGCAGAGGAAGGAGACAAAATAAAGAAGAGAATCAAGGTGTGGCTGGTGCACACAAACTTGAAAAGAAGCTAGTCAACACAGCGCTATGTCTCAGTGGAGAAAATGAACATGGGTCTGGCCCTACAGAGAAGGAAGGGAAAGAAAAAGAAAGAGACGTAAGAATATCTGCACCCAGCAGGCTAGGTCAGGAAGAGGCTGACCTCCTAAAAGGGCTGGTAGATGGGAAGCGGCAGAGCCTAGGTTTCATAGGTAAAGAGTAATAGAAGAAGTGAAAGAAAGGTTGTGACCAGACTCTCAGATTTCTAGGAGAAATAGAACAATTTCATGTCACCTAAAATACCTTCCCTCGATAGATGTAGCCATCGATAAGCCCAACACTGATACCATGCTCATTTCCAGGACAAACTCTGACATATAAACTGGTACTGATGATACCGCAAAGGGAAGTGCAGTGAGAAGCGGACAAAGTTGGGTTCTGCTCCTAAGCCTCTTCCATCCTTTGAAATTTTATCTGCATCTCTGGGTTGTAATATCAGTAACTTTTCTTTTTATTAGCTAGGGATTATGTGTGTTGTCAAGTATGTGGAATTGATAAAAATAAAAGTTTAAGAAACTGTTTAATTAGTAATTTGGCAATTCCCTCAGGGCTCTTGAGGGCAACAGTCCTTCACAGGTCCTTGGCTCCTTCCGCCAGTGGTAAGCTAGAGCACTAAGGACAACTCAAACTCAACAGGGAAGCAGAAGTTGGAGCCTACTAAAAAGATAAGTGACACGCAGCACTGTAAAGTGAAAGGCGGAAGGTTAGGTGTGTAGCTCAGGGGGCAGTGCTTGCCGAGCTTGTCCTCAGGTTCCAGCACTGGGGGAGGGGGTTGCTGAAAGGCTAAATTTAACCCTTGATCCTCTGCTTTTCAAAGACAGGGAAAACAAAACAAGCTATTTATTCATTCCCTAAAGATTCAGGCTCCCACTTAGCTTACTACTGTAGCCCATTACTGAATAACAAAGAAATCAAATCCTCTTAAAGACCTACAAATTAACCAGAACACTGCCCCCTTCAAACTGCTGGCTTGTTTTGTATGATTTACTCCAGCTTAACTTCCTTCCAAATCTCCCATCATCCAAAAGAATAAGGGCACAATGATGATGAAAGGTAACTTCTGATATTAAAGTACAGGGTAAAAAGAATAAGCATCCAAGAGTTGTTTGGGCCCCTGGACAATCACATGAAATCTGGCCCTCACATCAGCCTGGTCTGCCGCTCCACTTGCAGGGAGATGAGCCCTGCTGTGAACAATGGAAAAAGTAACTCCAAAATGTTTGTTTAATGAGACTCTGGTTCACCTTCACTTGGGTCACTGCCTTTCTTTGCTCATAAACACTTAATTGCCCCTGAAAAGTAGGTCAGTGCCTCGTGCAATTATCTGGAAGGAGTGCTAAGACCCAGCCTATCACACCAACAGCCTGAAGAGGCCCAAACTGTGTCTAGGAGACCAAACCAGTCAACAGTGCAGTGTGCCAAGAACGCTCCAGGTGCTCCAGGCGGCTACCTGGCTACTGCCATTCCTGGGAAGTGACTCAGAAGCTCGGAGAGCAGAAGACGCCCAGGATATGAGGCTCAGGCTCATGATGAGTCCAGGAAACAGCTGTTCCACTCGGATGGCTAATGAGGTGTTCCTAATCATCCCCAAATGAAGGGAGCAAAAGGTGAACAATCAGAATGCTAAACTCTTCCCCACTGTTCATACGGTCCCTTCTGTAAAATACCAAGCATTGTTCAACCATAAATGGAGTTGCCTGAATGTCTCCCCACCCCTACCCCCAAATATATTCTTCAAGACACCCAAAAATAAATACTGCCTCTTACCAGAACCTAGAGGTACATTCTTAGCTCTGTTTTGTCATTTGGGCAAAAGAAGGGGTTAAAGATATATCTTGTTCCTCACCCAAATACACCTTCCATCCAGAATTTTAAGGTAGGAGAGACTCCCCTCTCAAATCTCCAACCTTCTAACTGGCTAGTTCACTAAACATAGGCTACTGCTTTAAAGTCAAAAAGAAGGGGCCCAAGGGGATGAGGCGACAGAGGGCTGGAGTCTGGGAAACAGCCACTAGAGGGTCAGCTGTCCAGCTGGCCCTGGAATCTGAAGATTTCCAAACCTAACAACTGCTTTTCTCAGCAAGAATCAGAAGTATGTGTGGCAGCTGAGGAGGATAAAGGCTGCAGAGCCCAGCTTCAGAAGCCAGCAGCAAACCACTTCCTTAGCCATTGTTCCCCACAAAAAGCTAATGCTGTCAGAACCTTCACCCTAGGAGCAGACACCACCTCTCAGAAAGAGGAATAGGAAACAGAGTTGGTTATCTCTTTGGCAGACAGTGTGTGGATACCTCACTCCTTCCTTCTCTTTCCCTAAATTCTCTGGTAGTGAAACCAAAATCAGTGACAACTCCAGCCTTTCTAAACTCTGACCATATAACTTCCAATTATCTTACAGTCCCATGCACCTCTCCTCCTCTTGGTCTCTCTTCTCTTTCTCCTGTGCCCCAACACACACACACACACACACTTCACCTCTCCATGTCTAAAATAAAGGTACTTTAGTCAGGACCCCACCATCAAATACCTGACTTCACAGTGGTTTATTAATCAGATTTAGTCTAGTGGATTCTACAATTTACAAAGGAAGGAAAATGTCTCATCACCATTACTGTAGCTACAACTATGCTTTAAGCACTATTTTAAGCGCATTATTTCATTCACTTACCATGAGACTCCTACAGTGTGGGTGCTATCAGCAAATACTTTACAAATTTGGCATGGTGGTGTGGGCTTGTAATCCTAGGATTCTGTGAGGCTGAGGCAGGAGGATGGCAAATTCAAGCCCTCTCTAAACAATTTAGCAACTTAATAAGATCCATTTACAAAAGGATGGAGAGGGGGCTGGGATGTGTTTCAGTGTGAAGGCCAAGTACCTAAAATAAATAAATAAATAAATAAATAAAAATAAATGACACATGAAAACTGAAGCACAAAAAGGTTCAAGAGTTTGCTGGCTGGGCACGTTGGTACACATCTGTAATCCAAGCACTTGGGAGGCTGAGATTTGAGGCCAGCCTGGGCTACATAGTGAGTCTAAGACCAGTCTGACACAGAGTGAGGCCTTGTCTCAAAAAAAGAAAAAGAGAAAAAAGAAATTTACCTAAGTTCATCTAATAAATGGCACAGATGAGATCAAACTCTAGCAACCTGAATGTATGCACTCAGTCCCAGCACTCCACACCAATGGGCCTCAAACCAGCAACACCCAAGAACTCGTCAGAAACACACATTCTAGAGCCTCACCCAAGACTCTGTACAGACTGTCTTACAGCTAAGGTGGGACCCAGCAACCTGTTTTAACAAGCACTTTTGGTGGTTCTGATGCAGGTTCAAATTTGAGAACCACAGTACTATATTCTCATGCTATGCTGCTTTGGCTTTTCTGTATTTGAGCCACACCCAAGGCAAAGAAGAGTCCAGCAGGAACTTAATAGTGTAAAAATAACCTGTACAACTGATTGTGGCATAAGAGTGTGTATGGATTATACAACCACCGCCTGTCAGCATGAAACACAGCTCTGCTGCCTATCAGCTGTGTGTCCTTGGGCAAATTATTATGCCTTTCTGTTCCTAAATTTCATCAAGTTGGGCTGGGGATTTAGCTCAGTGGCTAAGTGCCTATGTGGCAAGCATGAGGTCTTGAGATCGATCCTCAGTATCCAAAGAAAAACAGAAAAAATTTCATCAAGTGAAAAATGCAGATAAGTTACAAATATTAAGTAAATTAATATTAAGCATAGGGTATAGCTCGGTGTTGAAGCATTTGCCTAACATGTACAAGACACTGCACCACACATAAAAAACAAAGTTAATAACATATAAAGCATTTATAAATTAACTTATAGGTTAACAAGAGCTTAGTAAATGCCATATAAACTCTTTCAAACTATGGTCTTTAACCCATTTTTCTTTCTTTTTTTTTGTTTGTTTGTTTCTTTGTTTGTTTGTTTTTGGTACCAGGGATCAAACTCATGGCTTTGCGCCTGCAAGGCAGACACTTATACATACCATTGAGCTAAATCCCTAGCCCCTTAAACCCATTTTTCAATCAAATTCAACAAACAGTTATTAGGCTTGTATGTGCCAGGCACTGTGCTAGGCACATGCATTTAGCAACATCTCCCCAGTCCAAAAGTCTTCCAACAGATGTTTATCAATGCCCTTATTATATGCAATATCCCAAACTGTAATGTGAAAGACACATAGTATGCCACTAACGCTTCCCTTAAAGACAGCACAAAGCAATGGTCTAGATATAACATTACCTAAGTAACCCTAGCACACAGTAATAGTGATAATAATCATAAGACAGCACTGTTCAGTGGAAGACACGGGATTAGAGGTTGTAAGACTTACATTCTGTTCCAGCTCTGGCTGACCTCTGGCAAATTACTTAATCTTCCTGAGCTTCAGTTTCCTCAGTTATAAAATAGTAGTAATGAACGATCTCTGAGGTTCAAAAGAGCTGGTATATGTGAAGCATTTTATAAGAGGTTGTGTAAATGTGAAGTGTCCATTTTAGCACTATGATTTTTGAGGATATTTCAATATACCATATAAATTTAGGAAGATATTACTTGTACTTGTGGTAATCAAGAAAGGTTACATACAAAAAGTGTTATGTGAGATAGAGAAGAGCAAATAAGATGTAGAAATGAAAGGTCAATCCAAGAATCAAAAACAGCATATGTAAAGGCACGAAGTGGAAAGCTGACACCTATAGGAAAAGCACTAGTCCGTTGAGCTGGACTAGGGAGACTAAAGGAGGATAACATTTTAAAAAGTAGGAAAAAAAATAAAAAAGAGGAAAGAAATCTGTTCCTTCCCCGAAACACATAACCATTTTTGCTAATTCAAGTAGGAGCTGCTGATGAGACAGTTAAATATTTTAGGGTTGACCTGTGAATCTGAAGTATCTGGTACACCCTGACTCCATTTACATGGGATGATTGGAGCCAGCTCTATCATACATGGAACATGGAACACCTATGATTATGAAGCTTGTGTGGGTTATTCTTCATCAAAGCTTCCCACTGGAATTCAAGAAATAACTCATAGATTGTTTTGAGTGCACATCTGTAATCTCAACACACCGAAGGCTGAGGCAAAAGGGTCACCATGAACGTGAGCCCAGTCTGGGCTATACAGTGAATCCAAGGCCAGCCTGAACTACATAATGAAACCTTGTCTCAAAAAGGACACAACAAAAAGATTGTTTTGGCCTTTAGAACTAACCTTTTGATATCATTATTGAAATGAAAGAATGGGTTCACCTAACACTAGCTAAAAAATGAAACAAAAAGGGCTCGACTTTCTCAGTCATTTTTCAAATGTTTGTCTGGACCTCTATTCAAATACTTTATAAGGTACCCTCACTTTGTATTGCTTTCATCCACTGTTTTTGTATTTGAGGTACTAGGGACTAAACAGAGAGGACCACTGCACTCTGCTACATCTTCAGTTCTTTTTTTATTTTCTATTTTGAGACAGGGTCTCCCTAAGTCACAAAGCTACCTGGGCAAGGCTCAGACTTGCAAGTCTCCTGCCTCAGCTTCCTCCTAGGGTGCTGGATTCTAGATGTGTACCACCACACTCTAATCATGCACTGTTTTTGTACAGGAAAGTATTTAGCATGCAATCTAACAATTCTTATTTGCCAAAAAACATTTGAAAGTAAAAAAATAAATTTGGGCTGAGGAGATAGCTCAGTGGTACAGCGCTTAACACAAAATGCATAGGGCTCTGGGTTCTATTCCCAGCACCATGAAATGAATAAATTAATAAATTTAACACACTGTGATGGAAGTCCATTTTTTGTCAACAAAGAATAAATATAACTTGTTGAACATGTCAAATATTTTATACTTAAAATACAATTCTCAGTTTTGCATAAAGAAAACTGCACTAGGAAAACACATGCACTTTCTCAGGAGCAAACAGAAGCTGAGGCTCAGATGTCAAGCCTAACACTCGGTGTGTATCTTTATCCCACCGTTCTACAAGTGCCCCCTACTGTCGGTCAGACTTAACCAACATTTCTCTAGTGTTTTTTTTTTCCAAGATTCATTTTCAGCTGGATGTGGTGGCATGCACCTGTAAGCCCACTACAGGGAAGGCTAAACCAGAGGATGGTAAATTCTAGCCCCAGCCTCGGCAACTTAGTGAGACCATGTCTCAGAATAAAATTTAAAGCCGGGGATTTAGCTCAGTGACATAAGCGCCTGCCTGGCAAGCGTAAGGTCGCAAGTCAATCCCTGTATCAAAAAAAATAATAATAAATAAAATTTTAAAAGGGATTGACGTGTAGCTCAGTGACAAAGTGCTCGCTTTGCACAGGAAGCCCTGGGTTCCACCTGGTGTACAAAAAAAAAAAAAAAAAATTATTTCCCCTGTAGTGGCCTTTCCAAAGCACTTCTTTTGTAGGGTGGGAGGCTAGGGATTGAGTCAAGGCATTCTTTGCAGCTGAAATACATCCCAGACCTTCTGTTTGAGGCAGGGTCTCACTCAAACTCAGATCATCTTCCCTCAACCTCTGAGTAGCTGGGATTACAGGAGTGTGCCACCATGCCAGGCACAAACATAATTCTTCAGTCATACATACATACACAGTATTAATGACAACTAAATGTGACCTTTATTAATGTAATATGAAATTAATTTGCTTATATATGTTGACACTGAAAGATCATCCTGAATAGCACGTGAAAGATAAACAGTACAGAACCAGGGAATATAAGGGCAGGCCCATTAGGGTGACAGAGTGCAGTAAAAGGATAGATCCTTGCATTCAAAAAACCAAAGACACTTGCTCTCAGACACAGAGAACTGAGGATAAGGAATTCCCTTCCCCCTATAAACCAACTGGAGTCCATGGCTAGAAATCCATGAGTTTGAAAGGACTATATCTCTTCCTCCCCTTCTATCCATGTCCAGCCTAAGTACAACACACAAAAGCTGGGTTTCCTGGACTTTTCTAGGTCTCTTTTAGGCCTGCAAGAACCTGTCTAAACTATAGATTCTTCTGCTTAGGTTCTGTGTATCTCAACCACTCTGGAGACGTTTTCCATCATCCTAGGGCCCACTGAACCAGTGGTAGGCTGGGTGGAGGAGAACCCCAAGGAGAACATACAGCTTCCACAATGAGTCAACTATCAATGATGGGATATTTGTTTGTATACATATATATATGCTTGTATGTATCTTCACCTACAGACACATACATGTGCATGCACGCACACACATGCCTTATAAAATCCTACCCTGGGGTGCCACACTGCCATTCATTGTGTTCACCATTTCACAGCCTATACATACTGGAATTCTCTCGTAGTTCCTTACCTGTACAAAATAAACCAAGATTCTGATTACATCACCACAGAAAGAATACCATTCCTGGTAAAACCAAAGGAAAGAAGTTACAGGCATATAAAACCAATCTAACCTGGGGAAAAATTAGGCTAGAGGCAGTACATTTTCCCCTACAGTTCTGCCAAGCCTAGACCCTCTGTAAGCAGTTCAGTGGGTTAATCATTTGTTAGACTCCTATCACAGTAGATCCTATGACCAAAACCCAGAGGGGCAAAGTCAACACACAAACAGTACTGTTCTATTTCACTCTCTTCCTCTCAGCTTTGAAGTTAGCTTAGAGATTCAATCTAATAATACTAGTAATTAAAATAATCATACTGTTAGCCATTCAAATGACCATCAACATTTGTTGATGGATAGATAAAATACAGTATATGCACACAATGAAATATTATTTAGCCTCAAAAAGGAAGGAAATTCTGATGTCACATAGATGAATTTTGAAGGTATTATGCTAAGTCACGGAAGCACAAATACTGTATGATTCCACTTATGTGAAGGCCCTATAGTAGTTAATTTCATAGAAACAGAAAGTAGAATGGTAAGAGTGTCAGGGGTTGAGGAAAGACAAGGGGAATTATTATTTCATGGGAATGGAATTTCAGTTTCAGATGATAAAAAAAGTTCTGGAGATAGGTGATAGTAATGGTTGTACAACAACATAAATCCATCTGATGCCACTGAGATACACACTTGAAAATGGTTAAAACAGCCAACTTTATTCTACATGAATTTTACCACAATAAAAAAAAATCATACTGCTGTCAGACACAATATTACACACCTACAACTCCAGCTACTAGGAAAGCTGATGCAAGAGAGTCTCAAGTTCAAGGCCAGCCTGGGAAATTTAGTGAGACTTTGTCTTAAATTTTCAAAAAGGGATAGGGTTGTAGCTCAGTGCTCCCTGGGTTCAATCCCACATACCTGGAAAAAAATTATATTGCCATTATGATTCCTGCTGATAAAAGTTAGCCACAATTACACAGCTACTATGTGTGTCCATTATATACAGTAACTTGTTTAATCTTTACAGAAGTCCTGCATGCTGGTTATTATCACAAATATTTTGCAAATAAGGAATTAGGAATAGCACACTCAGTTGAGAGGTGAAGAGACTGTCCAAGGTCAGAGAGCCAATAAGTACCCAGAACCAGAATTCCAAAGCCAGGACTCCCAGGAGTTTTGTCTTTTTTAAAAGTATGGGGAGCTGGGTGTGGTGACACAGGCCTGCAATCCCAAATACTCAAGTCTGAAGCAAGAAGATAGATCACCAAGAGTTCAAGGGCAGGCTGGGCTCCTTGGTGAATTCCCGTGTCAAAAAATAATAATAAAAATAAAAATAAAAAACAAAGGAATAAACCCGGAGTTGAACCTAGGGCCTTTACAATGGGCTACATTGCCTCCTGATCTCTTTTTTTTTTTTTTTTTTAATTTCAAGACAGGGTCTCTCAAAGTTGCCGTGCTACACTCGTTCTTGTGATTCTCCTTCCTCGTCTTCCCAAAGTGCTGGAATTACACGTGGCTCAGGACAGAATTCCTTTTAACTGTAAAATGCTGTTGTCTACCCTACAGGAGAAATTTATCTGATCCTATAAAATAGTTACAAACAAAAACAAATCCCTGGAGCCAGGAGAAAAGGCACGGGGGTAGCCACAGAAAGATAAAAGGGGTAATTTTTAGTCACTGTGTCATGGTGGCCCATCCTCACATTGTAGGATGTATTCTTTTCCTACTTTTACTTGGCCCAAACTCACACTGAAGGGCCTGTTTCTTTTCCTATGTCTAATAAAACTTCACTACAACAAAGAGGAGGAGGAAGGGGAAGAAGAAGAACAACAATAGCAACTATTTTCTGTTAAATTTTAAGCACAACTGGGGATATATAGCTCAGCAGCACAAAGACTTGCCTAGCAAACGTGAGGTTGTGAGCTCAATCCCCGATACCAAAAAAAGAAGAAAGGTTGAGCACAAATTCCTCAATTCCACTGATACAATTATTATTCTTCTAATGATATTTAAGAGCTTTAACACACCAATTACCTACCAAACTAGGATAAGCTATCTGTGGTATCCACAAAACCCAAAAATGAAATTTTGCCTCACTTCCTAGGCAATTCCCTGTGTTGTAATTCGCCGTGACTAATTTTTTAAAATGTGAAGTTAATTTAAAAAGAAAAATAGGCCAGGTGTGTTGGCTCACGCCTGTAATTCCAGCACTTGGGAGGCTGAGGCAGGAGGATCCTTGTGAGTTTAAGACCAGCCTGGGCTACAAAGTGAGCTCAAGGCCAGCCTGAACTGTATAGCGAGACCCTGTCTCAAAAAGACAAAAAAAAAAAAAAAAGAAAAGAAAGAAAGAAAAATAATCTAAGAAAGTCTGTTTTTTAAAAATCTAGGAGTCTGCATGTTGCAAGACCCCAGGTCCCTAAACATTAAGCAAAGCTCCACTTGAAGCAAAAGCAATCACAATGACTCCTGCCCATTCCTCCTCTGCTTCTGCGGCAGAAGGAGCAAGAACAGGAGGGACTGGATGGATGGCTCCTGGTTAGGAACACAGCAGTGTTGCACAGCTCCACAGGTATGACTGCTTGTTACAATCACTTCCTACCAGCCCCTCCCAGAGAGGAAGCCACAGGGTCTGCTGGTGAGGACAGAGGACAGGAAATCTGGACAACCAGATTCCAAACCCAGCTTGTGTCCTCGGTCAAGGCTAAAGGGGGACATTGGGCCAGGTTCCATTCTAAGGGTGGTGTCCTTCCACCAGAGACTAATGGTTGCTCCCCAGTAGACTTAGGTGCAAGAAGGGCTACCCAGATAAGGGACAAGAGAAATCCATAGCATGTAGGGCTACAGAAGGATCCAAGCTTTTCTTGACCCAAGTGAAAGACAGGAGGAGCTCTTATCACCACAGAACAAATAGGCACAGCCCAGGAAAGGTACTCAAAACAATCCTTTTAGGTCTGTGACTCTCCCAGAGGAACAAGGAAGCTTGGGTTGCTTTGAATTCTTCAAAAGAAAGTCATTCTGATGAAAACAAAAGCAGCCTCCCTTCCCACCCCCTCCCCCTAAGTGATTTATAGTTACCAAGTGTCTCCTGGTATTCAGAAAATATGCTATCAAACAGGAAATGAAAAATAACCATCTCTTCCAGAAGGAAGGGGGAGGAATCACATCCTTATAGAGACAGGAAATCAGCTGATCAGGATCCAAGCCATGGAACCCAGGGAAACAACTGCTCCCTTGTCTTGCAAGGGATGTGAAGTTTATTTCCTCTTAGACTTCAGTCACCCCCTGTGTAAGTACTTCCAAGCCAGGTCATCTTGTTATGGAGTATTGCATGTTCACTAATTAAATGGAGAAAAGGAAAGCATTCCATTGTCCTAAATGCTAACCAAAAGGACATGCTACAAACTGCCTACATTTTTGTTGACAGATAAAAGGAAAAGAACACAAAAAGTAGTATTTGCACAATATCCAGATAAACACAGGAACATTTGCCAACAACTACAGATGACCCCAATATTTAAAGTCTGTATCCACCCAATCTGAGGTTGTGATGGGTGTGAGGTAGAAGCCAAAGAAGCTGCTAAAATTTTGTTTGCCAAGGGCAATCATCATTGTAAAGCTGGACAGTTCTACAGTGCCTGGCTAGCGGAGGGCCAAGATCTGCTTCCCCCAACCCCAATCTAATCTTGAGTCCCTCCCTTTGCTAAGGGCTGTCCCTTAATTTGAGAGGACAAGTTATCTTTCTCCCTACAAAGGGGACAGTGACTAGAAGTCTTGTCCAAGGTCACTAGCTATCAAGTCATGCTTTCCCACAAAAAGGAACTGCAAAACTGCTTTTCAAAAAAAAATTTTAGACAAGTTTCTATTTCCTAGCTACAAAAACTGCTTATTTTTTTAATCTCTCTCTCTCCTATCCATCCAGATGAATCTTTCTTTCTTTCTTTCTTTCTTTCTTTCTTTCTTTCTTTCTTTCTTTCTTTCTTTCTTTTGTACCAGGAATCAAACTCAGATCTTGCACTTGTCAGGCAGGCACTTGTACCACTGAGCCCAGATTTTTCTAATGTCTCCCAATTTAGTGTGCTAGGTGCACATCTGTCTACAATCAATGCATTTGAAGCAGCCATCTATTATTCAGCTTAACATAACATACATCTACAAAGCTGGGCATCTTGCTAAAATCAAGGACACAAGATGAATAAATGAGGGATGATTTAGCTGCCAAAGTACTCAGAGACTTATAGAGGGCAGAAAGGCAAATCACTAACCAGGTATAGTAGTGCACACCTGTAATCTTGGCCTTCTGAGAGGCTGAGGCAGGAGAATCATAAGCTGAAGTCCAGCCTGGGCAACTTAACAAGACCATCTCAATAAAACAAATGGCTGAGGATGTAGCTCAGTGCAAAGACCCTGGGCTTAATGGGCGGGGGGCGTGGATAAACTTATTCAGAGAGATGAGTAACATCAAAAGGAAGATTGTATGTTTCAACTTCCTTTGGCTCTCAGCTACAGCATCTAGGGGTAACTGGCTTTCCCAGTGAAAGAAACCTTTCTCTCAAGGAACATCTGAAAACTTTCATTCCCAACTCAACACTTCCAAATGATGTGGTCCACAATTCCAAGGCTGTAAATTGCTCTGACATGTAAGAACAACTCCACAATGAAAGAGAATCCTTGAGTCAAATGAGGAAGTTCTACAAAACCACACCCAGAAAACTTGACCTGAACAATGAAATGAGTGTGTAAACCTTTCCCTACCGTCTGTCCCTCCCAGGACCAGAGAATGGAACATGTAGGAGGATTTATCTCAAGACACAAAGGAGTAGACACCAAAACCCACATTATTCCCATGGGCCCAAAACTCTCCTCCCAAGACAGTCTCAGTAGTTTTGTTCTTCCCTACAGGTTAGTTGGCAGTTAAATCACCACACAAAATGTAGGGAGGCATCTAGCCTAAAAGACTGTGCTTTTATAAGGATATTCCAAAAACTAAAAGCCCAATCATTACAAATGTATAACGATCTTGGCTATATTTATACTTTGCTCAAAGCATCATTAAAAGCCTCATCTTCTGATAGAGATATCCAGTAACAGGAAAAAAAAAATCAAACATAGAAGTGATCTTTTCCCTTGCAAGGACAGATATCAGCCCCCAACCAGAGTCTTTCTCTGGGTCATCATTATGCAAAGCAAAAGAATAAAGAATGGAGTGAGGCTTCTTTAGCAGTAAAAAGAACAGACCTTCATATTAGGAGGCCCCAAGACCCTTAAATCAAGCAATCAAAACATCCTGCGCCCTCAGCTGTAAAAATTTAACCATCACCGGGCCGGGGATTTAGCTCAGTGGCTTAAGCACCTGCTTGGCAAGCGCAAGGTCTCGAGTTCAATCCCCGGTACCCCCCCCAAAAAAATTTTTTTTAACCATCACACTCAGTTTCCTTTTCCTTCCTACTATTTGGGGAAAGAAGGGGAGTAGAAAGATGGATTCTATTCAGGGCTGGGTAGCTAAAGGCAAGGTTATCCACTGCACCAAGGCTGATGCAGGAGCAATTTTCAGAGCATGGTGGGAGATACCAGTGAAGGAGGGAAGGAAAAAGGGTCAAAAGAAGGTAGTAAGCTTTATCTACAGTAGGTTTCAGCCACTTCAGCAGCAACCTGGCAAATGCAAGAAGGTCCTGACCACCTAAAGGTCCAGAACTGTAAAACAATTGGACAGTTCAGCCTCAGCCCTTGTCTCTCTGACTGTCCTGGTTCTCTCTTGGATTTCCCAGTTCAGTTCCAAACCTTTTCTCCAAACTACTCTAATGAGAAAGTGAGAATCTGGGTGGTTCAGTTTTATTGCAAAAACTAATAATAATAAATGGCAGTTAATAACTAGTTTGCACCAGAGAAGCCAGTTTATCAAATCAGCCTACTGGTTCTAAGAAGCTATTCTCTGTGTTACCCCACCCTTTTATTTATGGCTTTAATAACACTAAACCCCACATGCTCCAATCTATCCCCTTTCTGTCCCTCCTCCTACACTTGGTATCTCTCTTCCCCAGTGTCAAATGTGAACCCCATCCAGTAGAGGAGGAAACAACCTGCTGCACAGGCATTTCTTGTGCTGATACTCCTCCCTCAGCACACACACGTCCTGACAGGCAGCCAAAATGACATCAGCCACCAAGAGTTCCCTCAGCCTTCCGGTCTGGGCACCTGATCTTTACAAGATGGGTGTGTAGTAGCTTGCTTCAGCAACACATGTACTAAAAATGGGTGTGTAGCATCAACAAAATCCAATCCCATCAACAACTGGTGATTACCTGCTAAATGTAGGGCACTGTGCTAGTCAAAATGGAGACTAGGGTAATAAATCATAATCCATGAGCCCCAGCAGCAAGATCCAATTAGACAAATATGTGAAAAGCTAAATAACAACAACCACCAAAAAAAAAAAAAAAAAAAAAAAATACAAGTCAGGTCTGGTGGCACACACAATGCTCTGGGAGGCCGAGGTAGGAGGATTCCAAATTCCAGCCCAGCCTGAGAAATGTAGCGACTTAGAGAGACTGCATCTTTAAATAAAAAATTCAAAATTCAATATGAAGGCCCTGGGTTCATCCCTAGTGCTGCAAAATAAAATTCAAGAGGTGATACACAGCATTTCATGGTCAACTAACAAATGACTGTTACAGTCATGCTGAATTCAGAAGCAGAATGAGTGGTGACAGGTAAATATAGTTGTGCAAAGGATTATGGGAAAGACAGGACCTGAGCTGAGCGCCAAAGACATGAAGCATTTTACGAGGAAGTAGGATAAGGATCTTACTTACAGAAAGGGTGCCCTAAATCATAGTGGACTCAGCACTCAGGAGGCTGAGGCAAGAAAATCACTGCAAGTTCAAAGCCAGCTGGGGCTACAAAGTGAGTTCAAGGCTACTGCATAGTGAAACTGTCTCAGAAAAGGTGCTCCATCAGAGCACAAATCCCATGCATTAAATGACATGTCAAAAGTAAACTAGATGCAGCCAGGCATGGATGGCTTACATCTGTAATCCAGCACTCAAGGAGGCTAAGGCAAGAGGATTATAAATTAAGACCCAGACTGGACTACATAGAAACTGAGCAAAATCCTGTATCAAAATCTGAAAAATCTTTAAAAGGACTGGAGTAGTTCAGTGCAAAGGCCCTAGGTCCAATCCCTAGCACTGAAATAGTAATAAGCAATTTCTGGAACAAGAGGAAATACCACCAACATGAAGAAGTAAAGGAGGCACAGAGAAAGTTCCAAAGTTAGCCTGGCAAAGACAAAAATGAGAACATATACTAACACTTGAACAATGGTAAGTAAAGATGAAGTAAAGGAAAATGAGAAAAAGACAACTTTCATTTTTTCCTTTAATTCCTACTTAAAAATTCATTATAATGAACAGCTATAATTTATAATAATCAGAGAAAAACATAGTAAACCTGGTTTCTTTCTCTTGAATACAAGTTCCAGGATATTCCTTTTTAAAGTAACTCACAATGTCCCCCACCTGACTAGAGTGTGTTACAGAAACTTTAACCACTAGTTAAAAAGTATCAACTGACATCACACTCCCATTCTTATTCAGGAACAATAAGAGCTCACAATATGAGTGAAGGTCACTTCCCCGACTCTTTCAAGTGGCAGGATTCCAGAACCAGAAGTTTTTAGAGAAAAGAAGGGGATTCATGCCAGGAAAAATGTAACGACATGATTAAAAGTTGGAGTTCTGAAGTCCAACAAAGCCAGACTTGAATGCCTGCTCTATCATTAACTAAATGTGACCTTGGGCAAGTTATTTCATTGACTGATCCTCACTTTCTTCTTCTGTAAAATGAGGATAATACTTTGTAGGGTTTTTATGAGAATGAAGTGAAGTAATATATACAAATTGGTTAATACAGTCTCTGGCACACAGTAAAAACTCAACTAATAGGAGCTATTATTATTATTATTATTAATCCACTTAGCCCAGAAAAAGGAGGCATCTCCCCCCTGATCTATAAACCAAAGTCCATCTGAGATATTTCCAAAGTCCATAATAAATATAAGACAAGAGGTGAACATGAGTTTACCATAGCAATATTAGTAATAAGCTTTAAAAGACCAGAAAAAATTAATTTCATAAATACACTTCTCTCCAGGTTAGAAAGCAGCTAAACCATCTGTTATAGATTGAATGTACTGTATCTTCAAAAAAAGATGTTAAAGTCCTAACCCCTAAAAGCTAACAAATGTAACTTTATTTATTACTGTTTCTGAGGAGGTATCTCATTACGTTGCCCAGGCTGGTCTCAAACTCCTAGGCTCCAGGGATCCTCTTGCTTTAACCTCCCAAGTACCTGCAATAACGGCCCATCTACCTTGTCATTTACTTAGAAAGCAGGTATTTACAAATAATTAAGACAAGGTCATTATGGTGATTCCTACCACAGTACAACTAGTGTTCTTTTATAAAAGGGACATTTAGACACAGATTCCCTACAGCTGATGAGAAGCACAGAAAATGGATCATCTATAAGCCAAAACTTACCTGAGGCTACTAGAAGCAAAGAGAGGCAGGAGCAATTTTCCCTTATGGCCTTCAGTAGGAACCAAGACTGCAGACAACATGAGTTTGTACTTCCAGCTTCCAGAGCTATAAACCAATACATTTCTTTTGAAGCCGCCCTGTTTGTTTTACTCTGTTATGACTGCTCAGGCAATTACCATCTTTTAAAAAGAGAAAGAAAGGTATTTATGCTATTATAAACTATGTATTTTGAGAAGTAATTTTTAACCTAAATTAAAAGGTAGGTCATTTAAAAATGGCTATTTCTCATACTTCTCATCTCCTAAGAGTGAGGCTACCATTACAGAGCAGTAGAACCAAGAGAGATTCTAAGTCCTTTTAATCTAGAACATCTCCTTTCTAATCATCACCCATATGGAAAAAAGGGAAGAGGACTTTTGGATACTGAGTATTCACTGTGTGCTACATGATACTAGGTGCTAATACATGCTGTCTTACTCAAATCTCACAGTATCCCTACAAGGAATGAACTATTCTCCCCACTAATGGGAAATTCAATGTTTAGGAAGGCTAAATAAGTTACTCAAGGTCAAATAGCCTCAAAACGACTGAGCTAGACCTTTTATTTTTATTTTTTAGTTTTTTTGAGACAGGGTCTCCCTGTGTAGTACAGGCCGGCCTTGAACTTGCTTATGTAGCCAGGCTGGTCTCAAACACACAGTGATGCTCCTGCTTCAGCCTCCCAAATACTGGGATTACAGGCATGTGCCACCATGCATAGCTTGAGCTAGAATTTAAACCCCTTATTCTTAATTACAGCAGCCTGCTTGAAAAAGTTTTAAAAATTTACTTATTTTTTGCAATGCTGGGGATCAAACTCAGAAACTCTACCACAGAGCTACATGAAACCCTTTCCTACTTTAAAACAGGATCTTTCCAACTTTCCCAGACTGGGCTCAAATTTACAATCCTCCTGCTTTAGCCTCTCGAGTAGTTGGGATTATCCAATGTGTACCATCATCTCCCTTGAACAAAGTAATTTGAATCAATTCCCTAAATACAATTTTCTTTCAAACCTTTGATTAAAATTATTATGTGTTAAATGAATCACTGACAAGACTCTAAAATCTCATCAATTCCTTCCATTTTTATAATAAGGAAACAGGGATTTAAAAAGGGAAGTTCTTTGATCAAGATCACAGATTTGTGGTAGAATCAAGTATCCAATCAAAACTTCCTGATTTCCATTACACCATGTAAATTTGAGATCAACAACACTATAGGAAAACAAAAAGCACAGTCATCAGGTGGCATATGCCTGTAATCCCAGCACTAAGGACTCAGAAGGATCACAAGTTCAAGACTTGCCTGGACTACATAATGAAACCCGCTCTCAAGAAAGAAAAAGCAAAAGAGAAGGAAAGAAAAACAGCACAGATGCAGAACTCAGACTGCCTCAGTTCAAATCTCAGCTCTGCCATCGACAGGCTATGTAATCACAGGCAAGTCACTTGATCTTTCTGTTCTGTTTCATCATCTGAAAATGGAGGCAATACTTATTTTACATGGCTGCTCTAAGGACTGAATAGATTAACAGATACATAAAGTACTGGTGCCTGGCACAATAATAAAAGTGTTGTATGTGTTAACTGCTGCTGCTTCTACAACCACTGTTAAATAATACTAAGCAAAACACCAGCATATACACTGACTACAGCTTTACAAAACTGTAGACAAATGCACTTATTCAGAGATAAGGAATGAGAGAAAAAAGAAAGGCTATTATTTCTGTAAGTTTGCCTAATTTGATTATAAGTAATAACATTTACTGAATATTTACTCCATGCCAGGCTCAGTGTTTGGTATGTTACAGATACTATTAAATTTCATTAAAAATAAGACACCATCAATTGCTAAATTTGTCAATATCTTGTTTACACTCCTCAATAGCCCTATGAATGGGCTGGGAATATAGTTCAGTAGTGCAGCACTTGTCTGGCATACACAAGGTGCTAGGTTCAGTCCCCAGAACCACTTTAGTAAACCAATAAGTCCTATGAGATAGAATTCCCCTGTTCTACAGTTGAGAAACTGAGGCACAAAGAAGGTAAACGATATAACCAAGGCCATAAAGTTAATAAATGGCCAAACTAGGTTTCAATGCCAGGTCAGTCATATTCCTAAAACCTTTATGCTTAACCACTTAATCACAAACTTGGTGCTTCCCAATTTATTTTTCAAGTGCTGAGAACTGAACTCAGGGAATGCTAAACCATACACTCAGCCCCTATTATATGTGATCCACCTGCCTCGATTTCCCAAGAGGCTGGAATTACAGACATGTGCCACCACAACCAGCATGCTTCTTCAACACTAACGTGGCATCACCAGGTGTGGCAGTACATGTTGGAAATCTCAGCACTCAGAAGGCTGAGGGAGGAGGACTGCCACAAATTCAAGGCCAGCCTGGGCCACAAAGAGAAGCCTTGTTTCCAAAACAAAACATAACATAAAAGCTGCTCATGGTGAAGCATGACTGTAATCTCAGCACTTGGGAGGCTGAGGCAGGAAGATTGCCATGGGCTACACAGTGAGTTGAAGGTCAGCCTGAACTGCATGGAGACCTGTCTCAAAAAAAAAAAAATATATATATATATATATATATATATATATATATATATATATATATATATATATTAGCAAACTTTAATGTGTACAGATACACCTGGGACTCCTGCTAAATGAAAAGTAACTCTACAAGCTTATGGTACAATCACTATGCTGTTTCAGGCTAGCCTTGAGCTCACTTTGTAGCTCAAGCTTGTCTCAAGTGCTGGGATTACAGGCACATACCCCCAACAAGGCACTAAAACCCTGCATTCTAACAAGATTGCAGAGGCTGCTGGCCCTGAACCACCACTGAAAACCCAACAACTGTTTCACTTTGCAACTCTTCTTCCTTCTCCTGAATCTCCACATTCCTCCCCTGCCCGTTCCTGATAATTAGTTTAAGGGACCAGAACTGCCCCCCCCCCAAAAGAGTACTCTCCTAAATCATCCTTTCTCTGCCATTTTCAGTCTTCCCCCTTGTTCTCCTTGGCCCTCTCAGCCCTGTCTTCAGCTTCCTTCCTAAGGCAGGTGATGCAAAGTTACCAGTGAGGAAGCTAAGGAGAAGTTCAACACAAATGAGCCTTCTCTAAAGAAAAAGCCTGAACCTTATGTTTGGATGATGTGGGTGACTCGCTGCCAACTCAAATACTTCCTCACCTCTGAGGCTCTCAAGGGCAACTGAAACTTCTGGAGTAAACTGGACACTAAGGGTTACTTACTCCCATCATTTCTCTAAAGATAACGGGTGTGAACTGCCTTACTCCCATCATTTCTCTAAAGATAACGGGTGTGACCTGCCTCTGGCCCCCACTCTCAACTCAGGTCTCTGAGCAACACAGGTAATTATGATCTGCCTACTAAGTACTTGAAACAGCCAGTTTCAATTGGGCTCAGTCCTTTCCCACTCTGCCTGTCCTACATCTCAGCCGCTGCTTGTGTTGTGGTTCTGAGCTTAAGAGCACTACCACACATACTCACAAGGGGCTGCACGCCACTTTCTACGCCTGTTCTGGAACCCTGGCTATAGAAGAATCCTAAAATGTGAATTATATGGAGTATAATCAAGGGAAGATATGTACAGCACAATATTTTGTCTCAAGAATCCTACAGACTTCTCTACTCCCACAGCCCTACAGCTCTATGGGTTGTCTTAAGGCAAACAGCTTTCATATCTCTGCACAAGCTGTCTGATTTGCAAATCTTAAAAGTAATCCAGGGCACAAATTTGTAACTTATACTGTGCTTTAAAACAAAACAAACAAAAAACACTAAAATAAAAATATTATATAAAATTACATTCAGGCTACATAGATAAAGTATATATGAAACACAAATTTTGAGTTTAGACTTGGGTCCCCTACCCAAGATATCTCACTATATAATGCAAATAATCCAAAATCTGAAATCCAAAACACTCCATGTGCCCAGCATTTAGGAAAAGGATCATACTCAACCTGGTTTGTTTTGTTGTTTTGTTTATTTATTCATTTTTGGGGGGAGGAGGTTAAGACTGGGGGGGGGTTCTGCATAGTTCAGACTGGCCTTGAACTCATGGATCCTCCTTCCTCAGCCTCCTAACAGGCACACGCCACCACAACCAGCTATATATTCTAATTTTAGACGTAAGTTTGTGCACTAAGCAAACATGTATAGCAAATCTTTGTGTACAGTAATTGTTCAAACATTCTTCCAGCACCTATACATGCTAGCAAGGCTAGAAAACAGCTTAATAGAGGAGCTATCAAGCGAGGAAGGAAAAGAGACTATGTGGGAAGAGTCAGGAAAAGTTTCCGAACCCTAACCCTATCTGAATTATGCTTACTAGGAGAAAATGGAATTTGCTGGTAGGTGAGGTTAACAGGTGAAAAAGGATCTCTAGACAGAGAAAAAATCATGAGCAACAAAATCACAGAGACATTCTCCAGCCTGGCATGGCATGCTAACAAAGTTAAACATAGCCCCATTTCCATAAAGAGAAAAATGCATGGAAAATGAGGTTACAGGAGCAGGCCAGGATTAAACCAACACAGATTTTTTTTCCCATGCTTGTGCTTTATCATACAGGCAATAAAAACCACTGAAGCAATTTTTAAGCAGAGAACAGACATGATTAGTTTTGTATTTATGAAGGTATTCTTCCAGGATGAATGTGAAAGACTGAAGAAGGAAACGTGCAGTCTGGCCAGTTAATGGCAACTATGCAGCAGTCCAGGAACAGATGATAAGGCCTTGTACCCCTCTATTAGCAGTGGACTGAGTGGGAGACATGACAGATGGAGACACACAGAAGAGATCAAGTTAACAGGACTTGGTGAAAGACTGGCTACCTGGGCAAGATGAAAGTCAGGAAGAAGCTAGGGATTTAGCTCAGCGGCCATAAGTGCCTGCCTTGCAAGTGCATGGTTGTGAGTTCAATCCCTGGTACCGATTTTTTAAAAATGTATATATATATTTAACATAAGCATAATAAATGTATATTTAAAAAAAAAAAGTAAGTCAGGAAGAAACAGAGAAGTCAGGCTTCTGGCCTGGAACACTAGATGGATAGAGAAAGCACTCACTGAGGTAGGGAATACAGGAAAACAAGCAGGTCTGGGAGCAGAGAGAAAATGATGCTCCTTTTGGACACACCAAGTTTGTGATGTCCATGGGATGACCACCTGGAAAAACTCCATTGTGAAAGGTGCCAGAAGTTGCTAGACACACTAAGAAATGTACACAGCTACCACCATTTACAATGTGACTCAATTCATGAGGTATATCATATATCTCATTTGACACAATCAAGACCTTCAAAGAGATCACAATCAGGTTGGGATGTTCTAGACATATGAAGTTAAGAAACAAAAACATAAGGAGCGCTGTAAGGTAGTTTCTGTTTATGATGAATTGCAAGAAAAACACTTTTTATATTTAAAGACCATAATCAAATCACCACTGAACTCCAAACTCTGGAGCTTTTATTTAACCTCCCATATCATCACCAGCCTATTTTTTAAAGGCATTATACATCTTTATAAGTCAGAAAATGAAATGTAATCAAGAAAAGGAGGAAGCAGAAAAAGAGGTTGTAGGTGGCGTTTTGGCTCTGCTTTTAACATATGTAGTAAAAGGGAATAACAAATACCTACTGATGGCACAAAATTTCTGCTTTCTTAGCCTCCTCAATTCTCCCTTACCTTGTCTTAGTAACAAAGTGCTTGCACAAAAGCTACAGATACAGCCTCTTATCCTTTCAAAAGAACACATTCATGTCAGAGCCTGGATCATTCCCCTACTGCCTCACTCCATCCTGAGATGTTCCCACAGAATAATCAGAGAAGTGGAATCTAATGTTCCTTTGTCTCTCTGACACATAGGACAGGTGGAGGGAAATTCCACCACTGACACACAGTTCCCCATTTCTAAGAAAGGCTGTACAACATGAATGCTATACAGTAACAGTAACAAAATCAATACAAACAATGAACCAGTCCTCTGAGAGAGGTGAAGACCTCACAGTACCACAATTAGACTAGTCTGGCCCCTCTTTTCCACTGGACAAACTAACCAGCAACAGCCAGAACAGGGCCCCAGTGGCTCATGCCAGCTTTTTCCCAACCAACACTGACCCCGTGCCCCGGCTGAAGTGTCTGTAGCAGGTTTATGATGAATGTCTTCGTGTTACAAAGATAATTGTACCAAAGGAGCCAAACCTTCCAAGTGCTCTCCTTGCTGGAAACTGAAGCCTGCCTCTTCAGCCACAAGTCACTGCAGTGAGGGCACCAGCCAGATCCTCTCCTGGCTACAGGGAAAAAGATAACATGGTGAAAAGGTCCTGCCAGGCCAAGGACATTCACTGGGTATGGTGGCACATGCCTATAATCCCAGCACTAGGGAGGCATGAGAATTGTAGCAAGTTCAAGACCAGCCTGGTCTACGAAGTGAGCTCAAGGTCAGCCTATGTATAGTGAGACTGTCTCAAAAAAGACAAAAAAATAAAAAAAAATACCAAGGACATTGGAGAAAAACTGTCTGGCACCAAGAGACAAGGGTAGCAGGTCCTTCCATCACAGAGGGAACAAATGATCCTGTTTCTGCCAGTCCCTTCCCCCTTATGACTCAGTCTCAATAAGATACACTTCTGCCTGGCATGGTAACACATGTCTATAATTCCAGCATTCAGGAAGCTGAGGCAGAAGGACTGCTGTAAGTTTGAGGCCAACTTAGGCTATAAGAGAGGTCTAGGCCAGCCTAAACTATAAAGTGAGACCTTGTGTTTAAGGGGGGAAAAAAAAAATGCTAATTGAGGAGTTAACCATCCATTATTTAAACGATGAATGTACATTCTTTGTGTTTGTCAATTAATGTCTACTACATACTATAAACCTCTAGAAGGCAGAGGGTTTATGAACTCTGTTTATTCAGTCTTATATAATAAACTCTATTCAAAGAGATTCTTAATATAGACATTTTTGTTCATAGTGATGACAGTGATTCTAGAGGGAATTTATAAATACAAAATAAACTATCCATTTCAAAACACCAGCACATACACAAACCTTTTGCAAAACACAGAAAATGCACAGGATAAGCCAAATGAGGAACTGGAACAAAATCAAAGAGTCTCCAAATTAGTGAAGACAAACCTTCCACTTCCTGGA
This sequence comes from Hydrochoerus hydrochaeris, assembly GCA_004027455.1. Classification (NCBI taxonomy): domain Eukaryota; kingdom Metazoa; phylum Chordata; class Mammalia; order Rodentia; family Hydrochaeridae; genus Hydrochoerus; species Hydrochoerus hydrochaeris. Next base: position 461,031 of record PVLA01000458.1, on the reverse strand, counting down.
GTGACTTATCTCAAGTTTATCTGATAGTGTCCAAACTTAAAAATCAAGGAGAAAGCAAGCCTTACTGAGAACACACCAATTAACAACCAAAGTACGTGGAATGTGCCAAAACGGTAACACCTGAGTCAGTCCTGAACTGGCCTTCATATATTAATAAACACCCTCTAACCTGGACTACAGGTAAAAAAAAAAAAAAAAGACCCAAGCAAGTAGAGGACAAAGGGTAACGAATACTTTATTTAGACATAAAAGTCAGATAAACTCTGAAGGACACTATCACCATCTGAAAGGTAGTAATTATACTGACCCTCAAGCCAGAAAGGATTCTGAGTCAGGTGAACAAACTGTCAGGTTTGTTTTCCCCCTGCCAAAATAAACAAGAAAGAGCCTCTATCTCCCATCAGCCCTCTGTCTGAGTCTTGCAAGAAGCCTGGGTCTTCACAAGGTTAGTCCAAATAGAATGGGGATACACTAATCCCACAATATTCGTGGAAAGCAAAACCCACAAATGTTTCCAGAGAGTAGTGAAAGTCATCTGTAGAATTTATACAGAAGGGAATCTCCATCTCACAAACCAATGAATCCTGCAATCCTCAAAACAGATATACAGATTACAGACCATGATGTCAAGCGCCAATATGCCTCTATGAGGGGCTATGGTTGTAGCTCTGTGGTAAAGTGTGTGCCTGAGGCCTCAAGGCTCCCCTCCATTTCTCTCTCTCTCTCTGTCTCTCTCTCCCCCCCCCCACAACAATCAAACTAACAAACACAGAAGAATTAGTTTCTGCTGAGGGCTTTGTTAATTGATACAAAAGAATACAAAAGTTACAGACATGGGTTTTGCCTTGAAAGAGTATATCATCTTGGTGGGGCTACAAAATACAAATCAGGCAGGGAGTGGTAGCTCACGCCTGTAATCCCAGCACTCGAGAGACTGAGGCAGGAGGATCCTTGAGTTCGAGAGCAGCCTGAATTGCATACAAAGGGCTACAAAGTAAGCTCAAGGCCAGCCTGAATTGCATAGCAAGACCCTGTCCCAAAAAAAGACAAAAAAAAAAAAATACAAGTCAGAAAACTCACACACACACACACACACACAATACAAGTCAGGGAAAGAATCAAGTAATCAATAATCAAGCAGGTGCTATATTTTATGCATGTTCACACACAAAGACACACAAACATACCACATGCCCTTCTCTCACTCTTAGCAAATAATACTTCACAGAGAAAATAAGAGTATCAGGGAGAATTCTCTCAAGTTCCTACTTCTTGTTTTGTTTTTATTTTTTTAGAGACAGGACTTGCTGTGTAGTTCAGCCTGGTCTTTAGCTCACTATATAGCCCTCGATGGTCTCAAACTCACAGCAATCCTCCTGCCTCAGCCTCCCAAATGCTGGGTTTGTAGGCGTGTGCAATCACACCTGACCTCAAGTCCCTGCTCTGCTAACCAACCCAGTGTATCACCAGAAATCTTGCCCAGTCTTTTTCAAAACTTTCAACTCTGGATCCCAATGTCCATCAAGTATTCTCTCCGTTCTCTGAAATATACTAATCTCTCCCTTTCTATTCACTCCTTCCAAACAGCACTTAAATGTGCCTGAGTCTCTTCTTTTTCAATAAACAAACAAAACTCCCATATTTGGGAGTTTTGCCTTTCATAAGGCCTTCCTTCTCTCTGTCCTTCAAATCCAGTTTTCAAAGCTCACTGACTCTCCTTCTGCACTTCCCATTCACTTCCTGCAACTCTGCTGAAAATGCTCCAGTAAAAGTGACCTTCCTAAAGGACATCAGCAGTCCATGACCTACAGTCCATGTCTCACCTGACCTCTGTAAACTGACATTGTAAACACACTCTGCAGGGCACACCCTCCTTATAGAGAGTTACTTCTGTCCTGTTCCTCTCACCTCTGTAGCTGCTCCCTTCTTATAGATGATTTCCATCCAGGGGCCTCTTCCTCCTTCCTGAAACCACCTCCCCTTGCTATTCTCCCCAGTGTCTGTTTCCAGTCTTTTCTCATTACATGTCCATTCCCTAAGCAGTCTCCTCAAGTACTGTGGCTTTGAGTCAATAATGATGTCTGTCTCATCCATCTGCTCCTGAGCTGCACAAGCCAGGCCCCCAGCTGGCCACTGCACCATTCTACGTGGATCTCTCGGAAACCTCAATCCCAAAACAACCTAAACTGAACTCAGAATCTTTGCCTGCACTCTCAATGCCACCACTTCACCACAAATAACCTCTTCCCTCTTATATTCTCTATTTTAGTGTATGACTCCATTCACACACCCACAGATATTCAATCCAGAAACCTGCAAGTCATCCTAGGTTCTTCCTTCTCCCTAATATATACCATTCAGTTAGTCACAGAAACATGTGACTCTTTCCCCTTAACATTCCCACTTGCCCAGTGGCTATATTTTCTTCCTTTTTTTTTTTTTTTTTTTTGAGAGAGGGTCTCATTGTGTAGTTCAGGCTGGCCTTGAACTCGCCATCTAGCCGAGGCTGGCCTCAAACTCACAGCAATCCTCCTGCCTCAGCCTGCCTAAGTGCTGAGCTACATTGCTACTTTAACAGTAAGAATTAAATATGACATCATTCTCTGTCTCAATTACTGTAAGAGCCTCCTATGGTCTATCACTGCTCCTGCCCTTCTCTAACCCCTCTTCTTATTGCTGCCAGAGAGGAAGTATTCCTAAAATGTAACCCTAATCATATCCTTCCTTGACTAAAGCCGTCAATGGCTCCCAAAAACTAAAGCTAAAGTCCAAACCTCCCAGGTACATGGTTGGCACATGCCTGTAATCCTTCTGGGAGGCTGAGCCAGGAGGATTTCAAGCTCATATCTAGTCTGGACAGCTTAGTGACTTAGTAATACCATGTCTCAAAAAAAAATGATTGGGAGGTAACCCAGTGCAAAGCCCCTGAGTGCAATACCCAGTACCACCAAAACAACAAAAAAAAAAAAAAAAAAAAAAAAAAACCCTCAAACTCCAGACAATAGGACACACAAAGACCAAACCCTACCCTATGTTCTCTCTCCTCAAGTGCCCTCATCCCTTATTTCTTTTCATTCTGCTCTGAACACCCCTGAGCCAAACTTTTTTTTTTAACTTGCTTTTTTGAAACAGGGTTTTGCTACATAGCCCAGGCTGGCCTCAAACTCCTGATGATCCTCTTACCTCAGCTTCCTGAGTGCTGGGATTACATGTCACCAATGTCCAGCTGAGCCAAACTTTTTTACTAGGTCCAATTTTGCCAAACTTTTTGCCCAAGGTCTCAAAACCTTTATGGTAACAGTTCAGGCTTCATTTCCTCTCAGTTGCTGTCTCTGATATTTTCTCGCCCTGATTGTACTGGTATTCTTCCCCACCACAGCTACAGTTACCTACATTACAACATTCCCTACAACATAGGTATTGTCAGCCTGCTGACGTTCCCCCATTAAACTGTAAGATCACAGAGTTGCATGGACATATCTTTGTTTCCTCAGCACATGGCTTATTCCCTGGTTCAGAGTAGAAATTCAATAAATGTTTATTAAATGAACAAATGGATCCTCCAATCAAATCCTCAGTCTATATCCTTAATTAGCAAATCAAGATTTAACCCAAGATTTCAGAGGAGATTTAGAGACTTTCTTATGCAAGTCTTCCCAGTATTTATTGCTCAAAGCATTCAATGTTACCCAGGGAATGGATAGGTAACCTGGAGCACACGGCATTTGCAAATTTAAATAAGAAGGCTGCAAAACAGGACCTTGAGTCATAGATTCAAATGCACAGCACTGTTGCACAGCGCTTTTACAAATTCTGGAGTGAAATCTTTAAAAGATTATTTTTATACAAGAAAGAAAATTTTGTTTTAAAAAAGCTCTAGGATAACAACTCTTTTTAAAGGCAAAATGTTGCTGGGGATGTAGCTCAGTGGTACAGCACTTACTTGCTTAACACATGTGAGGCTGTGGATTCAATCTATATAGCATGGCCAAAAAAAAAAGGCAAAATCCTCTAGAAAGCAGTGTTAATATCTCAACTTAACTCCCTGAACCTATTCAAAATGTTTCCCAATATACCCTTCTCCTTTATAGTTATCCCTTAATCTAACCTTATGCCTCAATTGCAGTGGTGATCTCTCTAGTGGCTGGTTTCTACAAAATAGATCTCTTCTCTCATCCATCATTTATAGGACCCCCACATCGACTCTGCCCATTCTATAAAGCTCAGGTTCTTCATTCCGATATTTAGGACCTTCTGCCCCTACCTTGAATTTTGATCTCACTCTTTCCATGCTTCTAAGAGGCCCATCCATCTCCCCAATACCACTTATCCCAACACAGTAATCCTTACAGGCACTAACAAAATCTAGTGCACAGTGAGCTTATTCACTGTTGCTGATAGCCTAAAAAACAGTCAAAGAAAACTACTGCCTACATGTCTAAATCCAACATGTTCCTGCAGGTTGGAACCCATCTAAACACCAAAGACACTTCAGGTAAGCTCATTCTTTTCATAAACATAGAGATATTGTGTTTACCTTTCCATAGGGAAAAAAATCATTATAGAAATCTGCTATGGTTAAGAGGAAATCCAGTGACACAGCTAGCAAAACCCTTGACCAAAAGAAAGATGACTGACCGATTCATTAACTTGTCTTAGCAGACTATCCAAATCATCACTGATGATTGGAATATCCTACATGACTGACACACAGTAATGCAGAAGAAAGCAATTCTGAATAAAGAAAGCATATAAATGCCTACGCCCAGAGAGCAGATTTATACCATAACACAATTCTACATAGCCAGAACAAGTGAAGGATGTCAGACCCAAGGCTGAGCCAAAGGGGTCTGTCCCGGAACGCTCTATTCCCTCCCATGTAGAGCACATACACAGGTCAGTCAGCCTGCCTTTTCACCCCACCACACTGATGGCCCCTCCACACACCTAAGGAAAGTGTATTACTTAAAACTGTATATAAATTCCTGTATTTATTAGTCTTTCACATTACACACATTCATAATGTGAAAATTAATTTAAATATAAATTAAAAGAATTGATATGACCATCCCCTATATTGAGAGAAATTTCCTGCCATTGAATCATATACATGAGAAATACACCAGACACACAATGCACACCTATAATCCCAGCACTTGGCAGGCTGAGGCAGGAAGATCACAAATTCCAGCCAAGCCTGCACAATTTAGCAACTCTGTAAGAATGTGTCTCAAAATAAAAAATAAACCCTGATTGTTGAGTTTTGAAATTGTTTTATTTTTCTCTTTAAAAAAAACTGATTTAAAAAAAATAAAGAATAAAATAAATAAATAAGGGCTGGGGATGTAACTCACTGAAAAGATCCTGGGTTCAATCCCCAGTACCACAAAAAATAAAAGTAAAAAACAAGAAAAGATGTTAAGATTTGAATAATCAAAAAGGCAGCAGCTGGGGATATAGCTCAGTGGCATAAGTGCCAATCTGGCAAGTGTAAGGTCCTGAGTTAGAGTCCCAGTACCAGGAAAGAAGGAAGGAAGGAAGGAAGGAAGGAAGGAAGGAAGGAAGGAAGGAAGGAAGGACAGAGACAGGGGTGAGGATCTGTGAGAGAAGGACTGCTGAGGCCAGCTCCCACCAGTGGTATAGCTGGTGTGCTGGACAAGTCCATTTATGGGAAGCCCTGAAAGCTAAACACCAAGAACTGGAGGTTCCGCCTGGACATTTAGCTCAGCAGAACAAGCACCTGTATGGCAAGCACAAAATCATGAGTTTGACCCCTGGAATGGGGGAGGGGGGGAGGTTTGCAGGTTCACTGCAATTTATTCCAGAAACTAAAAAGCTTTGGAAAGAAAAATAATGTTTTATTAGACGCACACAAAAATAAATAAATGAACTAAAAGCTCAGCCAATGGGCCTAAAGAGGCTCTTCCAGGCCAGGAAATCAGTAACTATACAACAGAGATCCCAAATCCAATCAACACCACAAAAGAGCCTAGTGTGGTGGCACATGCCTGTAATTCACTACTGGGAGACTGCGGGAGGAGGATCACAAGTCCCAGACCACCTTGGGAAATTCAGCAACTTAGTGAGACCCTGCCTCAAAATAAAAAGTAAAAAGGGTTGGGGGTGTAGCACCATACAAAAACTCTAGGTTCATTCCCCAGTAGCACACATACACAAAAAGAGAAAAATAAGGCCGGTGATATAGCTTCACAGTATGGCACTTGCCTAGCACATACAAAGCCCCCCACAAAAAAAGTGAGCAAAAGCAAAGGCCTTTTAGCCCACCATTCAACCTAGTCAACAACACAGCTCAACATAATTATAAGAAACTGAAAGAAGGGCCAGGGATTTAGTTCAGTGGCATGAATGCCTGCCTGGCAAGCACTAGGTCATGAGTTCAATCCCTGGTACCAAAAAAAAAAAGAAGAAGAAGCTGAAAGAGTGAGCCAGGATTTTTTCTTACACCCATAGTGAGAATTGAGAACCTAGGACCTTTGCCCTGAGCTACATCCCCACTGTTTTTAAAAAATTTTTTATAATGGACTCCTTAGGACTTATGTATTCACATATGTTTTCAAAACATGGGTAAGTCACTCTTCAAAATAGTAAAATACTTGAAAATTTTTAAATTTTTTTATTTTGAGACAGTGTCTCACTAAGTCACTCAGTTGTAGAGGCTGGACTAGAATTTCTAATTTTCCTGCCTCAGCCTCCCAGAGGGCTGGGTTTACAGGCATGTAGCACCACACCTGGCAGGACAGGACTCTTTATCGTTGGATGGATCTGTCCCCAAATCTACACTCTAAAGTGCTATTTTTTTTGTTGTTGTTGTTTGGGTTTTTTTGATACATTATCTTTCTATGCAGTTCAGGCTGACCTTGAACTCACTACAGAGCCCAGGCTGGATTCAACCTCATGGCAATTCTGCCAAAGCCTTCCAAATTCTGGGATTACAGGCATGCGCCACCAGGTTCGACTTAAATGTTCTTTGCACCAAGATCTCTAAAACCTGGAAATGGCACTGAAACACACCAGTATAACAGGTCTCAGCTGGTGCAATTCCCTTACTTGTATTACATCACTGGCCAAGCAAGTCCAAGATGAAAGTAGCAGCTCCCATAAATGCTGTCAGTGCATGCACACATTTTACCATTTCCACAGCATGATGTGGCCAAAGTTTGAGCTTTCCCAGAAGATGGACCTGACTCACTTTCTGAATTCATAGTGTCCATATCCAGAAATAGCTCTATTGTTCTGTCTAGAAGCAATCTACTCCACCTCTAGGACTCTGTTTTATTTACTTATTTATTGGTATCAGAGATCAAACTTATGACCTCGTGCTTGCCAGGCAGGTGCTTAATACCACTGAGCTAAATCCCCGGCCCTTAAGACTCTGTTCTAAAAATGAATTTAAAAACTGAGTCTACATTTAACCATGAGGTTTCTTCAGAGCATCACTTAGGTAAACAAACCCAGATCCTCAGCCTATATTTTTCAATCACCATGTTAGCAAACTCTCATCACTGTAATACATTAGTTTTCAGATATTTATACAATTCTCAGAGTCATACTTAACATAAAACTTCTCCACAATAAAAGGAAAGTAAGTTCTCCATGATTCAGACATCTGGAAATATAGGTCACTTATACCATGTAACTGTATCTCAAGTGGTAAAAGCTACCGACAATATTAACAGTTACACCAACAATTATATTTTACTTAACATTTTCACAATTATCTCAACCCAAATTCGTGCTCTAATTTTAAAATTTACCACTGTGATACAATGTGCAATCTACGTCTAGAAGTCTGGAACTAGGTCCTGAAGGACAATGTTAGGTCTCTATGCTTAAATTTAACCACCTTACAAGAAATAAAACTCAAATAAAATAAATGGACACAAAATGGCTTTGTAAAACATAAAGTATTATATACATGAAAGTTGTTAAACATGCCAATATTCATTCGTATTCTCATGAAACCAAAGTATTGTCAACCCTATATTAACATATAAAGTCCCTTGAGACCAGAGGGGTGAATTTTTTCAAAGTCACACGGTATAAGCGCAGAACGAGCATTGAAGACCAAGAAAGAAGAAATCTAAAGTCTCGGTTTAGTAGCCTTTTTTTACTACAGTACTTACACAACTTCCTTGTGAGTTGTCCACATTAAGCCAAGAGTGGTGGCACATGACTACAGGCCCAGCTACTCCAAGGATGAGGTAGGAGGGTCACTTGAGCTCACAAGTTTGAAGTCAGCCTAGGTAACAAAGCCTCAACTTATCTCAAAAAAGTTACATATTTTTAAAGTAAGAATATTAATATGTACAATGTAGATTCTTTACAACCTCTTTTTTATGTAAAGTGCAGACCCTTCACTCCTCTCTGTGCAGTAAGTTCTGCAAGTTCTTTTCTGTGATATGCTGACTAAAGATAGTGCTACCTAATCCTGTATAACCTGTGGCACCCAGTGATAACTCTGAAGTTTGTAAGTACCAGATAGTCAGTGTTACCAACGTTGAAATGTGAATGCTCTCTTTTATTCCTAGCCTGCTCAAGCACATGAAGACTCTTTAGTCTTCAAGGTTTTATGAAAGCAGAAAGTCGAATTCAGTCTAAACAAGTATATGTTATTTCTCTGTCTGCTTAACCAACACCATGAATCCAGTTGTGTTCGTTTTTAAACCTCAACTTTAAAACCTAAATTGATGGCCTTATGCGTGGCTGCTTCTTCAATACTGTGTCTCTATTCTAGGGAAGCAATCAGATCCTGGTTCTGTATCTTTGAATATTCCTTCTTAGTTCCCTGTACTAAACATAAGGACCTCAGTCCACAGAAAAGAAAACCCTGTGGTTGGGCATATCATCACCCAGATGAAATAGTCCTCGAAATGACTCATCCCTCTGTTGTGCCCATATTTATCAAACAACCATATGATTAATAAACTTCAAAAGTACTTTGTTACAGAAGGAAGGTGCCCTGGACAGCAATGTAAGCATCCCAATCAGTGGACAGGTATCCCCTTATTATGAATTAATAAAACTGGCTTACTAGTTGTTGCTTTTTCTCAACTTTCAATGACCCTCACAGACCATAAAAAGAATCATAGCCCATTCTTTCAGTCCATGAAACAATCTTTATGTGTTGGACCCTGGTTTTTCACATCATGTGCTCCCACAAAAACTCTAGCCCTTTAGTCATACTCAACTACTTAGATTCCTTAGACACCTCCATTAACTCACACCTTCAAGCCTTTAGATGGGCTACTTATACCCCCTCTCCCCTCCCTCCTTCTTTCATCTGGCTAAATCTTATTCATTCCTGAAAGTTTCCTAAAGTGTTGCCTCCTTTGTCAAATCTCCCAGGGGGTTTGGGGTGTAGCTCAGTGGTAGAGTGCTTGCCTAGCATGCATGCGCAGGAGGCCCAGTCTCACAAAAAAGTAAAACCTCCCAATGAACCCTGTGGAGCTATTCTTCCCTTTTCTTGTTTCTATAGTACTTTATGTACCTCTGTTCTAGCACTTACCACAGCATCAAAATTGTTTGCATGTATCTTTCCTTCGCTAGTGTGAATAATCAAGGGCAAAAACCAGATCTCATTCATAATTCTGGCATCTCCAATGCCTAACACTGTATCACAACCAGAAAACATTCAGTAATTGTTTGTTGGAAATATATCCTGGTTCTTTCAGTTGCTGCCCACTATAAAATGTTAGGATCCAGAATTATTACCTAATACCTCCTGCTTACCAGCCAGCTATTTAAAACAGCCTTTGGGATATTTGGGAAATGAGGGAGAACATTTATGTCCATGCTGAATCATCTAATCCTGCCAAGTCCATGCTCACTACCAATACACAGGGAAACAGTTGCCAAGCACAGTTCTGGAAAATCCATGCCTGACAACCATTTCTAATACAGCTGTGATATGCATAGTTCTGCTCCTTTCACACTGCAAATGTATTAGTTCCCTTTTCACCTTTACTCCTTTTAGGAGCAGCTTCTCCAGAGGAAAAATGTAGTATTCCTTCTGTACATAAGAATTCTACTTTGCAGAATAAAATGACTAAAATTACTGGCAAGAGAGAAGAAGAGTTCCAAGGAATCAGGAGGCCAAGCTATGAAAATCTAGGACCCCATCAATATCTATTTCCCCATCTCCGAAACTAATCCTTAGCATTATTATTATTCTCAAGCTACTCCCCTGGTTACTCTACAGATTCCATCACACTCCTCTGCTTAGGCAAACAGTTCTATAAAGGCAGTAAGAAGATTTCCAAGTCTGAGAAATGCAGGAATTCCATATGGAAAAGTAACAAAGGCCTGGAAGCTAAGCAGCCCTGACTCACCAGTGTGAATGGTGCAATGGCATAGAGGATTTGTCTCAGCAATGAGAGAAAAAAACTAAGACACTTGTTTTTATTAGTATTCGGCATTTTTCATTTGGTATTAAAATTGTATGGGAACTTCAAAAAAAATGGTGCAATGGGGGAGAAGAGATTTTTCTGCACCTATCATAGACTGCACAACCCTCTCATACTGCTCAAGTTAATCTACATTGGCCAACCGTTTTTTTAGTCCTGTCCAGAAAGAGATCTGTGTCTAGAAAAATCAAATTCCTATACACCCAAACAAAATCCTTCAGAGAAAAGGCAAACTGAGTGAGCCAGATGAAATAACTGAACACCAGGGATCTCTCCTGAAACGAACCCTCCTACTTTCCCCTTTTTCCTCCCTTTCATTTGCCAGACACTGCAACTTTCTTTCAGCTGGGGGCCACGGCAGTACAATCCAGTGAGGTACTGAGATTTCTTCGCCCATTTTTGTTTAATTCTGCTGGTTTAAAGCTGTCATGGCCTGAGACAGTCCCAGTGTATCTTGCCTTTGAGGGGTGCAATGTTGCCCAAAAGCCTGCAAAGGAAACTTAATGGAACCATTCACTGGGCAGCATTTTTTCAATGAAGTTCAGCAGCACAATCTAACCTCTTTGTGCTCTGAAATGAACCACATTTCTTAAAAGAAAGACCACAGGGGGCTGACAGAAAACTTGCTGCAGGCAGGAAAAACTGGACAGCTTACAGGACCTGATGCAGAAGGGAACAAGTTTGCTCTACCAATCCCGTTTTAGTATTGTGTAGGGTTGTGTTTGTTTTGTTTTTGTTTTGTTTTGTTTTTTGTTGTTTTTTATCCTGCTGCATTCCCCAGCAGAACTCTAAAGCTACCAAGAAAAAGGAGACACACAGAGATTTTACAGCTTCTTCATTAGTTTCCCTTCACTGAGTAGGTGTCGTAAACAAGAATGCTGGACTCGGTCATAAGGGTTGAAGTTTCCTCTCCTTCAGATGAAAAGAAATGAAACGCTAGTCACAAGGGCCTGAGCTAAATAAAATAGGAGAAAAGTGCTGCCTATGTAGTTTCTGGGAAAATCTCCACCTCTGGGAAAAGCACAACTGCCACCCAAAGCAAAATCCCAAAACTGGATATTAAAGATCAAAGCAGGGGTTTTCTGAGGCCACACATCCGTGGTTGCCACTTAGGGTACCCGCAGCAGTTAGGGTAACGCAGTCCCCAGCCCTCCGGCCTGTCAAAACTTTCTCCGCATTATACCCAAGGTTCAGATTAGGCATTAACTTGCAGAAGTGCTTCGCAAGACTGCCTCCGGGGGGCTGAAACCCGAGCTCAGAAACCAATCTTTATTTTTGAGGAAGAAGAAAAAAAAAAAAGCAATAGCCCCCCTGGCCGGTTCAGCCCCAGACCGGGAGGGAGATAGAGTGGGGGTGGTCGCCACCAAAAACTGCACACTCACGGGCACTGCCGCCCGCCCGACCCCCAAGACCCGCAGGAGATTGGGGAGACAAAAGCGGGCGAGGGACCCTCGGCGGTCGGGCGGCGATCCGAGCTCCCGGGAGGAAGAGCGCGGAGGGCAGAAGGGTGGCTTCCCTCGCGCCCAACTCCTCCTCTTCCCAGCGACTCCCACAGCGGTCGATCTCCCGAGCCGGCTCCTCTTGTCGCCTCCTTCCAGCTGGGCCAGATAATAGGGCAACTGCTGTAACCGGGGACGCGAAGGCGCCGGCCGCCGCAGAACGGGCTCCCGAGGCTCAGCCCAACTCTAAATAAACCGGCCCCAGCCGCGGCGCTCCGAGCCTGCTCGGCGCGAGGAGCGCGACCCCGCCCGACCGCCCCACCTGCCGGCCCTCCGGAGCCCCCGGGCTCCCGGCCACGCCGCGCCGGCCCGGCCCCGGTTCCAGCCCTACCTTTGTAGCGCTCCAGCACATCCTCGTACGCCTGCACGAACTCCTTCTCCTGGCTGCGGTTGGCCGGCTGCTGCCCCGGCACGTAGCCGGCCATGGCCGCCCGCGTCGCACACCGCCGGGCCCCGGGGGGGCGCCGATTCCAGGCCCGCGCGCTGAGGCGGCGGCGGCGGCGGCCCCAGTCTCGGCCTTTGTGCTCGTTCTCCGCGTTCGGTTCTCGGCCCGTCCGCCCGCCTCGCCCGGCCCGGCCCGGCCCGGCAGTCGCGCTCCGCTGCCTCCTCCGCCCGCTCGCGTCCGGCCCGCTCGGGCTCCGCCGGCCACGGCTAGCGTTTCCGCCTCCCCACCCCTCAGCGCCGCTCCTCCCTCAGCCCGCCCCGGCGCGGCGGCGGCGGCGGCCCCTCCAGTCAGGAACGCTGGGCCCGGCCGGTTCCCCGCCCCTCCGCCCAAGGCGTCCTAGCCCCCGGGCTGCGCTGGTCTGGGCCCCGGGCGCCCTCAGGGGTCCCGCCGGGCTGGGGGCCGGAGCCTGGCGAGGCCGGCGGGGTCGGAGGCTCCCCGCGCGTCGGAAGCAAAAGCAGGCGGGCCAAGGCGACGGGGAGGGAGACCCCTGGGCGGCTCGCGGAGTGGCCGGCGGGGCGGGCAGACGGGGTCAGCGCTGCCCACTCGGGAGCCCGGACAAAGGAGGGAGCCCCCTGGATGGGGAGAAGCCGAGCCGGGCCTACTCGGCGCCGGCGGAACCAGGGAAGGCACGGGATGCCTCAGCCACCAGGGCCAGAAGCAGGGCAAGGGCAAGACCCAGAACAGGGTTGCAATGAGGCCGAAGGGAACTACGGGCACAAAGAGTCCCCGGAACAAAGGGTTGACCAGAAGCAGGAGAAACTGAAATGGGAGTGAGGGGAGCAGATGCATCACCAAAAAGTAAACCAGGCCAAGGAGCAGAGCCTGAGAAATGACAACTGAGGGAAGAATGAAAACAGGATTCTGACTGCACTGTGGGGTGAATGAGACACACAGGAGGACACAAGTCTAGAGGAGGCAAACCCAACAGGATCACTAAACTGTGACAACCATCTGAACAGAGAGACTTAGATCAGAAGGGAACCTGAGACTGAAGGACAGTTAGGAGAACAAAGAGAGGATTCTGGACCATAAACAGGGAAGCCACTTATTTTCTGTCGTCAGGAAAAAGGAAACGGTAAAGAAAGGAAACTGGTAAATATAGGTAGGAATTTATTTGGGACCATTTTCAGGAGGAAGTCCTGACATCAACTGGCTGTCCGTTCAGCTGTGTATCTCTCAGTTCCACCACTGATGGGAGCAGTAAGTGAGGGAACCAAGTAAATGTAGGTGACACTTTCAGGCCACAAGTGGCCCATTACCCACCTCATGTTAAGATTTTTCAGGGGAGGAGGAGGGCGTTGTGGTAATAATTTAAGCTGACTGATATCACAATAAGGGTGCATAAGCAAGTTAAAAAATAAAAAAAATTATTCAGCACTGAGCAGCCAAAACTGGGGCTTGGGCTTTCACTTCAGTTATTCCTCTCAAGATTTTGAAGGAAGAGCTTCTTACCCCAGGGGAGGGATTGTCTCTTTGTGCTTGGTGCCAACTATTTGGTCAATGCTCAGTACATTTATAACAAGAAAAAGAAATGATGCTTTTCACTTGTAGGTGTGCTAATAGGTTTTTACATCACATCATGAGCACAAATGGGGTGACCAAGTCATTAATCACACTAATCATATCTTGTTCCATCAAGTTTTGCTGAGCTGCCTAAATTCTAGGCATGACCATACAGGGAAGAGCCTGAAAGAGGAAAAGGAAGATCTATGGACAATTGCTCATTTCCTTGCAATTTAATGGGGGAGGGTGTGTCTAGTTCACATTTTGGTGTCAGCTGCTAATGAACTCAGGCTATGAAAAGAAGGAATAAATCAGGTACACACACAGATATATTTCATATATATATATATATATATATATATATATTTCAACAAATAAAAAGCTTTTAGTGCAAAACACAAGACAAAGGAACTGGTGATTGGTAGCACCGGCACATTTTTCATAAACAGCAGAGATTACAGAAATGCTAATCTGGGGATCTTGATTGTATCAGTGCTGAGTCACTGCATTTCCTATATTATTTTATACCAGTAGGGCTACAAAAACCCAGGCACAAACACACATACACATACTCCACCCTCACCCCAGACAGACATCTGCCTCCTTGGTTTTTTTTTTTTTTTCTTCATTGCAGCGAGTGGAAAAGTCCCGCCACCACCAGCATCCCAGTGTTGCTATATACACCGCTTTGAGAACAGGTTCTTCAAGAATTGTGACTGGTGCCTGCTAAAGGTGAGGAAATGATAGGGGTAAAAAGGAAAAGACACCACTCTGGGAATCAAGCTCTGTTAAAATGCGTGCAGGGTTGGCAGGAGGGGACAAGGAATTGCAATCCCCACTATGATACATAGTAATCAGGAAAGAAAGTTCTAGTTTGGGTTGTGGTTAGAGCGGCTTCACTCAGACTCAAATTGCTTTCCAGACAAAATTTGCATTTAAATGCCCCCACGAGATTGAAGTAATGCATTCTTCTAATGAATGGGAAGGGGTAAGTCCACATGTTTGGCTGATGTTTCTGCTTTATACAGAGAAAACTTTACAAGGCTAGAGGAAGAAAGCAGCTGCTGGGAGGATGGGAAAGAAGGAAGCCTGTGATGGAGAGGTTTTTTGTTTTTATTTTTTTCTTTTTCAAGCACGAGTAAATTTATAGCCAGACCACACAAGCTCTGAGGCTTTCTCCTTTGGGCCTATGAATTCTGATTGGTGAGCCTGGTATTTCTAAGGAGGTTGCAATGGAGGAAGCAGGATGTACTGAGGAGGGCATCTAGTGGGAAGGAAGGGTAAGACAAGGAAATGAAGGACAAGGACTTCCTTGGAGTCCTCTCCTTCCTGCCAAGTGCCTTCTCCTAAAGCTCCCTACTTTAATTCCTTTCAGCTCAAAAGCGGTCCTTCGCCTGGGGCTTTCCCACCTGATTTTCTCCTAGGCTATAACCCTTTATCACTCTCCTCCTTTGGCAGGCTCACTTCTACACAGGTCCCTGCTGAGACTCCCACAGGGAGTCTTCTTTGATCCCTAGGTTAGCTGGTTCTAGGACACCCAGTCTTCCCCTTTGCTAATACCCACACATTTGAAGTTCCTGGCTCAGTGTCTTTCATCCTTTCTGAAAGAATTAGCTCCCTGAGGGCTTGGACTCTTGTCTGTCTTGTTTACCAGCATTTAAGCAGGTAGCATGTAGCAAATAACTTTGGGTATACCAGGCATTCATTAAATAGTTGAGGATTTTTTTTCTATTTTATTTTATTTATTTGTTTATTTATTTACTTATTTATCTTTTTATTGGTACCAGGGATGGAACTCACGACCACATGCTTGCAAGACAGGCGCTTATGCCACTGAGCTAAATCCCCAGCCCCAGTTGAGGATTTTTTTGTTGTTTTGGTTTGGTTTGGTTTTTTGACACAAGTTCTCACTACATAGTTCAGGATGGTCTTGAACTCACTATGTAGTCCAGGCTGACCCCAAACTTGGGGCACTCTTCCTGCCTCAGCCTCTCAAGTGCTAGGGTTACAGGCATGCAACACCACACTGGGCACTAGTTCATCAGTTCTTTAAGGACAGTAACATCTATTTCATCTTCATTCATCATAGGACCTAACACAGTGCTTTCACTAGTAGGCGATCATCAATCCTTAGTAGGTAATATGTAACTTGTTTCCACAGCACTACAAAAATAAGTATTTGCTTAAGGAATGGATGCTTCAATGAAGGATGAGCATGGAGGCTGAGAATGGGGCCAGATCTGTGATTCGAGACAGTTGAGAATTCAATTTGGTGTTCAGGCAGGGATCAAGGGTTGAGGGCAGGCACTTCATGTGAACAGAAGAGTGCAAAATCATTTCTCTGCTAGTGCCTCTCCCCAACCCCCAGAAGGCTCACCCACAGCACTTCAGTCCAGCTCATGCTACACTACCCTGCATGTGTTAATGGAGGCTGTATAAATAAATGCGCTAGTAGGGTGAGAGAGAGAGAGACAGACAGAGAGAGAGAGACAGAAAGAGACAAAGAGAGAGAACCTGTGTTCTTCCACTTCTTGCAAGAATAAGCTGTCTCCTGTGCCTTTTACATTCCCCAACAGCAGCTGATGCCAGACACTGACAGGGCTGCCCCCGCTCTTGGAAGAAAACTGCCTAGGTCTAGTTTTAGGAGTTCTGCCTCCAGGCCTAGCTCTACCAGTCTCCTGGGTACAGGCTTTGTCCAAACCCAGCCAAAACTCCTTTTTTGCCCAGTTCCTGCAAACCCTTTCTAAACTCTGCCTCAAGTTCCCAAATCTATTCAGGGGTAGGAAGCTTTTGCCCACTCTCATGCTGCCCTCTGCTGTTCAGAAAGTGAAAGAGCTCAATTTAAGAAGCCTGGATGGTGCCACCCAAGAAGACAAGATCCCTGCCACCAGACAGCATGTCACCATAGCAACCCTCAAAATGGTTACCCAGCCAGCTGGGTAACCATAGCAACTGACCATTCTCTCCACCTCAGCCTCTCTATAGGCCTTCTCCTCTAGCTTATGAGAACCAGCACCAAAGACTCTCCAGTCCTTACTGGTGACTGTGAGCAGAGGATGGACCCCTGACAGATGGCTATCCCAAGAGACCCTGGAATGTCTCCCTCACCTGGGCTTCCCAGGCACAGTGGAGATAATGGGTGTGAAGACACACACCACCCCCCCAAGCCCTGAAATGCTGAACAGATGTGAGTTATTACTACTCTACTGTTCCTTGGAATGAGGGAGGCAGCAAGTTGCCCTGAGTAGAGCTACAGCCATTCCCAGCTTGGCCCTGACTGGCTTGGAGATCCTGGGCACCTTACTGAACTCTCTGGGTGTCCACCTCTACGATAGCTCTCTGCTCAATAAAGTTTTATAAAAGATTGGATCCAATCCAACCCGTAGCAGGCTAAGCACAAAGACTGGCATTAGGAATGTGACAATACTAGTTAGAAAAGGTACTGGCCGCTCTGATGTCTCCTGGCCTCATGTGAATAAAAGTGCTGTATTTTGCCTCTTAAAGGGGCACCATAGCTCTAACATGAGCCCCACCTAACTAAATTCACGCTCCCTTCCTACTCCAAGGCAGGAGAGGGTTTCATTCAGTGTGGGGCCCCAGAGTTCCTACCAAGAAGGGCCGCAGGGAATTGAGAGGTTCCCTAAACTGGGAGCTGTGGCAATTTACCTATAAGGCAACCTTCCATTTAAAACAAGATCTTCTCTTCCCACACACCTCACAGGACACAAACCTCTAAAAGGGTAGTGACAGGAACATAGAACTCAGACAAAGTCCCAAGACCTCAAGGGGCCCTAGAAAGCAGTGCTTCCAAGTGAGAACACATTCACCAGCACCAAGGCAGGCCTGGGGCCCTAGCCACTCTCTTAAAAACAGAATTCCTTCCTCCTTGATTTTAAAGATCTCCATCCTACTTTTGCATCTCAAATTTACTCTCAAGATTGAATTCCAATCCTTGAAATCCATTTTTGGGGTAACTTCCTCAATCGTGGTGGCAGGGTCCTGATTCAAACCCTGGGTCCATAAGCTTGAAAATACAGATGCCACCTTCAGAAATCATTTTCTAGTCACAAATCAAGCAAGCTGTAGCCAGAGGCTAACCTCCATGGACCAGAGGATCCCAGAGCAACAACAGGAGGGATGCACTGTCCCCCAGGACCCAGCCTTAGCAGTCAGAATTCCTCATGAGACCTCTGGGCAGTGAGTGGGTCAAGGAGCCCTGACTGGTCTTCAGATATGGGCTCTGAGGCAGATAAATTGATATACTCACTATTGGGGGGAAGGTAGTATAATACAAATGTTAAAACATGCAGTAGGAGCTGAGGGTAGCAGTGCATATAATCCCTGCACTCAGGAGGTTGAGGCAAGAGGATCAGGAATTCAATACCAGCCTGGGTTACATAGCTAGATCTTGTCTCAAAAAACCAAAATAAGGGTCAGGGGTTTAGCTCAGCAGCACAACTGCCTGCCTGGCAAGTGCAAGGTCATGAATTTGATCTCCAGTACCAAAAAATATATATATATATATTTTTTTTAAAGAAACCAAAAGAAGAGAAAAGGCAAGGCAGGGAAAAGTATATAGTTATTCTAGACTTTCTTTTGCCTAACTGGGGAAGGCAGAAGTAGAGTATATAAGTGAAAGAAGACAGACCATGACTGGCCATAATTCTTGTTTCAGGGTCATGGGTGTTCAGCAATATATTATTATTATTACTTGTTTAGTATATACCTAAAGCAGTCTAAAAAGTCCCTAAAGCATGGCACTAAGTAATTGCGAAGGGTATATTATGCATGTGGGGTTCCACACTCTAAGTGGCGTTGAACCCCAGCTCCACTACCTGCTTACTAGATGACCTCAGACAAGTTCCTTAATATTTCCAATAGCAGCTTCTTCCCAGGGGTCTGCAAGGGTTAACTGATGCATGTGAAATGCTGGCATATGCCTACGAGTCTACACAGTAGTTTTTCCAGTTATTATTTACTAGGAGATTCCAACTGGCAGCACCTCTCCAGAAGCTCCTGAATTGAGTCCAGAGTTCACTGTGCAACCCACCCTATGAATTCTTTAATTTGGGGATACAAGGAGTTAAGACAAGGTTTCCCTAGGTAGCCCAGGCTGGCCTCAAACTTACGGCAATCCTCCTGCCCTCAGCCTCCTGGGTGCTGAAATTATAGGCATGTGCCACCATGCTTGGGAAGGATTCTTTAATCTTTAACTCCCACCAGCTGCTCTCTTTTCATTTTTCTTCCTTTCATCCTATTAAGGCCAAAGGAAGAAAAGTAAAAACAGAAACAAGTAACAGGCATGTACTCTCCATCTTCAGATTGTCCTGGCAAGTAACTATTTCTTTTTCAAATTTCTAATCAAATGTTATCTTCAGCTGATCATAGAGGTGCATATCTGTAATCCCAGCCCCTTGGGAGGCTGAAGCAGAAGGATCTCAAGTTGAAGCCCACCCTAGGCAATTTAGCAATTTAGGGAAATCCTGTCTCACAATAAAAAAACCAAGAGGCTCAGGATGTCACTAAGTGTGAGGGCTCTGGCTTCATACACAGTACTGCAAAAACCAAAACAAACAAACAAAAAATACCATCACTGCTCTTGGCCCAGAAGAGGCAGGAGTAGAGGAGGTCCTTCTCTCTCAGAACTTCCTCCACACTCTCTTTGGCTTGAGTGTAACACAGTTCAGGCTGGACCCTAGCTCTCTTCACAGGCAGGAGCTGGCTCTGAGGCCCAGTCTAAGCTCATGACAAGGTAGTTCCTGTAACGTTTAATAAGCAAGTGCATGATCAACCGATAAGCAAGGGATAAATCAGACATCACAGATGAACAAGTGTATGAGAGAATGAGAGACATTCATTAGAATAACTATAGATTTTGGGTTGCTCTTTTGCCTCCCCACCCCACTTAACAATGAGGAAATGAGGCTCGTTAAGGTCAGAAACTGTGGAACCTCTAACTGTTGAGTGAGTGATGAAAGGAGGATTCTAACTAACTCCAAAGCCACTGGGGAGGATGAGACAGAAAGATCACAAGTTCAAGGTCAGCATGGGCAACTTAGGGAGACCCTCCCTCAAAATAAAAATGGCTAGCGATGTAACTCAGTGGTAGGGTGTTTGCCTAGCATATATGTCCCTAGATTCAATCTACTACCTTGTTATTTTTTTTTTTATGAGAAATTGTGGAAATGGACCAATGAGGGAGCAAAGAGGGAGGGCAGCCCAGAAACACACACACACTAAGACTCTAGGCAAGGACCCTCCCTCTGACCGAAAGGCAGCTGAGCAAGGGTGGAGCACCTTCAGGACAGGATGTCAGCACAACTGGGCATGGTGGAGCCCACTTATAATCCTCACACTCTGCGAAGCTGAGGTAGGAAGAGTGCAAGCTTGAGCCTCCTTCGGGCAAGTTACCAATTTAGTGAGACCCTGTCCCAGAATAAAAAGCAAAATGAAACAAAACAAAACAGCAGGGATGTAACTAGGGCAGATGTCTTTGCTTCATTCCCCCATATCACAAGAGAGAGGAGAAAGAGACAGAGAACATTAGCCCATAATCATTATTACAGTGGCTCCAGACCTAGGCAGATTCCAGCCAGGGCCACCCCTTCTGACCTTACAGGAAACCCAAAGTAAAACTGACTGGCTTTCACCTATAGGTAGCCACAGGCAGTCACAGGACCAATCATGGCAGGTCCTAGCCACAGCTAGAGAGAGAGAGAGAGAGAGAGAGAGAGAGAGAGAGAGACCACCAGCCAGGCAGGTATGTCCACAGCCCTTTCTCCAGGCAAAGACTGCTGAAAAACATAAATGCAGCCCTAGATCCTGCTGCTGTGTTACTTCTGGGTCCATAAGCCCAAAAAATGACAGCCTTCTATAGTCTCCACCCCTTTCTCTGCATTCCTAACCTCTGGAACAGAGGCATGAGCCAGAATGCCAGTTTAAACCTTTCTCTGTGTCACCTGGAAGTCACTAGAACATGACAGGAAGCAATGACATAAAGTCATCACTGCACCTTGCAATGCAGCAACCACCTCCTTTACCAGCTGGGGTCCCACAGGGCCCCTGAGCCTCACAGAAAGGACAGACTGGCAGCCTGTTCTGCCACCTGCACAGAATTCTGCCCACGTGGTCATTTTCTATCCCTGCAGCTAATGTGACCCAGATTTGCTTTCAAAGAGCCAAAGCTGAGCTGGTGGTGTGTTGCTACAATTTATTCTGTCCCACTTTCAGGGGATTCTCCTGCTACTGAAACCAAGCTCCAGAATAGGACCAGTGATCTGAGAACCCCCTAGGAAGCAGAGAAGGGGGAGGACCCCTTCTTGGATACAAAGCTCAGAAAAACCTGGGATATGACAGGTTGCCTGGTCAGGAATAAGGGTTCCCAGTGGGGCTATTTTTAGGGTTCCATTTTCCATGGCTGCATTCCCTTCTTGCTGTCCACAGCTTGGTCAGAATAAACCATTTCCATCTGCTCTCTCACAAAGCCCTGAAACAAACAAAAGAAAGGGACAGAACTAACAGGCTCAGGGCCTTGGACCTGCTGGAGCCTCCACCGCCTCTTCTGTTGCCAGGAACATTACCAGGAATGACCCTGCTAAGCACAGAAACTGACGTGTGAACTTGTATTTCTCCAGCTCCTCCTGATCTGCATTCAGTGGTTGCTGGAGGCAGGTATTATTACTTCCTATTACAAAGAAGGAAACTAAGACCCCAAGAAGTGAGCTCTCGTCATCTTATTTTGTTTTCAGAAAGGGTCTCGTCATGTAGTTTAAAGGCTAATCTTAAACTCTCTATGTGGCTCAAGCTGACATAGAGATCAAGGGGGATCCTCCTGCCTCAGTCTCTTAAGTGCTGAGATTAAAGGCATGCACCACCACACCAGGCTGCCTACATTTTCTGATGTTACATCCAATTGTCTCCTTGGTGCCTGGCACACAGCTGGTGCTCAATCCATTTCTGTATTGAACAAATGAACAAAGAAGCGGAGCAGTGCCTTCGGGATGGTCTCTTCAAGCTTTCCTACTGGAGCAGGCTCTCCTCCACCCCACCCCATCCCCACCCCAACCGGATACTACCCCATCAGGGCTGCCTGCCTGGGGCAGAAGGACAAGATGAGGGTTGGAATATAGCAGTTTCTAGATCTGGTGGGAAAAATGAACTTGGAGACAATAAACTTTAAAGTCAACAAGTGCTGGAAAGAGATCTAATGAAGAGATCAGAGGAGGCTGCAATGGAGCAGATGTCGGGAATCACTGAGGCAGCACAGCCGAGGGCTCCTAAAATGAATCCCATGGATGCTTCCCATGGCTGACTAAGAGATCATCCTTAGCCAGAGTCCCTGTGCCCCCTGCCTTCACGATACACACAGGGATGGAGTTAACATTCTCCTTTTATACTCTCAACTAGACTGAGCTCCATGAAGACAGGACCACAGGATATACCATGACAAACACAGGAAAGGCCTTGAATATGTGATGTTGATGGATCGTGAATCCCTTCTGCACACAGTCCTGCCCTCCTCCAAATAAAACATTGGCTTTCATCTGCAGGACTCTAGTTGGAATAAAAACACAAAGCCACAATGCAACACCTGTAAATGGCGCCCCCTAGAGTTGTGCAGTATAAAGCTATGTGAAACCTGTCCCACACCTGTTTTTCCTCCACTCTCCATAGCACCCAAGGAATGCAGCCTTTTTTCCACCACCCCTCTTCGACACTTTGGGGTGATACCCCTTGCTAGCATAATCTCCCCACCCTGCCTTCCTTGCCGTCCTCCATCAGTGAGTAAGGACAGTCTGTTCTCACTAAGGACAGAGAGCCAGAGGAGAAAAGGCAAGGTTCCCTCTATCTTTGTTGCTGCTTTCCCCTTGAGGCCTTTCTCAGAAGTGACCAGAAGGTTTCTTGGGTGATTCAGAATACTGGGTTAGCCATTAGGGGGTCACTGGCAGAAGAGTCAGACTGGCCTGCTTGCCCAAGGAACAAAAATAGATATGTGTTTGGAGTTAGACACTCTAGGTCTTTGTGACTCAGGGCAAGTCCCTAAGGGCTCTGGGCCTCAGATGCTAAGCCACTGTCCTGCCTAGCACAAGCGTTATTACAAAGTCTCTAAGTGACACCCACGTAGCTCATGAAGAGAAATGGGTGCTCTCATACATGACTCTCGTTACATTTCACTATGACTGGGCTTGGGGAAATGGGAATAGGGCTGGCAAAGAAAAGAGAGGAAAAGAATATACAGAAAGGATAAAGACAGAGCTAGAAGAAAGAATCGGGTTGCAGAATGTGTGGCGCTCCTAGAATCTTCTTGACTTTGCTCAGAGACCAGCAGGTTTCTTGGCCCTGACTCACCTCTCTCCTGTGACAGGAGGGACCAGCAGGGTGTCTCCATCCAGCCTCTCAAGCAAAGGCAAGACTTTGGGACCAGCTTAGGACACACAAGGGACAGGAAAGGGGAGTCACTGCATTTGGTTAGACTGACTTGGACACCTCCATCTGGCTTCCAAGCCCAGACCCAGGGGGAGGAGGAGAAACTGAATGAACCACAACCAGCCTCCAGTGGGAGCCTGACTTCCTGTCCTCCCTGGAAGAGAAAGGGAAGATCTGCTGCAGAGAACCTGAGAGCATCCCAGGTCCCCCAGACATGCCCCCGCACTCTGTGCAGGATCCCCACACAACAAGGCTGCCTTTCTCACCACTCTGCTGGGGCCCCACAACATTCTAAAAATCACAGCCCCTAAAGTAGCAGTCCTGCCTCGTCTCTGCTGCCTCTCTTCTCTCCTGTGGAAGAAACACGCCTAGCTGCAGCACACAAGTTATTTTTAACTGTGGCAATCTCCTCATTTTCATCCTCATTCAGCCCACCCCTTACTCGAGACAGACTGCCCAGGGTCAGGAGGCAAAGATCACAGGCAGCACCCTTCCCTTCATTCACCTCATCCAGCAAATCCTGAGGGCTCTGCCTGGGGGTTAAAGCCCTTTCACATCCACTCCACTTCTAGCCTAGGCTCAGGTTCTTCAATAGGACCTCTACAGAGAAGACGGAAGGGAAAGGCATCGCCAAGTGACCTGGAAGGGTGATGGAGGATGGAGGGCCACATAAGAAAGAACAAGACATCAGCCCTGCCTTCAGGAGGATGAGAAGTTTGTGAGTCACAGGCTCCTGAGTCATGGCCCCTTAAGGCTAGGGACAAGCAAAGCCCTTCCTACATTTTAGGGACAGCACTGAAGCTCTAGTACAGGCTGGTGATACAAGCCATAGGGCTTGAGAACTCCAAGTGCTCCCTATTGCGTAATAGAAGCAAATCCAAACTGCAGCTTGCCTGCCAAGCCCACCACTGTTTTCTTTCCTCAGACTCGCTGGTGTTTGCTAAAATCCCTCTCTGACTTCCCATTATAGCCTACTGCCTGTCCTGATCATAATCTGTTACATTATCCTTTCAATATCCTTACATTCACTCTGTCATTCAACACTGGTTAATCTCTAGCATGAGGAAAGACCTGTGGGAGTCACCCAGGGGACAACACATAAATAAGCCATCGTCAGAATGGTTCACAGTCTTGAGGGAGGGATAGGTTCTCTGTGAGTTAACTGCTGTACTGTCCAAGGGAACATGGAGGAGCGAAAAGTATGAATATGAGAGTGGAGGAGGGAGCTCTGGTTACCACTGGGGACATTAGGGACAGAGGAGGTGGAAGTTAATAGAGGAGGGGCAACCGGCATCCTGCAGAGAAGAAAATGAAAGCATGGAGGTTGAACCCTGCACACTGCATACCTCTGGAGAACAAGTTACAGTACAGCATGGCAGGGTGCATGGGGGCAAGGGACAGCAGGTGAGATTGAAGAGATAAATAAAATAGGGCCTGGTTTTGATGAGCCTTTCCACTGATGCTTTTATTACATAGGCAACAAGGAAGCAAGGTGGTTTAAAAACCACTGAGTAATATGGTCGGATTTGCATTTGAGAATAGACTATGTTAGTCATGTGGAAGAAGTAGGGGAAGACTTGGAGGTGGTTAGCTGGAAAGTCAAGGTGAAAGAAGATCAAGGGGAGGGACATAAATTTGAGAGACACAAAGGAGGCAGTAGGACAGGATTTGACCATGGATTGATGCGGGTGATGTCACTAACTGTGCTGCAGGCACTGATTCAGCTGTCTCCCCTCACGGTGACACCAGCGCCTCCAGTAATGCTGAGCACACCCCAGCAAACACCTTCAGCAGAAGCAGTGACTTTCCAGACAGCATCCCTGCACTGGGGCATTCTTAGGGAGATAAGGGAGTCACACAGCTGGTCTGTAACAAGGCCTCTCTGCTCCAAAGCCCACATTACTAGGGCACCACACAGCTGCTGGGCATAGGAGAACTGGGCACTTCCCAGCACAGGTGAAGGCAGCCCCCAGCCCTGACACAGAGCCAAGGGAGAAGGTACTTCTGAAAGGCAGTGTGAGTGATGCTGCACTCTCAAAAGACTTCATTGTGAAAAAATAACACAACAGACGTCAAAAGTTATTATTCTTAACTGTGTTCATGGCACTATTGCTTACGATGGCCAAAAAGTGGGGAGAAAGAGTGGGGTTTGAACAATGATGAAATGGTACACAGCCTTTAATAGTAACTGTAAAATCTGATATACTATGAAAAATCTTTTTGATATAAGAGTAACTGAAGAGTCAAAATGGTACATAGACCACAAAGGCAACTATACAGAACTGAGTGGGGCAAAGGAAGAGGATGCAGAAATGACAGCAGGTCTTACGTCAGCACAGGGGAAATAGATTTTCCCCTTCTGAGATTTTTTTTTGGTGCTTCCATCATTTCGCCAGCATTAATCAGTTAAATTCCAGCTGGCTTGATGCCGAAGACCCCTCTACTTCCCACCCAGGCAATGGCTGCACGCTGGCCTGTTTGTCCCTCATGGCCACAGCATCCAGGTGCAGGGGGGACCTCTCTTACCAGCAACTCTGACTACAGCACGCTCTGCAGGGTCCAGCACCGAGTCCTGGCTCTTCCTCTTTTTCTGCTCATGCAGCGGCAAGTTCCAGGGCAAAGTGTCCCCAGGAGGACAGGGAGATAGGCTCCCTGATCGCTCACTCCGGTAAGACCGTTCGCTCCGACATGACCGCTCACTCCGGCAAGATCGTTCGCTGAGCGTTTCTTCATCAGAGGAAGACATGGTCTAGGTGGGAGCTGTAGCAGGAGGGCCTGGGAATCCGGAGAGAAGTGACCTGACAGAGGAAAGGATGAATGTGAACAGACAGAAGGGGTCACACAAGGAACACTGGGGTCCTGATTTCACCACCAACTTGACCTCTACCTATCCAAACTTCAGTTTCTTCATCTGCAAAATGAGATAATGATAACACATGTCAAAAGCTATGCATGCTGGGCATGGTTCCACACTTGGGAGGCTGAAGCAGGAGGATCATGGCAAGTTCACGACCAGCTTCAACTACATAACATGACATTTTCTCAAAAAAACCAAAACAAAAAACAAAAAAAAGCAATTCAAGGGATTTGGAGGGAATCATATTACATATTAAAAAAAAAAAAATTTAAGTCCTAAAATACTGTATGAATGTTAGCTCCCACTACTAGTGACCACTGTTACTATAATTTGGAACATACAGGATTAGGTTTACAGATCTCACAGATTAAAATTAAAAAAGTGAGTTCAGATCTACTCCACCACTCACCAGCTGTGTGACCCTGGAGAACCCATTTACTCTCTTCAGCCTCAGCATCCTCATCAGTAGGCACCTAACTTTATGGGGCTATTTGTGGGGACTAAATGACCTCCTGCACATAAAGTGCTCAACACTGCCTGTGCCCAGTAAGAAACTCAATGAACAGCAGCGATGCTACATTCCCCTTCTACTTAGCTCCCAGGAATTCTACAGGGAATAAAATGGGACCATGGAAGGGATGCATTGTCAAAAAGCTAAAACTCAATGGCAAACATGAAGCAAATCATAAGCTAGAATAGAAAGCAATTCTTGTATTTCTCCAGACATATTACACAAAGCACTTAACTTAAAACACCTAGGTATAAATTCTGGTTTGGAGCTGAGCGTGGTGGCTCACAGCTGTAATCCCAGCACTTGGGAGGCTGAAGCAGAAGGATTGTTCCAAGTTCGAGACCAGCCTAGGCAACAAAGTGAGCTCAAGGCCAGCCTGACCTGCATAGAGAGACCCTGTCTCAAAAAGACAAAAAAAAAAAAAAAAAATCTGGTTTGGCCACTTACAATTGGTGTAATCAAGGGCAAGTCACTCCACTTCTCAGAGACTCAGTTTCATCATCTGCAAAATGGGGTAATATTCTACCTTAGAGGAAATTTTAACAGCATCGTGAAACAGGCTGCTGCCATACAAGGCATACCACACAGCAGGCATTAAGTAAAATATTCATGGCTCATTCCAAGGGTTGGTATGGGAATAAACTGCTCAGCATGGGGGTGGAAGGATGGTACAGACAGTCAGTTTTTCTGGTCAGTTTAACCAGTGGAGGGAGTTGAGTGGAAACAATCATTCTGAGTCCAGCTGGGTTCCACCAGCCAGACAGGGCAGCCTTCCCTCAGCCAGGCCAAGCTCACTTCCCAGCCATCTGCTACAAGGCCCACCACTCCAAGGGCTCCATCGGAGCTGGTGCACACGCCTGCAGCTGCCAGCCTTCCTAGGGTCCCAAACCCAGCCTGGGTAACTACCTCTCACTCGTGCCAGGGAAGGCAGGAGATGTGGACCGGGGGTATTATGGGAAATACCTGCACACACAGCTGTGTGGGGACAGGGAGGTGGCCTGAAAGGCTGGACTCCACGGATCTCTGGCACAGCTCCTGGATTCTGGGAATCTCTGCCTGGAGGCAAGGGAGCAGAGACAGCTTCCTGGATCACTGGCTGATCCCCATCATAAGCACAGAACTCACAGAGATAACAAAAGAAACATCAAAAGGTGCGGGAAGCTTCTAAGCAGCCAAAGGCAGAAAAACAGCCCTGCCAAGGCAGTCTCCCACCTTGAGCCAGCAGCCACGGCCCCGCTACCCATAGAGCACCGAGAAGGGATTCAGCTAGAGGGGGAGAGGAAAGCGCTCAGGCGCTGGCACAGCTTTGCCCTTTATCCTAGCATCCTGCTCGACTCCTTTTCCTTCTGATGCCCACCTCCCAGCTCCTACACCCAGGCCAGGTTCTAAAGTACCAGCCCCAACATCTGGAAAGTCAGGCTGTGCTTTCCACCCTACCCTCAGCCTCAGGCTGGAAAACGCTCCTCCTCTCGGACCACCTGCTCCATTCCAGAGCCGCCCATTCCCCTGCCAAACGCCCATTTTACTACAAAGACCCGCTGAGCCAGGGCCTCCTCCGGGAGCAAACGTCCTCGCCTCTGGCTCGGGGACACACACACACACACACACATACACACACACACCTGTTTGACCTCAAGGCTCCAGTCCCACCCTTCGGTCACCCTGGTCATTTCATCAATCCCCGCTCTCCTGTGCACGCGCCAACGCCCCCAACACACCCCTAAGGCCTCAGGCGGAATGTGCAACGAGTATCCGACCAGGCACTGGCCCGCTGCGGCCTCCCCACCTCGCCCCATCCCCTTCCCCAGGGCGGGGCGAGGGGCGCGCACGAGAGACGGCGGCGCGGGTGGGTCCGCGTGCTCGCCGCGCGTGGCTGACAAAGAGCAGGGACGCATGCCCGAAGACCCGCTGGGCGCCAGGGCCAGCACAGGGTCCCAGGGCCGCAGGCGACCTTCCGCGCCCGGGTCTGCACGCTCCTGCGGGTTCTGTGCCGGGCGCTGGCACCGGCAGGGCTCGGTGTCCCGTTTTCCCAGGAACCCTGCTCCGCGCGCGCTGCGTTCCCGGGCGCGGGGCCGCAGGTGCGAAGCCGGACGGCGACAGCCGTGTCCGTCACCGCGCTGCCCACGGCCGCCTGCACCCAAAGTGGGGCGCGGCCGCCCCGCGCCATCCCTCGCCGCGCACCCCGCGCGATAGCCAGGGAACCCGGATCCCGCACAGCGCCCGCGTCTTACCCTGGAGCCGGACTGGAGCAAGATGGGCCGGAGACAGCGGCGGCGGCGGCGGGGCGCGCCCGGCGGGAGCGAGGCGCGGCGGAGGGGAGCGGCTCCCACAATGGCCGAGCTCGCGGCGCCGAGCCCCCCGCCCCCCGCGCCCTAGCGGCGGCGGCTGAAGCGGAGCCGGCGCAGCCGCCCAAACCGCTCCCCCGCCCCCAGCGCCGACACCGCCCCCCGCCCCCCGAGGCGCGCTCGCCACCCTGCACCCCACCCGGCGCCTCCGCGCTCCCTGATGGTGCGCAGGCCCCCGCCGCTCTGCACTGACCGCGCGTCCTCTTGCTGCCCCCAGGCGCCTTCTCACTGCCGCTTCCCTCGCCGCTACTCCCTGGAGGCACCCAGGCTCCCCCGGGCCAATTCACACCCCCACATTCCCCGCCCTCAGCTCCCGTGACCTCTCCGCACTGGCCCGGCAGCCGCTCGCTGACCCGGGAGGCAAACACACAGACACACACACACACACACACACACACACCCGCCCCCTGGGAGCGCTCGGCAGCCAGGCCCAGAGTCGCCCTCCAGACTGCCTGCTGCTTCTCTGTCAGGGGCCGGTTCGGGAATAACCTTCGCCTGCGCTCCTTTTGCCCACTTCCCCTAAATCCACATTCTGTCCCCACTCCCGGGTCCCC
This sequence comes from Hydrochoerus hydrochaeris, assembly GCA_004027455.1. Lineage (NCBI taxonomy): Eukaryota > Metazoa > Chordata > Mammalia > Rodentia > Hydrochaeridae > Hydrochoerus > Hydrochoerus hydrochaeris. The sequence goes on along the minus strand of PVLA01000458.1, from coordinate 431,467 downwards.
TCGCGGAGAATCCTCTGCAGAAGCTGAACGCAGGAAGAACCCGAAGGAGGCTCCTTCTTCCCCGCAGAGAAAAAGGGTAGAGGGGAACTAGGCCCCAAACTGGGAGCGCAGGCTCTAGATTAGACACAGCCAGCCCTTAGGTGGAGTCTTGGAAGAAGCTTCATTCACAGACAGAGCATGTTTTAAACTCCGTCTGAATATATGAGCTAATGATACAGAAAATAAAATCCTGGAGTACTTTCCTTCCTCTCGTGTGTAGAAAAGTGAACAAAGGCCGGCTGTGGCCATGCATTGCCAGTAATTCCCTTAGAGGTACTTGGGAGGCTGAAGCAGGGATTGCCTGGGCCACACACAGTAGTGAGTTCAAGGCTAGTCTGGACTACACAGCAAGACCCCACCCGTTCCCCATGGACATGTCCAGACAGGAAGGGAACTTGTGTCTGTCATTCCAGAATCTGCACAGAAACAGCTATCATATGGGCAGGTCTCATGGTAACTGCCTAAGGTGTTTTACTTGCTTGAGGCCAAATCTCAAACTTCGTTTATTCAACAAACTTGTACTGACCATCTACATGGTGCCAGGCTCCATGCTGGGAACTGAAGATACAAGGAAGAGCAAGATGAATCTGATCCCTGCCCACTGACTCCCCTGGGATAACAGTCCGGCAGGACAGATGGCCAGAAATCAGTGTATCCCATGAGAAAGCATTATGATCTTTGATTTAGAAATGCAGAAATGAGGTCGGGTGATTTACTCAAAATCAAATAGGGAGAAAGTAGAGGATCCCAGGACTGGACCCCTGTTCTTTCTTTCTTTCTTTCTTTCTTTCTTTCTTTCTTTCTTTCTTTCTTTCTTTCCTTCTTTTTCTGACACAGAGTCTCACTAGGTAGTTCAGCCTGGCCCTGAATTCACTATATAGCTCAGGCTGGCCTCAAACTCAAGACAATCCTGCTGCTTCAGGCTCCTGACTGCTGGGATTATAGGCATGCACCACCATGCCCAGCATGTACCCCTGTCTTCAATTCTACTTCCCTGATTCTTTTTTCACTATGTTTGGAGAAAAATATATCTTGATACAATTTACAGATGCCCTTGAACTTCACACTGAGAAATTTGGCCTAAATTTTATGATCATGAGTAGCCAAGAAAGGTGTTAAAGTAGAGTTAAAGTAGCTCACGGGCAGGTATCAGGTGAGTATGGGTGGTGACCCAGAGAGATCACAGCAGCAGGACCTCTGGGGTCAGGGAGCTTCTTGATGGCAGAACCTTTGCAAAGCTTGTAAAAGTCTCTAGGTTCCTCCCTGCACACACACGCACACACACATACACATATGCACACACACATACACATATGCACACACACACGCACACACACACACACAAGGCAATGAGGTGCTGCACCATGTAGAGCAGTGGAAATGGGACGGAATGTTTTCTACCTGCTAGGTTTCTGTGTTTACCTTCAGCCTCTCACATTAAATAAAAGAACCACTACTTGCTAACAGTGCATTGGGCATTTTGTAATATGCCATTACATCCTTGCCAAGACCCCTTTGCAGTAAGTACTTTAATATCTTAATTTCACATATAAAGAAACAAGACTTGGAGAGATGAAATGACTTACTGAAGCCCACAAAACATGCTAGTGTTGGAAGTGTTGTCTCAGTACAGGCCTGTCTCTTGCCTAATGTCACGTTCTAACCATTGCTGTGTTCCACCTGAAGCCACAGCAAAGAACCCAGGTCCTTTGACTGGCCAAAGACCTCTGAGATACTCCTAAGACTTTTTTTCCATTTTTTTTTAGTTGTTGTTGTTTTTGTCCTGTTTATCTTTGTTTGTGTTTTGTTTTGGTGAGGGAATATTGTTTTGAGGCAAGATTTTGCTAAATTGTCCAGGCTGGCTTCAAAGTAGAAATCTGCCTGCTTCAGCCTCTTGAGTTCTGAGATTACAGACATGTATCACCATGCCCAGCTTCCTCTCAGACATCTGGGGAAAGATCAGAGGTCTATAGTTATAACCTAAATTGTACTTGGACCAATAGTACAGGTTCCTATGTAGGATATCTTCGCAGAAGCCTGCAGAGGCTCAGCAAATTCTGCAGCCTGATTCTAAAGTTCCTATGGGACCATGGCATATTACTCAGGAAATCTTGCCATTTGCAACAAGAGGATAAAACCAGAGGACATTATGTTAAGTAGAATGAACAGGACACAGAAAGACAGATAATATTCCATGTGGACTCTAAGACTTGAACCCAAAAAGGTAGAAAGAAGGATAGTTACCAGGGAGAAGGAAGGGAAGTTGATGAGTTGTTGGTCAAAGAACATAAAATTTCATTTAGGAAAAGGTTCAAGAAAGTTATTATACAACACAGTGACTATAGTTAATAAAAATGGTATGTAAAAAGGATAAACTGGAGACTTTTATAGATAAGTAGATGCAATTTGAGACCATATTCATAAGTAAAATAAACAAGACACACATGTAAACATCATATTATCTCACTAGTGTGAGAAGCTAAAAGAAACAACATATGTATATGTATATGTATATAAAAATGGTTAAGATAGTTACACTACTGCTTTCTCTGCATTCAGAGAAAGACTCCTGCTGGTATTGTTTAGACAATTGAATGCAAATGTCTTGTGCTCTGGGTGAATGATTTGGGGATGACAATGTGCAATGTATGAACCATTGTTGCCCTCTGATTGATGTTTTGAAATTTTGTTTTCTTTTTTTTTTCCTCTTTGAAAGAAAATGGATTTGAAAAAAATAAAAAAATTTTTAATTAAAAATAAAAAATCCTATATGAGCCAAGGACAGTGGCTGTAATTTCAGGTACTCAGAAGGCTGAGGAAGGAAGATTGTAAATCTGAGGCCAGCCTGGACTACATAGTGAGATCTTGTCTAAAAAAAAAAAAAAAAACCTGTCAGCCAGGTCTAATGGCGCATGCTCGAGAGGTTTAAGCAGGAAGACTGTGATGATTTCAAGCCCAGCCTGGACTACATGGTGAGTTCAAGGCCAGCCTGAGCTACAAAGCAAGACCTTGTCTAAAAGAAGAAAAAAAAAGTCCTGTCACCAGCAAAAAATTCTTGTTGGGCTTGGGGGAGTAGCTCATTTGGTAAAGCACTCACCTAGCTGGGTTCAGTCCTCAGGTACACACACACACACACACCACACGCAAAAGCAAACATGCTATAAGTGTTAACTATCTGTAACTTTATCAATTAAAAATAAATTTCAGCCAGATGTGATGGCAAATGCCTGTAATTCCCATACTAGGGAGGCTGAGGCAGGAGGATTGCTGTGAGTCTGAAACCAGCCTGGTCTACATAGTGAGTTCAAGGCCAGCATAGTAAGACCCTGTCTCAAAAAATAATAAATAAATAAATTTGAAAATAAAGTTCCCATAGACTAAGAGGCACAGAGGCATAAGACAGAAGAGTTGCTTTCAACCTGAAAGCAGTGCCATGGCATTTGCCTGGAGAAAGCAACATGGATGCAGCAGTTGGGGGACAGAAGAGGGCGGAGAGCTGGACTCAGTCTCCAAAGGAGCCTGGAATCTCACGAGCAGGGCCTCATTAGCTGGAGGCCCGTGACAGTGCTGCTGAACAGCCTAGGAAGCCTGAGGGCCCCGCCTGCTGTGCCTACAGGGCCCCTGAGCTCAGTGCCTTCCCAGATCTGACCCCTGTCCTGTCCTGAATTATTCACACTGTGAGCTGTGAAAAGATGGAGCTTCTGGAAGCTTCTGGAATTAGGACATTTAGCTGGGAACCCCCAGAGCTGGGTCTCTGGCTCCAACAGTGCTGTCTGAGATTGAGCCACTGGCAAGATTTACCAGAGTTTTTGCAGCTGGCAGCTGCCCAGTCACCTTGGGCTACTGGGCTTCAATTCATTTCAGCAGATTTTTACTGGGGACCGCTATGTGCTGGGGAGAGTTCTGGATTCTTCTGGGAAGACAGAAGTGAATCCAATCAGTTCTCTGTCCTTAAAGGGTCACAGGATGGTGGAGGGGGTAAGCACCTCAAAAAGTCTGACTTCCACAACACCCGACAGGGCTGGGGACACCCCTCCACACACAGTGTCCCATCTCAGCAACTCAGCGGAGACCACTGCTCTCTCCTCCCAGCACAGGTGGCACTGAAATCCCATATCTGTCCCAGAGTAGGGCCCTCTTTGGGGTTGGGGGTGCACAGAACAACTTCTTACCAGCAGGTCTGTGTGGCGTCCTAACCTGGTCCCCCAGCTGGCAAGGCAGATGCAGCCTCCACATCAGGGAGTGACACCCATTCACAGCCCTGGTCAGTACTCTCACCACACTGGGCACTGAGCTTGTGCAGGTGGATCAAAAAAGAAATCGGACAGGGCCAGGGATATAGCTCAGCAGTATAAGCTCCTGCCTGTTAAGGGTAAGGTCCTAAGTCTGAATCCTGGTACAAAAAAAAAAAAAAAAGCAGAAACCTGAAAGAGATACTTTCCTCAAAAATAAATCAGACAGCCGCGGCCCCTGCCCTCTGGGTGCAGAGACAAGTAAAACGGCAGAAATCAGCCAGATTCTGCTGAGACGCGGAGCATGAAGCACCCTGAGAAGGAGTGTGGAAAAGGGACACTGACAGAAGCTTGGACAGGGTAGTTTTTTATTCTTTGGGGTTGTTTTGTTTTGTTTTGTTTTTTGACTCAAAGTCTCACGGTGTAGCCCAGGCTGGCCTCAGACACATAGCAGTTCTTTTTCCTCAGTTCCCCAGGTGTCGGCATCACAAATGTGCGCCACCACACCTGGCCCGGAGGCTGGGTAATTTTATCAGGTCTGTCATCCTTCTCTTTCTAGCCCCCCTTGCCTGAATAAAATGCTTGCAGGTACTATCTTCATAGAAAAGCTTTATTCTTTCATAACAGACCTCTCTTATGGCTTTAATGGGGGAAGGCATTGAGGCAAAGTCCAGCTCTCCAGTCCAGGGTGGACTTGAACTCATTATGTAGCCAGGCTGCTCTACCACTTGTGATCCTCCAGTTTCAGGCTCCCCCATGTGCCACCATGCCTAACTCCCATGTAGATTCCTGTTTGTTTTTTTTACACAGGGCCTCATTTCATGGCCCCAGCAGGCCCCCACAGATTTTTTTTTCTTTTCTTTTCTTTTTTTTTTTATCTTTTTGAGACAGAGTCTCACTATGCAGTTCAGGCTGGTCTCAAACTCATGTTGATCCTCCTGCCTCAGCCTCCTGAGTACTGGGATTACAGGCATGCTTTACCATACCTTGACGCTCCTTTCTCAATTTATATCTTCTTGGAAAATGACTCAAGACATACCGAGTAACTATTCAAATCCAATGTCTACAAGTTTGTTTGTTTATTATCACAGTGCTGGGGAATTGATCCCAAGGCCTTGTGCAAACTAGGCCAGCATTCTGTCCCTAAGCTACTTCCTAGCCCCAGATATAAGTTTTGTTTTGTTTTTGAGACAGAGTCTTACTAGGTAATCCAGGCTCAGATCCTCCTGTCTCAGCCTCCTAACTTTTGGAACTACAGCCATGCACCACAGCGCCTGGCTTAGAAGTTATTCTTTGTTTTTGTCTCTCTCACCCTGTTCATCCCTATCAGCAAGCTCTGACAACTGTCTCCATAATACAGTATATCTTGAACTCATCTAGTTCCTCCATCTTTCCATCAACACCTTGGTCTAACCACTGCCCTCTCTCCTAGACCAGTGCGTCAGTCTCTGAACAGCTTCCTGTTCCCACGCTTCTTCCCTCTCATTTCCATTTCTTTGGCAGCCAAGGATGAATCTTGTAAAATATAAATCACCCCACAACACCACATGCAGTTCCAATCTGCACTGTAGATTAAAGTAGAAACACCTTACCCGGCCCCATAGTGCCCTCCACGATCTGGGCCTTGCTTATCCCTCGGACTTACCTTAGGACCCCTTGCTTGCTGATGCCAGCAAATCAGACCCTCCCGCTGGTCCTCTACCAGGCGAGTCTCACCCCTACCCTAGGGGTGTGTGTGTGTGTGTGTGTGTGTTGCGAGGGACTGAACTCAGGGTCTTCACACTGAGCTATATACCCAGCCCTTTCGAATGTTGTAACCTGAGACTATTTGCGGTAGTTATTGTATCACTCAGCTGGGCTCCAAATTGTGATCCTCCTCCTAGTGCTCTGGGATTGTAGGCCGGTGCCACCACACCCGGTGACCCTGTGCTCTCCAGATCTGTCCTGACAGCTTGGCCTCCTTTTCCCTAAGCCCCTGGCATGGCTGGCACCTTTTGCATCATCCAGGATTTACCTGAACAGTTGCTTTCTCAGAGGCCTATGTGACCATCTCCCTAAAGTAGCCCCTAACTTTACACTTTGCTTTGTTTTCATTACGTACATTGCTTTGCCATATCCACCTTGCTTGCTCTTTTTCCTTCCTTCCTTCCTTCCTTCCTTCCTTCCTTCCTTCCTTCCTTCCTTTTCTTCATTCATTTCTTTTTCTTTTTGCACTGGGGATTTAACTCATGACCTCCCACTTGCCAGGCAGGTGCTTATGCCACTGAGCTAAATCCCCAGCCCTTTTCTTTTCTTTTCTTTTTTGTTTTGTTTTGGTTTTTTTTTTTTTTTTTCTTTTTGAGACAGGGTCTCTCTATGCAGTTCAGGCTGGCCTTGAGCTCACTTTGTAGCCCAGGCTGGTCTCAAACTCACAATGCTCCTCCTGCCTCATCCTCCCGAGTGCTGGGATTACAGGCGTGAACCACCATGCCCAGCTTCCAGCCCTTTTCATTCATTCTTTTTTTCAGTATTGGGGAGCATTCTACCACTGGGCTACATCCCCAGCTCTTTTTATATATTTATTTGTTCTGAAACAAGTTTTCACTACACTTCCCAGGCTGGCCTGAAACTTATGGTCCCCTTGTCTCAGCCTCCCAAGCAGTTTTGACAATCAACCTGTGCTGCCATATCCAGCTCGTTTCTTTACCTATTTGTTTTCTGTCTCCTCCTACCAGGATGCAAGCTCCATGAGAATGAAGCCTTTACTCTTCACATCTGTATTTCATAGTTCACATAGTGCACTATGCATAGTGGTTGATTTTTTTTTGGAGTGGGGAGGCAGTACTGGAGTTTGAACCCAGGGCTCATGCTTGCTTGGCAAGTCTTCTACCACTGAGCTACATTCCCAGCCTTGTTTGTTTACTTGATTGGATTATTTATTTATTTATATCACATTTTGAAATAGAGTCTTACTAAATCGCTAAGTAGCCCAAGCTGGCATCCCCCTGTCTCAGCCTCCTGAGTAGCTAAAATGACAGGCATGCACTACTGTGCCCATGCCCGGTTTCATACATACTTGCTAATGAATGAATGATTGAGTGAATCCAGTGAGTGAGGACAGCAGGGAAGAGAACTGATCTGCAGAACTCAGTGTGTTGAAAGATCTAAAGTACACAGAGAAAATAGTATGTTCAAGAAATTGCACAATGTTCAAAATAGTTGGCATGAAGAGACCTGGGGTGAACTCAGGAAGTAGACGGAGCTGTGCTTGTGTGGACAGGTTTGTGGACTTGGCTGGGGCAGGGTCTGGTTCAGTCCCACAGCTGCTGCCCCCTGCCTCCTGGATTCCCAGGATCGGGGTGCTGCCTCAGACCTGCTGCCCCAGCTTGCTCTGCTCGGGCCCCACCAGAGACAAACCTGGCAGGGGCAGCTGCTAACCCAACCTTCACCCCTTCTCCGTCCTCTCTGAGCTCCTGGGCTACTGCTAGGAACCACTGCCTACAGCCTAGTCTCCTTTGCACTCCTCTCTCCACGTGCCTGCATGCTGAGCTGCTCTTCCCCTGAGACCTTCTGCTCTGCCCTCCTGATTCTGATGCCAAACTCCACACAGTCAAGGGCACAGAGCCCTCACGGCTTCAGCCAAATGGCCACATTCAGCCCTTACAACCCTCAAGGTATGTGCTGTTTTCTTCCTGTTTTACACATGAGAGAATGAAGGCCCAGAGAGCAGCGGTGTCTCTTGCAAGGTCTCACTTACAGCTAGAAAGAAGTGTTGGAGGAAAGATTTGCCCCAGGTCTGTCTGTTGCAAACACTGACCCATTCTATGATACCACTGTCTCTGTCTCCATTTCCATCTATCTGTCTCTCTCTCCCTGTCTGTCTGTCTCTCCCTGTCTGTCTGTCTCAGTATTGAACCCATGCCTGGCACATGCTACTATAAGCCTGCATTCTACAATGAGCTACACCTGCAGTCTTTTTTATATTTTGAGACAGGGTCTTGCTAAAATGCCCAGGCTGGATTTGAACTTGGAATTCTCCTGCCTCAGTAGGCCACATAGCTGGGATTACAGGACTACATCTTATTGTCTTTTACATGTCAGGAATAGAGCTAGATGCTTTGCAGATCATTTCTCATTTAGACAACGATATAGCATAAACAGTAGAAAGTGGGCCTCATAATACTCTGTGGGGATTATTTTCAAAGAAGAACAGGCAGTGTGGCTTATGCCTGTAATCCCAGGACTCTGGGAGACTGAGGCAGGGGGACTGCAAATTTGAGCCCAGTCTGGACAACTCAGTTACTTAGCAAGGTCCTATCTTGAAGGAAAATATAAGAAAGGTCTGGTGATACAGCTCAGTGTGAAGATCCTGGGTCATATCCTCAGTGCCACCACCAACACACACACACACTCACACACACGCCCAGAGAGAACACCTCAGAATGTAAAGGCTGGATACGGTGGTGCACACCTGTAATCCCAGCACTTTGGAGGCAGAGGCAGGAGGATTGACATGAGTCTGAGGCCATCCTGGGCTACATAGTGAGTTCAAGACCAGCCTGTACTACATAGCGAGACCCTGTCTCAAAAAACCAAAGAGGGGATGTGAGGGAAAGGATTTGTGCCCCCAGTTCTCAGAACCACCCGGCCTGTGACAGTGCTGGAGTACGCTCAGGTGAGTGCCCACCTAGTGTGCATGGGGCCCTGTGTTTGATCCCCTGCCTGGTGTACAGGGAGGGGCCATAAATACTTTCAAATGAATGGAACAGTAAAATTCTAGCCTCTGGAAGGGTGGTTGAAGCAAGAACAGAAGCAGAGCGCTGATAGTGGTAGAATTAGGAAAAAGAACAAGTGTGTGGAACTGGTGCAGGCCAAGGCTCGGCTGCAGGAAAAAGATGAAGCCTAAGTCGGAGCGTGTACCTGTGACCCTGGCACATGGGAGGCCACAGCAGGGCTACTGTGAGCTGGGGTCTTAGCGAGGTTCTTTTCTGAAAAACAAACAACAGCAACAGGAGCCCAGGTTTCTGAAGCAGGGTCCACTCCCATGGCTTCTCCCCCAAGCCCAGTGGAAGGGGATCTTATAAACTAAGGTTAAGCCAATCAAGACCTTCCAGTTCTTGACCACAATAGTCAATTCAGAGAAAAAAAACCTAAGAAGCTGCTTTATTCTTCTAAATAACTACATACTATTGATTTATTGTGTGAATGTCTCAAAATTAAACTAGTGGACAGATGGGGTTGTCATGCCTGTCAGCCCAGGCACTGGGGAGGCTGAGACAGTGTATCCCTGCGAGTTTGAGGCCATCCTGGGATACACACAGTGAGACTCTTGTCTAAAAAAAAAAAAAAAAAAAATTAGGCCAGTGTCCTATTTATGGAAATTTATATGACTTCCAATCTTCTGCTAACAGTGACACCATAAATAACCTTGTATACATCAATTCCCACAGGTATGCTGTGTACGAATCATAAATTCTAAGAAGTAGAATTCCCTAAGGTTCCACATTTATAATTTTCAAAGACATTACTAAATTGTCCACTGTTGAGTTTGTACCAACCAGTTTATACTGCCTCCTGAATTATATATGTATTTGTTTGTTTTGGTTTTTTTTGTTCTGAGACAGAGTCTTGCTATGTAGCCCAGGCTGGCCTTGAACTTGAAGCAATCCTCCTGCCTCAGCCTCCTGAGTGCTGGGGTTATAGGAGTGCTCTACCATGCTCGGCTTTGAAATATAATCAGATCAAAACAATATTATTGAATTTTTAAGTGAAAATTTTGATCCTTGGCAGAGTGATTAGTGAAAAATGGAAAGCCAGCTCAGTTTTAGTCTGTATTACTCCTACAATGAGTGAGAGTAAGCAAGTTTTCAGAGATTTAAGAGTGTTTGTTTAAATCCTACTGTAAAAATTCTCTAAAGAGGTAAACATTTACCTCTCTGACCCCAGATCTGTAAAGCAATTGCTGTTAAAGTGTTAGTGTACGTTCTCTCAGACTTTTTCCCCAGAAGTGGTCTTTGGCTGTTCTGATAAATTGGTTTGATACTAACAGGTTCAACTGGAGTGGGAAAGGCTCCCATTAAATACCTTTACCTTCTGTCTTCACCCAAAGTTGGTCCTTTTATCAATGACTTCTTAGATACCAATGTCCCCTTCGTATCCCAGGTAGCTGGGTATCACTGTGCATCAGTGGCAAAGGATTCTGGGGTGGCAGCTGGGCTCAGTGAACTCAAAAGGACCAGGAGTGTTAAAAAGACATGGAAGCACCTGCCTTCCAGTCTAACAGCGAATCAGGCTGTAGGCAGGGAAAAGTAATTCACATAATACAAAGAGCAACAAGCTCTGGTCCAGGGTCCCTCCACTGAATTCTTGGAGCAGTCGCTGTCCAGGATGGAGAGAATGGGATCTGGGGCAGCTGGTTCTACCTGCTTACTGCTGGGGCCATGAATGGAGAGGATGGCCTGGTGTGTTAGTAAGAGACAGTCGCAGTCACTGCGTTAGGCTGGTAAGGTTCCACAGTCCTCTGCTGCGTGAATATCCGCCCATTCCTCCATATCAGATGTTGGAAGCAGTAGAACACTCGCACTGATTCACTCAGCAATCTATGTTGATGTATAAGGTTTTGGGTAGCAAGAGGTAGAAGAATCCAGGGTTTGGCCTAGGAACACAGTTGAAAACTGATATGCTGGGTCAGGGATTTAGCTCAGCATAAACGCCTGACTGGTAAGTGCAAGGTCATGAGTCATGAGTTCGATCCCCAGTACCAAAAAAAAGAAAAGAAAAGAAAAGGAAAAGAAAAGGAGAAAGAAAGAAAGAAAGAAAGAAAGAAAGAAAGAAAGAAAGAAAGAGAGAGAGAGAGAGAGAGAGAGAGAGAGAGAGAGAGACAGGGAGAAAGAAAGAAAGAAAGAAAGAAAGAAAGAAAGAAAGAGAGAGAGAGAGAGAAAACTGATATGCTGCAATTTATCTTATACATTTGTTGCTTTTTGTTAACATTAAAAACTCAACTGTATTGGGGTACAATTGATATGTGTTATAGTCAGGGTTTACAGGGGAAATGATTTAATACAGGTCACATGATTTATAGGATTATTTTATAATAATCACCCAAAGAGTCAAATATAAAAGAGTGCAGGAGATCTTTCCACATGCTAGTGACCCAAAAAATCCTGCTGAGGGCCTGGATCCTACAGCAGTGTCCTGCAGGAGTCCAGCTGAAGACCCAGAGCCCACAACAATGCCTCCCACGAGTCTAACTGGAGGCCTGGAGCCCACAACAATGTCTTATGCGAGTCTGTTTCATAGATCTGTGCGGGGAAGACCCAAAGGTCAGCGGAGGAAGCGAGAGTCTGCACCAGCCGGGTGAAGGAGCTGTAGCAGGGGGCTGGGGGATCTGCGGTGGAGCCAGGAAACCACCCTCGAGGTAAGGGCCAGAGCGCCCCCAAGAAGAACCGCAGCCATCCTGTGACAGTGAGGACCTGATCTCCTCCGAGAATGAGCACAGCCACGTGCCTGTCAGGAGAGCCAGCGTGACAGACTTCTCCAGGAGAACCAGCAGCACCATCTTCCCCCAGCTCTCCTTTCCTGCCGTTGGCCACAGCCTCGGGTGGGCTCTCCACACGAGCGCCACACTGACTCAGCTCAGCCGGGCGTTCCACGCTGCCCGTGAGTTAATCCATCACCACGTACAGTAACACGGCCCATGCCGAGGGTCTGGTTGGAGGAGTTTTGAGAGCAGTGTTCACCTGCACAACCGCTATCACGATTGTAACGGGCCCATCATTTCTGAATGTTGCCTTAGACTAACTTATTTTTAACTTTTATTCTGACATAGATTTGCAGGAGGTTGGGAAGATGGTGCAGAGATCCCAGGTGCTCTTCGCCAGCTTCCTCCTGCTGCTGCATCCGACACAGCCAGAGCAGAGTCCCCGGCAGGAGGCTCACAGCACACCGCGCATTACCGGCTCCGCCTCGCTGTGTCACGCTTAGAGTCTCCTAAGCCCCGAGCTGCACTCAAGCTCCACAAAGACCTCCCTGTTCCCACCTCAGAGCCGCACTCCCTCCCCGCCTCCTTCTGGCAACCCCCGATCTTTCTGTCTTCATAATTTTCTTTTGGAGAAAGTTACGTAAAAGAACTGTACAGTGTGTCCCCTTTCGAGATGGCTCTTGTCACTCACCCCAGAGAGCCATGGAGGTTGCTGCATCAACCCTGTCCCCCTAATTGCCGCGTAGCATCCCATGGTGTATTTGTTTCCTAGCGCCGCTGAAACAAATTACCACACACTTGGCAGCTTAAAAACAACAGACGTTTATTCTCGTGTAGCTCTGGAGGCCAGAAGTCTGACACGGAGCCGTCAGCAGGGCCACCCTCCCTCCCAGGGCTGTAGGGAAAAATGAGTCCTGGCCTCTTCCAGCTTCTGCTGGCTGCAGCTGTTCCTTGGCTTGTAGTTGCATAACTTGTCACCACTTTGGTTTGGTTTGGTTTGCTTTTGTTTGTTTGAGATGAGAGTCTTGTTATGTTGCCCCAGCTGGTCTCCAAATTCCTGGGCTCAAGTGATCCTCTTGTCTCAGCTTCCTGAACAGCAAGAATCACAGGATCATAGATGTGTGCCACCACGCCTGGCTCCAATCACTTTTTTCTTAACATGGCCTTTTTGTTGTTGTCATTGTTATTGGAGGTATTTTGGGACAGGTTCTCTCTATGTTGTTCAGGCTGGTCTTGAACTCACTATGGAGCCCAGCCAGGCTGGCCTTGAACTCATGGCAATCCTCCTGCCTCAGTCTCCTAAATGCTGGGATTACAGGCATCTGCCACCACAACATGGCCTTCTATATTTGTTTGAATCTCCTTCTCCTGATGCTTCTGTTTCCTTGATCTCTCTCCCTCTCCCTCTCTTATTGTGATATGTGCATGTGCATGTGCATGTGCATGTTGAGGATCAGACTGCGGGCCTTGCATGTGCTAAGCAAGCACAGTACGCACTGAGCTACACACACTCTCTCATCTCCTATAAAGACGCTTGCTGAGTTCAGATCCACCCAGACCACTGTGACGATCTCATCTCAAGATCTCTAATCACATCTGAAAGCCACCCCACTCCCAGAAAGGCCACACATCGGTGGTGGCCTTACACATACAGGAGCAAAATGCAGACGTGGTCTTCTGGGGACTCCCAAGCCAGGGATGTCCCACAGTTTGTTTAACCATTTATCTAGCTGCAGCACATTTGGTAGTTTCCAGCCTTCTACCCTTGCAAATAAAGCCCCCATGAACAATCATGTCCGTGTGGCTGGATGGACATGTGTTTCCATTTGTCTGGGATAGATGCCAAGAAGTACAATTTTTGGACCTATGGTAAGGCTATATTTAGTTTTTAAAGAAAACACCAAATTAGTTTAGAACGGCTGCTCCATTTTACATTCCCAAGAGCAGAATGTGAGAGATCCAGTTTTTCCCCATCCTCACATTTGGTATTATCCCTATTTTTATTTTAGCTGTTCTTATGAGTGGGTAAGATAGGTCTCCGTTGGCATTTCCAGTGGCTAGCGGTGTTGGACATTTCTCCTTATGTTTATTTGCCTTCTCTGCATTCTCTTTGGTCAAATGTCTCTTTAAGGAACTCTCATATGGGCTGGGGATTTAGCTCAGTGGCATAAGTGCCTGCCTGGCAAGCGCGAGGTCATGAGTTCACTCCCCAGTACCACAAAAAAAAAAAAAAAAAAGTGGTTAGAAAGGAACTCTCATACATTCTTGCATGGCATGGAAATTAGCACAACCTTTATGGAAAATAGTGTGGAGATTCCTCAAACACTAAAAACAGAACTACCATATGATTCAGCAATTTCACCTACCAAAGGAGATGAAATCAGTATTCCAAAAAGATACTTGCACTCCCACATTTATTGCAGCACTATTCAAAATAGCCAAAATATGGAATCCATGGAGATGCTTTTCAGTGGACAAATGGATAAAGAAAATACAGAGCCTTGGACAACAGAATATTATTCAGACATGAAAAAGCGTAAGTGTCATTGGCAGCAACCTGGATGAAACTGGAGCTCATTGTGTTAAGTGACACAAGCCAGACACAGAGAAATGAACACCTCATGTTCTCGCTCATTCTGGGGAATGAATAAGCCAATCTCATAGAACAAGAGGATGGAACAGTGCTAACGAGAGGCCGGAAGTGGAGGGGGGAGGGGACGGAAGAGAGAGATCCAGTGGGGGGCACCACGCAGAGTGCAGGGGTCACTCCCCTTTCTTCCTTGACCCAGTCAGTAACTACTGGGCAAAACAAACCACAGTGTGTTTCAGAATGACAAGGACACAAGGAAACAGTGGCTGCAGAGATGGAAATGCTTATTGTTAATTTACAGGAACAGGATTGGCTTTGTCTGTTGGTCCCTTTTCTGGGACCTGCTGGACTTGCTTATTGGTTCTTGGAGCTTTTTTTGTTGCATCGATTCCGTGAGCGTCATCTATAAACAAGACAGCCTTCTTTCTTCCTTCTGGGTCTGTATGCCTCCTCTCCGAGAATGACATTTAAACATTTTAATTGTGTTTTTATTAGTACGTGTTTTCCATACACCATGACGGCACCCACCACAGGGGGTTTGCACCCGTGCATACCACACCTTGAGTCGTCTTTTTTCCATTCCCCTCCCTTCAGCTCTTCACCCCTCCATTTACAAAAGCTCTCTTTGCATTTTCCCTTCCTTTCTTTCCCTCCACCCCTTCCTCACTCCCTTCCATCTCAACATGATCTTCCTCCATTTTGTTCCCTACTTACCCTTTGGGTTTCTCACACAGGAGAAACAATGCAATATTTAAACACGTGTGTCTGGTTTGTTTCATGTAAAATTATGGTCTTTAGGTGCTTCCACTTACCTCATAAAGTCCCAGATTTATCCTTCTTTATAGCAGTGTAGTACTACACTCTATATGAAAACCAGATTTTCTGTACCTTTCATCTGCTGATGGACCTATGGGCTCAGCTATTATAAATGGTACTGCTACAAACATGGGTGAGCCTGGGTGTGGCAGCCCACGCCCATAGTGTCAGCACTTGGGAGGCTGAAGCAGGAGGACTGTCACAAGCTGAAGCTATATACTGAGTTCAAGGCCAGCCTGAGTTACAGTGTGAGACCTGTCTCAAGAACAAAAAAACAAACAACCAAACATAAGTGTGCATATATCACAGTGGTAAGATGTTTTTAACTCTTTCAGAAAGATACCTAAAAGGGGAATAGCTGAGTGAAATGGAACCTCTACTTTGTGAGGAATCTCCACACTGATTTCCACAGTGGTTGTACCAATTTACACTACCAACAACAGTGGAGAAGTTTCCTTTTTTCCCACAGCCCCACCAGCATTTGTTATTGTTTGATTTCTTGATGATAGCCGTTCTTTCTGGAATGAGATGGAATCTCATCTTTGTATTTCATGAATGACCAGTGATGCTGAATATTTTTATATGTTTATTTACTGTTTATACTTCTTCATCTGAGAATTGTCTGTCCATTTCAGATGCCAATTTTTGGACTGGGTCTTTAAATTTGGGAGGCTGGTATTTTTGAGTACTTTATATATTCGAGATAGCAGTCCTTTGAGTAGTAGATTATAAAAATTTTTTCCATTATGGGTTGTCTCTTCAGTCTGTTGTAATTTTTTTTCTGTGCACCTCTTTCTTTTTTTTTTTTTTTCTTTTAGACAATGTCTCATTATGTGGCCCAGGCAGGCCTCAAACTCAGGCGATCCTCCTGCCTCAGCCTCCTGAGTGCTAAGATTACAAGTTTGTGCCAATGTCCAACTTCTTTGTTGTGGTTTTTTTTTTTCTTTTAAAATTTTATTTATTTATTTGGTAATCAGGAATCAAATTCAGGACCTTGCACTTATCAGGAAGGCACTTACACCACTGAGCTAGATCCCTGGCCCTTTTTCTTTTTAAAAAACATGTGGTACTAGAGATTGAACTCAGGACTTTTGCATGAGCTATAATCCCAGGTCTTTTTTTTTCTTTCTTTCTATTTTTTCTTTTGACACACAGTCTTGTTAAATCACTAAGCTTCCTGAGCTGGGCTCAAATTTGCAATCCACCTTTCTCAGCCTCACAAAGTGCTGGGATTACAGGCATGTGTCACTACTCTGGCTTCTTTCCTTTTATTACACAGACTACAATTCCTAGTACCATGTAGAGTATTATAAGTGCAAGTGGACATACTTGTGTTCAATCTTTGAGGCAAAGCATTCAGTCTTTCACTAGTGAGTCTGATGTTAGCTGTAGGATGTTCTGCCTGTTTGCTTTGTAGAACTGGATATTGAACCCAGGGTCTTCACACTGAGCTATCTCCAGTCATTCCTACCCCCTTTAGTTTTATGTTTTGAATTTAGTTCATCTTGATACTGAGGATTAGACTCACGGCCTTCATAGTGAGCTACACTCTCAACCCATTTTTATTTTTTATTTTGAGACAAGGTCTTTCTAAATCATTAGATAGCCCAAGTTGGGCTCAAAGTTAAGACCCTCATGCCTCAGCCTCCTGGTACTGGGATTACCATGCCCACCTTGAATCATGCTTTTTAATCCACTCTACTAATATTCTCAGTTGGTATATTTTTGCCATTGATAACTAATACAACTACTAATATTAAGAATTCAGTCTACCACTTTTGTATGTGTGTGTGTGTACTCTGTTTTTCATTTCTCTGACTTTTTCCTATGTCCTACAGGTTACATGAACTTCTTTTTAGAATTGCATTTTGACTTGTTTTCACTATTTGAGTATATCTCCTTTATTTTTTTTCAATGGGTGCTCTGGCATTACGTTATACATACGTATCTTTTCATAATCTACTGGTATTGACTTTTCATCTGCTCAGGTGATCTGCTCAGATGACACGCAGAAAGCTTACTTCTCTGTCCCTTTAACTTCCTGTTTATAATGGAATCGCCTTCAGTATTTCCTTTACTTTTCCCAACAGCCACATTCAACAGTGTTATAATTTTTGTTTTCACTGCTAAAGGTAGTTTCGAATACTTGAACTACGATTGTTCTCTGCTAATCATTCTTCCTACTTGGTATTCCAAGCTTCCTGTTGTCACCATGTCCTTCTGTCCTATCTAAAGAATTGCCCCTATGGTCTACCTGCTGGTGACAAATTTCCATAGTGATCCCCTCATATAGAAAGCCCCCCACACTCATTCTTTTTTTTTTTTCTTTTTTCAGTGGTACTGGGATTTGAACTCAGGGCCTTATGCATACTGGGCAAGCACTCTACCTCTGAGCTACATGCCCAGCCCACTCACGTCCCATTCTTAAAGGATCATTTCATGAGATACAGGATTCCACATTCACAGCTTTCTCCTTTCAGCATTTAAAAAATGTATCCCCTCCTGCTGGCCTCTTCAGATGAGAAATCTGCTATCACTGAATCGTCTCCCCTGTAGACCAAGTGTCATTTCTCTCTGGCTGCTTTCAAGAGTTTTCTTTTTATTTAGTCTTCAGAAGTTTGCCTATGATGTGTTTGGCATGAGCTTAATCCTGTGTGCTCAATTTCATGAATTTGTAGCTTTATATCTTGCAACACTTGAGAAAAATTCTTGAAATATTCCTTTTTTTCTTCTGTGATCCCAGTGACACAAATATTAGAACTGATGCTATAGTTGTATATGTCTTTGAGGCTCTGGTTTGTTTTGTTTTGCTTTGCTTTGTATTTTGAGACCAGGGTTTCTCTATACAGTGCAGGATGGCCTTCAGCAAATGATTCTCCTGCCTCAGCCTCCCAAATGCTGGGATTATGGGCATGCACCACCGAGCCTGGCTCTTTTTTTTTTTTTTTATTCAGTCTGTTTTCCTTCTATTGTCCAGATTGGATAATTTCTAATTTCTTTTTTTTTAAAGATACACAATAAGAAATCAACAGTTGATAAATTACATATTGTCCTCTTAGAAATAGTTGTTCAAGTTACAAAATTAGAGCATACAAAGTAGATATTCAGTGAGAGTGTAAACAGCTACGCATGCATGAATCTCTACATGTATTTCAATCCTTTATGTATTAGAGGGGAAAACAAAACTTAGCAAGACAAGACAAAACAAATTCCTATAAAAACATGAAACCAAAAAGTCGTATAAAACCACAGTACAAAGGTGATCTACAATGATTGCTGTGTTGTTTCTTATTATCTTCAATAGAATGTCTATATCATCAGGCATAATTGAATATAGCAGTGCATAACAATATTAGTGAAAATAAAACATTGTAGACAGTATAAAACTTTAAAGGTAGGTAATAAACCATCGTGGATAGTCTAGTGAATCTTGTCATCTTCAGTGCAGTTGCCTATACTCTCAGACTTGATACTATCAATCATAACAGCTTTAAATAAAATCTATCAATACAAAACAGAGATCTAACAGACCAGATTTGATTACGATTAGTCATGGTAAAACAGTGTAGGTTTTACAGAGCTTTAGATTAAGTTAATAGGAAATTAAGGATGATTACCATACTATAGCCTGTTATTTTCAGGATAACTGTCTGTGTCCTCAAATCTAGTATAGGTAGAATGACTCAAACAGAATATAATACATCTAAGCAGAGTAGTGTGAGTAATGTGGTTTTAAATCCTGGTGCACTATTAACAATATAGTGTATGAAGGCCATCTATGTTAGAGATTCTAGCCATCCTTCTCTGCCTCATTTCAGCTATGCTATTTTTCTGCCTTTGTTTGTCTAGTTTTCTCCTTCATTCTACTGCCTGCCCCACTCATTGAGGCCTCTCTGCCACTGTTCCTAAAATCCTGGTGTTTTTTTTTCTCTCTCTCTAGAATGTCCTTCAGTATTTTCTGTAGGGTTGGATTGGTAGTCACAAACTCCCCCAGTTCCTCTTTGTCACAGAAGCATCTTGTTTCTCCATTAATTTCTAGTGACAGTTTCGCAGGGTACATCAATCTGGGCTGGAGGTTATTTTCTTTTAGGGCTTGGAATACTTCACTCCAAGCTCTTCTTGATCTGATGGTCTGTGTTGAGAAGTCAGCCATGATTCTGATGGGCTTATCTTTATAGGTAATCTGTTTCTTTTCTTTGATGGCTTTTAATATTCTGTTTTTATATTGAATTTCTGCTATCTTGATTATTATATGTCTGGGTGTAGCTCTGTTTTGGTTGTAGGTGGCTGGAGTTCTGTATGCCTCACATAACTGAATGTCATTTTCTTTTCCCATGCTTGGGAAGTTTTCCTTAATTATTTCTGTAAATAGCCTTTGTAATTCACCTGTTTGTATTCCTGCTTCTTCATTCACATTTGTTATTCTTAAGTTGTAGATTCTCTTGTCATCTTCTAGCCTTTGTATTGTTACTGCCTGTTTCCTTGTTATTTTTAAGAGATCTTTCCTTTCATGTTCACACATTGCAAAGTTGTCTTCAAGTTTTGATAGTCTATCCTTAGTTTCTTTTAAGGAGTTTTGCCAGCTTTCAATGGAGTTTTTAATTTCCTGGTAGTCTCTTTGAATCTGTTTCATGTATTCTATATTGTCTTTATATTCTTTATCAAATATTTCACTCCTTTTTTTGTGTTCCTCCCTTCTTCCATCTGTATCTTCCTGAGAGACACTTCTTGAGAGCATTTCTTTTATTACTCTACTCATATCTTGTTTTACCTGATTTAATATTTCAGTTTTGAGCTTGTCTACAAGGTCCTGAAGATATCTCTTAATGTCCATTGAAGCCATGTGTGATGTGCATGTTTGCCACCCTCAGTCTCCCTTGTTTTTCCCTCTCCTGGATCAGTGCTCTCAGGGTTCTGGGCTGGGGGCCTCCTCTTGCCTCTCTTTCCTGTCATGGTGCAGGCTTCCTGCACACAGGTGTACAGTGCAGGTACCAGCCCCCTTCCCTGTTGGCCACGGTTCCTCCAATTTCTAATTACTTGTCTTCAAGTTCACTGATTCTTTCCTCTGCCTTCTCCATTGTGTTATTGAGCTTATTCATTCAGTTTTATGTTTTAGTCATTGCAGCGTTTGGCTCTAAAATCTCCATTTAGTTTTTCTTTGAGTATCATAAAGGGTATCACACAGGACGTGCTCCGAGAAATGCACCCTTCAGCAGCTTCCTTGCTGCAGAGCATCAGAGTACACTTGCACAAAGCCTGGGGGGACGCTGACCACAGCAGCTGATCCGCCCTGGCCTGCTGCTGCTGAGCTACAAACGCCTGTGGCAGGCGACCACGTGACTACTGTAGGCTACAGAGCCCCGTGCTAGTTATTTGGGCATCTAAATGCACCTAAAACATAGAAAAGATAGAGCTAAAAATATAGCGCAAAAGATAGCAAGTGATTCTTCTATACAAGTGCTTACCAGTCACAAGCTGCAGACTGGAATCACTCTGGGCCAGCACAAGTTTGACGAGGCCTGGGACGTCTGGTACACGCTGTGCACTTCCTTGGCAGACCTGGGCCACACTGCATTTGTTGTAGACTCCTTCTGAGCTTACTATAACTTCCTTTATGCTTTTTAAATGGATTAACTTTTAAACATTTTATTTTAGAATAAAACCAAGCAAAATAAAACAGAAAAAAAGTCAATCAAAACAAGACAGTGTAAGTAACACAGGATTTCAAAACAAGGTAATAGGAAATCAACAATGGTTACCATAATACTTCTTGTTGTCTTCAAAATAGCCGCCCATATCTTCAGATATAGTAAAATAAAACAAAACAGAAATAGAATAAAACCAATAAAAACAAAACAATGAATGCAATGCAGGACTTCAAAACAAGATAATAGTAAATCCAAAATGGTTACCATAATATATCTTGTTATCTTTGAAATAGCTGCTCATGCCATCAGATACAACAAAATCAAACAAGACAGAACAGAATAAAACCCAACCAAACAAAACAATGAAAATGATACAGAATTTCAAAGCAAGATAATAGGAAATTAACAATGGCTACCACCTTCAGAAGGAGATTCCACATAGATGCCACATTGCGTATTGTTATCCTCTGGATACATGGTCAGACTACCGGCTTTAGGCCTGCAAAGTCAGTGAAACACTAAACACTAGAAGCATTAAGTTGTATTTTATCTCATTAGCTATTATCACAGCCTGTGTTTCTCTGGATCAGCCAGTTACTTTCAGGGGAAGATGGGTAGGCGGTGTGTGTGTGTGTGTGTGTGTGTGTGTGTGTGTGTGGCTCTTCTTGTCTCTCTGCCTGCATGCTGGAAGGGGCTGGCATCTGGCTGTCTCCAAGTCAGCCTGCACATGGCACCAACTCACAGGAGGTCTTGGCTTCTTGTTGACTCCTCATTCTCTTCCCCCACAGTCCGTAAATGGCACCAACTCACAGGAGAGAGAGGGCTGGTGTCTGGTTCTCCCCCAGTCAGCCTGTGCATGGCACCCCAATGGGTTAATTTTTTCTTTTCATTTTCTTTCTTTCTCTTTTTTTTTTTTTAAACAGGATCTCACTCCACAGTCCAGGTTGGCTTTGAACTCACTATGTAGCCCAGGCAGCTCTTGAACTCACAGCAATCCACCTGCCTCAGCCTCTTGAGTGCTGGGATTGTAAGCATGTGACACTATGCCCAGCCTTAATTTTTTTCATTCTTATAATAATACTTGGTTCAAATACATCCATGATACAGCTGTATAAAAATATTTTTATATGCTTAGTCTGCAAGATTTTTTCTTAGTCTACAAGATTTTTTCTATTTTAAAGATTTTTAATTTTTAAAACTTTTTTGTTAAAAGGTAAAATACAAACACAAACATTAGCCTAGGCAAGTGATGGCAAATTTTTTAGAGCTGTGAGTGATACACACAACCCACTGCTGCACACGTGCCATGTTCGTTACCACTGCCCTAGGCCTACTTGGTATCAGTGATGTCGCTTCCACCCCCATGTCTTGCTTGTCCCACTGAAAGGTCTTCCAGAGCGCTAGCATGCATGGTTCTGTGACGGCACCTGGGCAGGTCCTTCTGAAGTCCCTGCCCAGGTCTCTTCTTGCACAGCTTCTACACTTTTTGCAGAAATATATCCATGGTGGTTTGCTTCCTTTCTTTTCTTTTTTATCATAGATTTGCTTGTAAGTAGATAATAATACACTATGAACATTCCTCTCCATTAATAAAAACCATTTAGCATTGGGATCCATGCTTTCAAACTTTTTTTTTTTTTTTGAGACAATGTCTCACCCTATTGTCCAAGCTGGCTTTTTGTTTTGTTTTGATTTTTTATTTTTGTAAACAAGGTCTTTCTATGTAGTTCAGGTTGGCCTTAAATTCACTATGTACCTCTGGCAGAAGCATCACCTCAAACTCATGGTGATTTTCCTGCCTCAGCCTCCAGAGTGTTATAATTATAGGTGTACACCACCTTGCCGGGCTCAAGGATGAACCTCTTAAATGTATTCTTCAGGACAGCATTTGTATACTCCTTGGTTATATCACAATAAGCCCAGGCACCTGTCTGCATTTTTTGTTCATTGGTGCTGAGGATTGATGCAGGGCCTCGTGTGTGCTGACCATGTGCTGCGCCACTGAGCTACATCCCCAGCCTAGAGCAAGTGTCTCAGTGCTGTTACAGGGGTGACAACTGCCAGAATTGTCCAGCATTGTCTCAGTGGACTCCTCAGCTGCAGCAAAGGCACAAGCTGGGTACTGATGGCTCAAAACTGTCACAACACTTTGACCCATTGGTTTGAGCAACAGAAGAGTCTGAGGGAGAAACACCGCCTGAAAACTGGGACGAAGATCACCACTAAAAGGAGGATGTGTGGAAGCACTGTAGCCTGCAAGCCAAACCTTGGAGGGTACCTCGCCTTTGTTTGTGGTACCAGCACTTCATGGGCCAGGAACTCCCTCCACCTCGGAGCTGCATTCCCAGGCTCCAACCCTTGTACTGTTCTATCTCCTGGACAGAGCAAGATAGAAGGGCATCTTGGAAGAGGAGCTGGGTCCCCCATGACTTCATGGCTCCTATGGGGCCCTGGCAGTGTGTGCTTATTGAAAATCTAGGGTCTCACTGTGCTAGATCACAATTTTTTTTTTTTGTGGTCCTGGGGATCAAACTCACAGCCTCATGCTTGCCAGGCAGGTGCTTATGCCACTGAGCTAAATCCTCAGCCCTAGATCACAACTTGTAGGCTGCAGCATCACCCCAAGCAAGGCTTATCCTGACCTTAAAAGCTTTGAATCTGGCACTGACTTTTCCTCCTTATGGATGAAATTTCTTTTAGGATTCTGTTTCTTGAATAGCAAATTCCCCTCCAAATTGAAGATCTGCTCTGGCAAGTGATTTTCTTCCACAATCAGCTTATCCAGAGTTTCCAAAAATTCCTCAGCTGTGTTAACATCAGCATTCACAGACTCATTCCTCACTTTCACACTGTGTGATGAATAAAGATTCTTGAATTGGTTAAACCACCCAGAACCAGTAAATTCAGCATCACAGTTGGATCCAGCATTTTCTTTCAATGTTACAAGCCTTTTGTTTTGACCACGATCACCATGGTGCCGAGACTGAAACACTTCTCTGTCCGGCCCTCAGTCCAGTCACTGGCAGCTTTTCCATATCTGATAGAGGTCTTCCTTGAATTTTGGTTAATCTCTTGCTCTCCAATAAAGCAGATTTTTTTAAAAATGTTTTTTTTTAAGACAGGGTCATCATATGTTGCCCAGGCTGGCCTTGAACTCATGGCAACCCTCCTTTCTCTGCCGCCCAAGTGCTCAAATTACAGGCCTGTGCCACCACTCCTGGCTGAAGCAGATCTTTAACAACTTCCAGGACTTTGTTTTTTGTCTGTCTGTTTGTCTGTCTGTCTGTTTTGGGCACTGGGCCTTCTCATTGAGCTGTGTCCCAGCCCTCCTCCCTTTTAATTTATTTTAGCTCATGCTCTTTTTTTTTTGTTTTTGGTACTGGGGATCAAACTCACGTCTGCGCGCTTGCAAGACAGGCGCTTATGCCTCTGAGCTAAATCCCCAGCCCCTTAATTTATTTTAATATGGGAGTCCCACTAGTTACTAAATTTCCCATATCTTGGACTCAAACTTGGATCCTTCTGCCACAGCCTCTCAGAATTCTGGGATTACCAGCAAGCTCCACAACTCCTGGCTCTGGCACTTTGTTCTTGTTCTTTAATAGCAGAGTTGTAATGGAATGGGTCATGTCTAATTGGGGAGAAATCATGACAATCATGACTGACTTTTCACCTTCATACTCATTTTTATCTCCATTTCCAGGCCAGTCATTCAAAATGGCTTCTTACCAGCAACATCAGCAGTGGGTTTTGTACCTTAAAAGCCACACTGAGCAAAAATAACACAAATAAAGCCCAGCACAGGAGAAAACAATACAATCAACAGATGCAGGGCTGCCACTGGCATGACACAAGATACTGTTTTACAGGAAACTTTATAAGCAAATGGAGAACAACCTCACAATAAAAAGTAGAGTACAGTACACATGTGCTGTATTTCTGTTGTGGTGGTTCTGAGACAAGGTCTTGCTCTGTTATCCCTGGTGGCCTTCCACTTGCTACATAGCACAGGATGGCCTTGAACTCAGGATCCTCCTGCCACGGGCTCCTACTGTACTTTTAAATGACTGGCAGCTCAGTAGCTTTTCCTGCATCAGCTTCACTACGGACACCTGAGTGCTATGTTGTGCTATGATGTTATACCAGCAAAGATGTCACAAGGCAGTACGATACTTGCACTTCATTATAGTCTTATAGGGTTGCCTCATACATAGCTGACCAGAACATTGTGTGGCCCGTGACTGCATTGATATGTTGACACCTTATGTTTCTTTCCTGATACTTTGTATTTTTTTTTCATTTGTTCCAAATATGTTCATGTTTGGACACATTGAACACCCTGAGGCATTTTTATGACGTCTGCATCAAAATCTTCTTCCGAGAATTCTAACACCAGTGTCATTCTGATGTGGGTGTCTGCAAATCTGTTTCCGTACCCAAGTCAGATTTCTCAGGCTCTCGGTGTGGCGAGTGAATATGGATTGAGACTCTGGACCTTATTTTGCTCTTGGGATTTCACAGGCCTCCCCCAACACTGCTCCCAGGAGGGCCCGGAAACCCAGGGTCTCCACTTTGCCCCTACAGACCCCTGGTTGCTACACTGGATGGGAGCCAGGTTTCCTGTTAGGGCGTCACTGATGTGGCTGGCACCCATTGGCCCACCTTCATGGACCCTGTGGGGTATGATGGCCTTTGACTATTGGTGAAAGACCTGAGTGAATGACGAGGCCTCACTGACCCTGTGCTGCAGGGGAGGAGACAGCACTGAATCACTGGCCTGGCTCCGTGGCCTCTGCTGGGGGTGGAGTCCAGAGCTCGTCCATCTCTCTTGACCTCTCCTTTCCCTGTCCTCTGGTTCTTGGACTAGAGATGGCAGGCTTTCCTTGGGGCTCTTATTTGTCAGCTTTGGGTTGCTGGTGTTTCCAGGTGAAAAGAACACTCGGGGAGCTCACTGCTGAGTCACTCGCTGGGCCCTCGGGTACCTCGCTGGTCTTTTTCTTCTTGTTCAGTCTTCCTATGTTTGTTCCGTACAGCATACAGGGTTTTTTTGTTTGTTTGCTTGCTTTCAGTGGGTGCATGGTTTTTAGCTGCATGTAGCAGGTGGATTAGGGAGAAATATATCTGCTCCATCTTTCCAGACGTGGAGCTGTTTCACTTACTTAAAAATCCTTAAAGTTAGCATTTAAACATTACAGCTTTCATAGGCTTCTGGTTTCTCCATATTGGGCTTGCAGTTCTGCTTGGAAATAACTGGCTGGAGCTGAGTATCCTCAGGCCTGCAGACGGTGACACCTTTCCTACAAACTCACAAGAGCCCCCACCGCTGACCCTCACCTGACCTAGGGTCTGGATTAGAGACCTCCGGATCAGAACCTGTGCTTCACCTCCAGGATGTGCGGGCCTTGGCCAAGCCTGGATGTGACACGGAGAGGGAGTCCTTGGCAGGATCCTAAAAGGATTCTGCTACATCACTGCAGAAATGCTCTTTATTCCTAGAACGGAAGCTCTGCTTTAGCACACTGTGTTTTTCTTTTTCTGCTTTTTTAATGTGTAAATTTTTATTAAAATTTAGGATCTAAAAAAAAAAAATTTTAGGATCTAAAACAACCAACTGCAATCATGTTCCTGAGAATGAAAGATCTGATGACCAGTCAGTGTGACAGTAGCAATGGGTCACATTTAAAATTCCCTGCCCCAGGCCAGGGATTTATTTACTTATTTATTTATTTTTTTGGTACTGGGAATTGAACTCATGACCTCACGCTTGCCAGGTATGAGTGCTTGCCCTGCAAGCACAAGGTCATGAGTTTGATCCCTGGCACTAAAATAAAATAAAATAAAATAAAATAAAATAAAATTCCTTACCCTCTGCAAGCACACACATGTGCCAAGGATGGGATGATAGGCCTGGATCTGCTTTAGAAAAAATTCACAAAAAAGTGGGAAAGGCATTTTGGAAGCCTAATAACTGCTGAGGCTCGGTGGTAAACAGATGTGCAATTATGCTACTGGTCACTTTGTGTGCTTTAAAAATTATTTCACAATAAAAATTCAATAAATTAAGTCTAGGCATGCTGGCATATGCCCATAATCCAAGAACTAGGGAAGCTGAGGCACGGGGATCATTTCGAGTCCAAGGTCAACCTGAGCTACATGAGAAGTTAGGGAGTTGAAGGCCAACCTGGACTGCACAGCAACACACCATTAAAAAAACAAAAATTAAATGTCACATTTCAAAGTTCTCAATAACAACTCACAAAATAAAACACCTTTTATCAGACTGGCACACTATAGTAGAACGTTGCTTAACTCACCTCAGGAAGAATAAACCAGGCCAGTGTTGTTAATAACAGCTTGACACAGAAACCAGAAGTTAAAATGTAATGCTGCTCCATAAAACTGCAAAGGCTTTAGGAGTCAAAGGGTTCACATCTTTTCCACACACTTACTCAAATCCTTCCTCAAGGTTTATGATGGACCTGGGGGAGACTGCACAAACACCGCACACCGTGCCTCGCAGCCCTGGCACCACCATGCCTCGCAGCCCTGGCCCATGTGGCAAAGGGCGCTGTCACTGGGCGAGCAGGGCTGGGAGGACGGGGGTGCAGTGGAATAAAGGGTATTAGAAACCACGGTAGGACTGGGTCTTCTCAGTCACCACCCTGCTTAAAAAACTCTCAATGGGGCCTCAGATGTCACAGAGGTTACTGTGTGGCAAATCCACTAGATGTGTAACAGGGGAGTCTGAGCAAAGGCACAGAAACAGTCTCCTTGAAGAGGTAGTTCCTAGAGACTTTAAAATCTTGAAGTGGAGAAAGAAAGAAAAAGAAAGAAAGAAAGAAAGAAAGAAAGAAAGAAAGAAAGAAAGAAGAAAGAAAAGAAAGGAAAGAGAGAGAGAGAGAAAAATCCCACAATTAACTGGTGTGGTATTTGTGTAGTTCGTCTATAGAGTTTCAGGGTCAGTACAGAATTCACCTATCCTAAACCATTAGCTCCTTTCAGTTCCTCAGAAAAATGAAGAAACTAACATTCCTGACTTTACACTCCAGATACTAATTCCACATATGTAACAATATTTGTTTGTAGTAAGCATAATACAAACCTACTAAACTTTATTTTTAAAATTAATGTATTTACACCAGTTTTAGCACTCCCACTACTCGGGAAGCTGAAGCAGGAGGAGGATCACCACAAGTTTGAGGGCACCCTCGACTACATAGTGAGTTCAAGGCCAGCATGGACTACACAGTGGGACCTTGTCTCATGAAACAAAACAAAACAGAACAGGAAAACAAAAAAAAGCTGTGAGTCTGGAGATCCAGAAAGCTAATGCAGCTTTTAAAATGTAGCAGACAGCTGACACCTCAGCATTGGACACACAGCAGTACACACAGTCTAACTATTGCTTCCTTGAGCTCTTGTCTCAGTTGTAAGGAAGAGGCCAGAGACTGGTCTAATCTAGATCTAACAGGTGTTTCTTACTGTGGGTCACAGTCAAAAGGCACTGAAAGCCACTTTTCCAAGGAGGGTGTAGAGTAAGTGGAATCAAACAGGCTAGCACGCATTGTTCTAAGCAGTTAAAAAAATTTTTTTATACTTCTTTCTCCCTAGGGATGGTGGTGCATGCCTGTAATCAGGAGGCTGAGACAGGAGGATTGCTGTTGAGTTCAAGTCAGCCTGGGCTACATACTGAGTAATCTAGCCTAAACTATATAATGAAACCCTGTCTCAAAAAACTAAAAGAAAAAGAAAAACAGAAAACCTTTTTCTCTCCTCTTTGGAAATAGCTAGCTCATGTCTCCTAAGATAACCCTAATCATGCCTTGGAATTAAACACTCCAGCCCATTCATGTGGAAGAGCTGCCCAGAAGCCCAGTGGTCCATAGAAACAAGTAAACCAGCTAAAGCTGTGAATTTTTATCAACTACAGATAAGACCCAAAAGGAATCTGGGTGTGGTGGCACATGCCTATAATCCCAGAACTCAGGAGGCAGAGGCAAGAGGATCTTTGCAAGTTTGAGACCAGCCTGGGCTACAAAGTGAGCTCAAGGCCAGCTTCAACTGCATAGTGAAACACTGTCTCAAAAAGATCCCCCCCCAAAAAAAGACCCAAGGAGCTCCAGCCAGATCCTAGTAAGCAGAAGCTTTAATGGGTTGCATAAGAGACCTAAAACTGGTTCATTTCTGTTAGCTTTCCATCACTGTAACAAAATACCTTAGACAATAACCTTGTAAAGAGGGAAGGTTTCTTTGGCTCACAATTTCAGATGTTTTAGTCCATAGTCTTTGGCCCTGTTGCTTTGTGTCTGTGGCGGCAGTGTATCATGGCACACTGCATGTGGCAGGGGGGCCTGTTCACATCATGGTGGCCAGGAAGCAAAGGTCAGAGAGAAGGAGGGGATAGGATTCCAATGTCCCCTTCAAGGATGCACCCCAAGTGACCTAACTTCTTCCTCCTCCATCTTACAGATTTCACCACCTCCCAATAGCACCACAGGCTGGTGACCAAGACTTTTAACACATGAGCCATTCGGGGACTCAGGATCCAAATTATGGAAACTGTGCATCACGGATTTAAGCAAGTGGTTCTGTTAGCCTGGCCAGCTCCACCAGGTCAGCTCTGAATCCTGTCCACCCCAGTGAGGCAGCAGCATCATTCTCCAGGCAGGTGTTTCTAAACTTTTGGGTTCACTGAACCCTTCGGGAAATGGGGTGCTTCAGGATCCACCTCACACCTTTGATCAGGTGCCCCTGGGCTTCTTCCTGAGAGAAGTATCAGAGGCAGCTACTGATCCATTACCTGAATCCTTACCACCTCCATCCCCAGCTCTGGCCTTCTGGGCCCAAAGTCAGCCACTGCTGTTCCCGGCCACAGCTGAGAAAAGACGTGCAAAGCCCAACAGTGGGCAGCGGGCAGGGCCTCATGCACAGGCCTGGCTCCGCTGAGATGCTCACCTCAGGCTGAAGTCACAGCCCTTTGGTTTGGCAGCAGAGATTTCAGCTCCATGCATCTCACCCAGCATCCTTCTCAGCCACCATGCTGACCCTCCTCGGCACAAGGACACAGTCCACTGGCGTCGGACTAGGAGACTCAGTGCCAAGTGACCTTGGTTGCAGATAATCTATTAATAATAATCAGGAGGAGAAGGAGGGATTGGAAGTGGAAAGGCAAGGGCTGGGGGAGAAGCAGCAGCTAAATCAATTATCCAGTACCTTTTTATAATGTTCTGTATGTGTGTGCACATTTGCATCTGTCTCTTTGCCTGTGTGTGTGTGTGTCTGCTCGCATAACGGGGAAATTCTGTGATGCAGAACGGTTTCTACTTTGCAGTTCTACTGCAGTTCAGAGAGGCCGTGTGACTTGCTGAAGGTCACACAGCTAGAAAGAGATAGTAAGATCTTGAATCCAGAGCTTTCCGCCTCTGTGCTGGCTATGTTCTTTTGGCCCCTCCAGTTCTGCCTATTACTATTACTGATTCAACTTTGTACCCCAGGGTACGAAGCAGACGATATCAATGGGGTCCCTGATCCTCTGCTTCTGGCAAGTTAGTGAGGAGCCTGGGCCGTGGGAAATGGGAGGCGGCCGGGTGCTATTCCCCCGCTCCCTCTGCAGGGGGCGCTCCTGGTCCTGACTGCGCAGCTCCGGACGAGGCTTCCACACTCCCCTTCCTTGCTTCCGCGGCGCCCCAGGCGAGCGGTCCCCTTTGCAGACCTCCACTTTCCCTGTACACCTTTGCGAAAAGTCTCTTCCGTAAACTCACTTTACATCATCCCAGTGCAGCATGCCTCCCTACTGCTCTCCATACCATGACTGGGCTCGAGTTGCAGGCCATCCCGAGCAGGTCTTCCCTGAGACACGCTGGGGTGTGACGTCTATGCGCCCGGGAGCGGGGACCGGGCTCAGCGCTACGCAGGGGCCCCTCCCGCCGCTCCCGCCAGCCCGCCGCGGTCCGGCTGGGAGGGCTCCTCGCTCAGGCCTTGCCTGAGGAACCGACCCGGGGCTACATGGAGCCCACGCTGGGATACCCCATGCTCCATGAACCCTGCTTTGACCCCGCTGACCCAACCTTGGATTTGAGATGCTGAATGTCACGATGCAAGCGACATGTCTCCTGACTTGTGGCTCTGAGCAGGCTTTTGTGACTCTGGGTTCTCCTTGTCCCTTCCACGGCCAAAAGACCTCCCTGGGTAGTGGGACCATGACATCCAGAGGACAAGGGCCTCCAAACGACAGGCAGATTGAAGGCAACTGGCCCTGGCCTTGGTCACTTCTGCTCTAATCTCTGTTTTTTTGTTTTCTGAATTTTCATTTTTCATTAGGACATGTTTGCAGTAAATAGTGGTAACACTCCCTGTGGGAGTTGGTACTTGTATGTCTCACATCTTAATCTGTTTTCATCCCTTTCCCTACCCATCTTTTGGTCCCCTTCCCTCTTTTTTAAGGTTTTTTTGCTTGTTTGTTTGAGTCAGTCTTACCACGTGGCCCATTGTCAACTCCATTGTCTTTTGTTTTTTTTAAGACAAAATCTTGCTATGTAGCCAGGTTGGCCTTGAACTTGCAGCAATTCCCCTGCCTCAGCCTCCTGCCTCAGGCCTGTGCCACCTGAGTTTTCAATGGTGGAATCATACAATGTAGCCTCTTTCTGATTTCTTTCACTCAGCATAAAGTTTTTTCACTTTATTGTTTGTTTTGTCTTTCTCAGTGCTAAGATTTAACCCCAGCTTCATGCATAGTTGGAAAAACATTCATTCTATCAATAAGCAACATCCCCAGTCCAAAAGCAGAGTTTAAGAATCAGCCAGAAGGGGCTGGGGATTTAGCTCAGCAGCATAAGTGCCTGCCTTGCAAGCATGTGGTCGTGAGTTCAATCCCTGGTACCGATTAAAAAAAAAAAAATCAGCCAGAAAAGAAAGAAGATACATCATGCATTATGTATAGGTACAAATTTCCTATGATGAATGCCATCACTGCATATATCTAAAATATTACCCACCCAAAAAAAGAATCCGGTATGGTGGCACATTCCTGCAATCTCAGTACTCAGGAGGCTGAGGCAGTAGGATCAGCACAGTCATGGCCAGCCTGGGTTACCTAATGAATGAGTTCAAGGCCAGCCTGAACAATATAGTGAGACCTTATCTTAAAAAAAAAAAAAAAAAAAAAAGAAAGAAAAAAAATCATCCATGTGCTAGCATGTTGCATAGCTTATTCTTTTTTATTTTGTATTTCATTATGTAGATATACCTGAATTTCTTTATCTGATTGATGATCATACAGACCTTTCTGGACAATTTTATACATATATATATTTGGTGTTAGAGTGCCTGTAATCCCAGTACTGTGGGAGGCTGAGGAAGGAGGATCATGAGGCCAACCTTGACTACATAGGGAGACCCTGTATTAAAAAAAAAAAAAAAAAAAAAGAAAAGAAAAGAAAAGAAAGAAAGAAAAAGAAAAAGGAATTGACCAGGGTCTGCCACAGTGGCGATATGCTTGCCTAGTATATGCAGGGCCTGGGTTCAGTCTCCAGCACCAAGAAACCGAACCAAACAATCATGCTGTTAGCCTTTTTTATTTTTTAATGGAGCCTGATTCTAGGGTCTTTGCCCTAAGCCACACCCCAACCCTTTCTCAAGTTTTGAGGCAAGGTCTCTCCAAGGCACTCAGCTGTTCAGGCTGGGTTTGAACTTGTGACCCTGATGCCTGCCTTCCAAAGTGCTGAGGTTACAGGCCTGGGACACACACAGCCAGTCTGTTGGTCTTTTAATAACAAATCTGTAGACATAAGAGTGACATATACATGTGTATACAAACATGTATATACATGTAAATCTACACACATGTACATACTCAACATAAGACAGTATTTTGAGGGTTTTCCCCAGTCTTTTCTTCACCTGCCAATATTCTTTCTGTATCTCTCTATCTCATTTTCAGTACTAGGAATTAAATCCAGGGCTTTGCCAAGCATTCTACCACTGAGCTACATCTACAGCCCTTTTTTTGTTTGTTTGGTTTTGTTTTTTTGAGACAGGATCTTGCTAAGTAGTTCAGATGGGCCTTGAACTATTTAGTTCCATGCTGGCATCAAACTCATGGCAATCCTCCAGCCTCAGCCTCCCAAGTGCTGGGACTACAAAGTGTGTACCACCATGCCCAGCTTGCAGTCTTTTTTAAATATTATTTTATTTTGATACAGGTCTAAATTTTGATACAGGGTTTAAATCCCAGGCCAGCCTTGAACTAGTGATCTTCCTGCCTCAGCCTCCAGAGTAGTTGGGATTATAGGTGTGTACCATCATGCCTGGTCTGTATTCATTTTCTTGATAATGTCTTTTGATAAACAGAAATTTTGTTTTTCCAATACTGGGGATTAAATTCAGAGCCTTATGCATGCTAGGTATGAACCTTATCCCTGAGCTATATCCTCAGCTAAGAAGTTAAAAATTTTTTCCTTCCACTCTCCCCACCCTGCCCTAGTAGTGGGGATTGAACTCAGGGCCTCGGCACTGAGTTACATCCCCAACCCTTTTTATTTATTTTTTAATTTAAATTTTAAATTTTTATTTAAAAAAGAAAAACAGAAAAATCAAGACGCAAACAAACCCTTTTTATTTTTGAGATAGGGTCTAATTAAATTGCTAAATCCCCCATTTGAATTTGCAATCCTCCTGGCTCAGCCTCCCAAGCACTGGGATTTCAGATCTGTACAATCACATCAGTTTTAATTTTCACAAATTTAACTCACCAGTTTTCCTTAGTGATAGGAGACTTACGTTCCTTTGGCAATCTCTTCACATTTTTCTTCCTACAACTGTGCCATTGCAACCGCAGGAAAAGGTGAGTGAGCTCGCCGGCTTCCCTGGCCTCCAGGTGCTTGTCCTCCTGTTCAGCGGTGGCGGTCGGGCACCCAGCAGCACCTCCCCACACTGGCTTCTCAGGTTTGGGTCATGGTGCTCAAGGTACCTAAACTCTCAGGAAACTGGAGACTGTTTTTGTCTACCTCACACAGCTGGAAACCACCGAGCTTCTACACTTGGGCTTACACGTGGGGGGTGGGGAGTGACCTTTTGAGGACATGGGTAAAACTCCACCCCAAGAGCACGGGCCGCTGCCCCTGCTGCACACGGGGCTTGGGGAGAGCGGGGCTGGGCATGCGCAGGCCGCGGCTGCATGGCTTTCTCCGTGCTGTGGACACCCTGTTTCTTCCTTTCTTTATTTTCCTTCACTTATGAGATGGGGTCTTGCTCGACTGCCTAACGAGCCTTGAATTTGTAATCTTCCAGCCCTGGCCTCCTAAGTAGCTAGGATCACAGGCATGTGTGTCACCACCCCCAATTTGAGAGTTGTTTTAGTATTTTTTTTTTTTTTAACAAATTAATTTTGGGGAGACAGGACTTGCTATGTAGTTCAGGCTGGCTTTGAAGTCACTACTCCGGGCTGGCCTTGAACTCAGTGATCCTCCTGCCTCAGCTTCCTGAGTGCTGGGAGCACAAGGTGTGTGCCACGATGGCTGGCTAAGGATCATCTTCGTTTTTTGTATCATTATTTTGTAGTTTTGAGAAGAAAAATGTTGCCTTCCATATTTATTCACATACCACTTGTGATTTACTAATATGGTTGGGTATGGTTTAGCATCTTACTAATTAATTAATTAGTGATTTACTAATATGGTTTAGCGTCTGTGCCCTGTTTATCTCATCTAGTTTTTTAGCCTGTATCTTTTTTTTTTTCCTGACTTATTTTAGGTTAACCAAGTACATACAGTGAAATACACAGGTCTTAAAAGGCAAGACTGCATGAGATTTGATTGTGTACAACCACGTGCGCCCCTCCACAACCAAGACACGGAACGCGCAGTGTACCCTCCTGTCCTCTCCTATCCAATCCCCGGCCTTGCTAGGCAACTACTATTTTGTGTTCTAACTCCAGAAACTGGTCTGCCTGTTCTTGAATTTCATGTGAATGGATTCATATTGCATACATACCATACCGCTTCTGGAGCGTGTGTACTTCGAGATTGGGTCTTGTTGTGTAACCCAAGCTAGGCTTGAACTTGAAATCCTCCCATCTCAGTCTCCCAAGTGCTGGGATTAAAAATGTACGTCTCCATGCTTGGCAAATAACATGTTCCTTTGTTTGTTTTTGTTTTTTTAATTTGTTTGGGGATTTTTTTTTTTTTTTTGAGACATGGTCTTGCTATGTAGTTCAGACTGGCCTTGACTCCACAGGCTGCCTTGACCTTATAGTAATTCTCCTGCCTCAGCCTCCTGTGTGCTGGGATTACAGGCATGTGCCACCATGCTCGGCTTAATAACATTTGTAAACTGAAATGTTTCTCATTGCCATATTCTGCATCCAACTCCCCTCCCCCAGAATTAGGCTTTCTACCCTTACCATATGGCCTTTTATATCCATGGGAATGGGTTTGGGGATTTTTTATTTTCAGGCTTTATACACTCAGAACTTCAGTCTTTGAGACTATGTGTGCTTGCTTATTTATGGAGTCTCACTTTGTATTCAGGATAGCCTTGAAATCACTATGTAGTCTAGGCTGCAGCTGAACTCACTGTGTAGCCCAGGCTGGTTTCAAACTCACAGTGATCTTCCTGCTTCACCTGCCAAGTGTTGGGATTACATGATGCACCACCATGTCCAGCAGTTTGTTTTTTTTTTTTTTTTTTTTTTGAGCCTGGGGCTTGCTATGTATTTCGGGCTAGCCTTGAACTCACTATGTATCCCAGGCTAGCCTCGAACTCATGACACTCTTCCTCCCTCAGTCTTCTGAGTGTTGGATTACAGGCATGCACCACTCACATCCAGCAGACTTTGATTTTGGAGATTTTATATCTATTTATTTGAGACATGGTCTTATTATGTTCTCAGGCTGGTCTTGAACTTGTAATCCTCTGGCCTTCCCAGTAGCTGCCATTACAGGCATGTATAATTGTGCTGCTTTAGGATTTTAAATGCTAAGAATATTATATTCTTGAGATTTTGATCTTTCAGGATTTTAATGTGTCCTTTGTATTATTAGCACTGCTTCAAGATTCCTCATCTGACCATTCATTATGACCATCATTTCCTTTAAGTATTTTCATGTAGTATTTTAAATAGATGCTTTGTTGTTTTGTAGTGACAGGGTCTTGCTATGTAGCTCAGGGTGGCCTCAAACTCTCAGTGAATCTCTTGCCTCAGCCTCCCAAGTGCTGGGATTATTGGTATTTACCACCATACCTGGCACGTACATAGATTTTTCTTTTTTTTGAGACAGAGTCTTGCTGTGTAGTTCAGGGTGGCCTCAAATTTACTATGTAATCCAAACTGGCCTCAAACTTTCGGTGATCTTCCTGCTTAGTCTCCTGAGTGCTGGGACTACAGGTGTGTGCCACCGTGTCTGGCTTAAGTAGATGCTTTTATTTAAATCATTGTCTGCTAATTAGACTTCTGAATCATCCTTAGGCCTGTTTCTATTATTCACTTGTTATCCCCTCTACTACGGGTCACCTTCTTGTTTACATTACACACTGTGAACTGAACAGCATGAATGATGAACTGTAGAGTAGGGCTGGTGAGCTATGGCACATGTGCTGCAGCGGGCCTTTGTGTCACTGGAAGCTCTAAAAAGTCTGCCATCGCTGCTGTAGAGACCGACTTTTGCTATTTACTGAAAAGAACAGTAAAAAGGATTGCCATGAGTTCAAGGCTACCTTGTTCTGGTAGAAAGTTCTTGAAAACCTGGAAACTTGACTTTATCAAATGTTAGAGTGGCTACAGGAAAAGCTCCAACTTGCAAATGGTGTAGCAGTAGGTCCAACTTCATTCTTTTGCATGTGAGGCTCCTATTATCCCAATACCATTTGTTGGAAAATCTATTTTTTTTGTGACTGATAGTCTTGGTACTTTGTCAGAAATTAATTGACCATACATATAAGGGTATATTACTGGTCTCTTGATCTGTATGTCTATCCTTATACCAGTACACACCATCTTGATTATTGTTGCTTTATAGAAAAGTCTAAAAGGAGAGCTATGAATTTTCACCTGTGTTCATTTTCAAGAACGTTTCGCTTCCATATGAATTTTTAAAAAATAAGGTCTTGCCATGTAGTCCAGACTGACCTTGAAACCACTATGTATCCGAACTGGAAGCAATCTTCCTGCTTCAGTCTCCCGAGTGCTGGGATTACAGGTGTATTCCAACATGCCTGGCTTTACATATGAGTTTTAAGATCAGTCTGTCAGTTTCTACAAAGAAAGTAGCTGGGATTCTGAGAGGGATTATATTGAGTCTGTAGATTATTTTGAGGAGTAGGATCGTTTTAATAATTTCTCTGGTGATCCATGAACATTAGATGTCTTTCAATTTGTTTCATTTCTTTCATCAATGTTTTGTAGCAATACAAGTTGTTTTACTTCTTTGTTTCTGAAACTGGGGATTGAACTGGGGGCCTTTACACCATGCTACATGTCTCTCCCTTTTTATATTTTTAAAATTTTGACAGTCTCACCAAATCCGTAAATTGCCCAGGCTGAGCTCGATTTTGTAATCTTCCTATTTAACCTTCCCAGAGTCTGGGATTGCAGGCATGTGCCATCACACCCTGCTCACAGTGCAAGTTTTACATTTCTTTTGTTAAGTTTATTTATTTTTGTACCAGGGATCAAACTCACAATCTCATTCTTACCAGGCAAACGCTTGAGCCACTGAGCTAAATCTCCGGTCCACATTTATTCTTAAGTATTTTTTTCTTTTTGATAGGATTGTACATTTTTTTTTTAAATGTGCTACATTCCTTCTCTCTTGTCCCTGCCCCCAGCACTGAGGATTAAATCCAGAGTCTCTTCCATACCAGGTAAGTGCTCCATACTAGGTATGTGCCCTCCACCCCCAGGGTTCCGCTAACCCAAGCTGACCTTAAACTTAGGC
This sequence comes from Hydrochoerus hydrochaeris, assembly GCA_004027455.1. Lineage (NCBI taxonomy): Eukaryota > Metazoa > Chordata > Mammalia > Rodentia > Hydrochaeridae > Hydrochoerus > Hydrochoerus hydrochaeris. The sequence goes on along the minus strand of PVLA01000458.1, from coordinate 393,752 downwards.
TACCTCGGCCTGCTTAGTTCATGAGACTATCGGCATTTGCCATCTCTCCTCTGCTTTTCAGATTCTAATTATATTTATAGTGCTGGTGTTACCGCACGGATAATTACACTGTTCTTTATTCATCTCCAGTCTTTTTCTCTCTCTGCTTTAATTATTTTGTTTTTCATTTCTTTTTTTGTGAGAGGATTTGTGTTATTTGGGCTGATATTGAACTCGTTATGTAATGCAGGCTAAGCTTGAACTCACATCAATCCTTCTGCCTCAGCCTCCCAAGTGCTGGGATTATAGATGTGCACCAACACACCAGGCTCTGCTTTATCTTATTATTTTTAAAAAATTTTTTTGGTACCGGGGATTGAACTCATGACCTAGAACTTGTGAGGCAGGAACTTATGCCACTGAGCTAAATCCCCAGCTCCTATCTTATTTTTAAAATCTTTTTTGCTTTTTTGAGACAGGGTCTTGCTATGTAGCCCAAGCTAGCCTCAAACTCATGGCAATCCTTGTCCCACAGGCTCTGCTTTGGTTTTGATCATTTCTATTGACCTGTCTTCACATCCACTGATCCTTTCTACTGCAGTGTCCAATCTGCTGCTTAAACCATTTAGTGAATTTACTTTATGGCCTGCACTTTTTGGTTTCAGATTTTCATTTGTTTATAATTTATAATTGTTTATTTATTTATAATTATTCTATTTTCCCCTTGACTATAGGTAACATTTTCCTATTCCTTTTCATGGCTCATAATTTCATAATGGATTTCAGGCTGGGTTTGAATGTGTTACTCTCCTGTCTCAACCTCTCAGAGTGCTGGGATTAAAGGCATGTGCCACCACACCCAGCCTCATTATATTTCAAATATATCAGATATTTTAGAAATTACTATTTTTTTTATACCAGGAATTGAACTCAGGACCTTATGCTTGCAAGGCAGACACTTAGACTGCTAAGGTATATCCCCAGCCCTTAAAAATTATTATTGATGATTGAGCCCATGGTTTGTGCCTGCTAGGCAAGCCCTCTACCACTGTGCTACATCACCAGTACCTCTATCCTTCCCCTTTTTTGAGGCAAGGTCTTGTTAAATTTCTGGATTTGAACTGTAACCCTACTGCCTCAGCCTCCCAAGTAGATTACACACACGTGCCACAACAGTTTATTTTTTTTAATTCCCCCAAAGTAGAATTTACTTCTTCCAAGAATTTGAGACTGATAATCCAGGCTTGTCTTAGAGTAGAGGTGAAATGGTGTGCTTTGAATTTAGATGGACTTAAGTCTAAACCTCCCTAGATGCTATCTTTTTATCTTCTTAGGTGAGCTAAGCTGGGAAGTGTTCTGCACTTTCAGGTACTTTTTGTGAATGTAGTAATCCACAGCGTCCCGGAATACCAACACTCCACGACTACACAGGACTCTGTTTGTCAGCTCCACCTCCACAGTTCTCTTCTGGACAAACTCTAGCAGGAGGCAGCACGGCTGAGGGCAGAACTGCTGAGCTGCGTTCGCCCTGCTCCATGTAGCCGCCCTTGTCTCGCTCCATGCCAGGTGCCTTATCCTTGCCCGCAGTCTCCCCTGGGCCACAGGCCCACCAGCCCCCCGCACCACCAGCTGCCGCCTCCTGGGGGGACCCTGCCCAGCTCCCTGTCCACTGGGGAATTCTCTCTGCAATTCAGTCCACCAAGACTTTTCATATACTACTTTTGTTTCTGTAAGTCCCAAAAAGTATCACTGTTTGGTTCACCTTTTTCTGTTCTTATCACAGGCACCCCAAGCACTTCAAATCACCAGAAAGGGAGTCCAGACCTAGATTCAAATCCTGCCCCTAGTGCTGCCTGACAACAGGTAAGTTATCTAAGCCTCAGTCTCCTAAAGTATAAAGTGAGGTAACCTTGATGTTATACTCTTCAGTTTTGTCTTTGCATTGCAAGTCACTGAACCTCCACTTAAAATAGCTTGAAAAAGAATCTACAATTCAATGTGCAGGGACAGCGCTAGTCTTAGGAGGGACCGGATACAGAAGCTCATGCCCTCAGGAGGCAGTTTCTGTCTCTCAAGTTAGCCTCTTCATCTAGTAAATATACCTTTATATTTCTTGTCTTTGGTAAAGCACATACTTAAGTGTTTGTTGCTAATGTTGAAAGGCCTAAGACATCTATAGAATTTACATCTCCTTAGCACTAGACCCACAGGAAACACCATCTTCCCTTCCAGGAGTCTAAGCGAGCTTCAGTGATTGACTAACTGGGACAGGTGCTTGATTTAGAACATTCTTGAAAACACAGTAAGAAAGAAAAATGCAGAAACTGTATGAGTAATTTACTACCACTTATTTTAGGTGAGGACAAATAAAGTATGTTTATGGGCATATTTTTCATTACACATCCTTTGTACCTTTTTGAATTCTGGACAACATAAATAACTTGTTTTATTTTTTTCATAAATAACTTATTTTAAAAATCCACTGAAAGGATCAATATTACCTAAGTGACTTGACTTGCAATCTTATCGATCATAGTTTTGACCCACACACATTGTACCCACCTCATGATTTTGCTCTATATATACCTTCCTTTGAAAAGTGAGCTTATTGGGGACCCCTCCTGTCTCTCAGGAGCTATTCCTATTTCCCATTTCTCTTTCCTAGTAAATTTTCTTCTAAAAAGAAAAAAATCCAATGAAAAAATTTAATGTACTTGCCAAGTACAAAGCACTTGGTGCTTTCCTTTGTAGCAGTCAGGGTTAAAAAACAAAACAAAAACAACACTGGCAATGCCTGTAATCCTATCACTCTGGGAGGCCAAGGCAGGAGGGCTGCAAGTTCAAGTCCAGCCTGGTAATTTAGTGAGCTCCTGACTGAAATGAAAAAAAACGGCTGAGATGTAACTCAGTGTGAGAGCCCTAGGTTCAATTCTCAATGACACTGGAGAAGCGAGAGCTCAGGCAAGTGCTGGGGATGTATCTCAGTGCTACAGTGCTTGTGCCAGTCCCTGGGCTCCATGCCCAACTACAAAAACAAAAAGCACAGGCAATTGGGGTGCTATTCACCTGGGTGCAGGGAAGGACAAGTAACTTGGCCTCTTGTTGTTGTTGCTTTGTTCTGTGACAGGGTCTCTATGTTGCCCTGGCTGGCCTTAAACACCTGGACTCTAGCGATCTTCCCACCTCAGCCTCCTGAACAGCTGGGACTATGCTCAGCTTCCTCTGAAGCTTTATGTAGGGAGCCACTGAAACTGGAGATTGATCATGTGTGGGGCTAAAGCAAGGCCAGCCATGAAGATGCAGCCCAAAGCAAGCCACCTGAACAAGCTGTTCCAGCTCCAAGAAGGCAAGGGGCCCAGGCCAGCCAGAGAAACAGGTTGCTAGGCAATGGGCCAGAACTAATTCTTCTTCCTGGCTGGAGTATTATAAATAAACGTGCTACAGTGATTAAGCAGTTCCTTCTCTTGCATCAGGAGAGTAAGGGCTCCACCTGACCCCAGCTTTGTCTCTTCTTTATTTTGTTCTCCTCTTGCAGTCCTTCACCCCAAGAACAAGAGCTGCATGGGTCACAACAGTTGTTTTTTTTTTTTTTTTTTGGTACTGGGAATCAAATTTATGACTGTGTTTGCCAGGCAGGTACTATGTCGCTGAGGCATATCCCAGGCCCTTTTTTGTCTTTTGAGACAGTCTCTCTATGTAGTTCAGGCTGGCATTGAACTTACTTTGTAGCCCAGCTGGCCTCGAACTCACAGAGATCCTCCTGCCTCAGCCTCCTGAGTGCTGTGGCTTCCTCTAATGCTTTTAATCAACTATAAAGGGCTTCCCAATTGCTGCCTCTCCTGTCTCCCAACCTGTCCTGTTCTACACCAACCTACTGGTCAGAGAAGTACATGTAGAGGCAGGGGGAGTAGTATTGGGGATTGAACCCAGAGCCTTTGCACTGAACTACATCCCCAACCTCTTTATTTTTACAGTTTCCTGAGACAGTGTCTTGCTAAGTTGGGCCTGAACTTGTGATCATCCCACCTCAGCTTCCCAGAGTGCCAGTCTTGTTAAACTGCCCCAGCTATTTAAAACTTGTAATCATCCTGTCTTAGCCTTCCATGTAGCTTGGGATTACAAACGTGGGCCATACACCCAGTAAATATACTCTTAAACCTGTTGTTTTGTTTTTGTGACACAGGGTCTTGTTCTATAATTCAGGCTAGTCTTTGGCTCACCATGTAGCCCAGGTTGGTCTTGAACTTGTGGCAGTGTACCTGGCTCAGCCTTCTGGGTGCTGGAACTACAGGTGTGCACCCCCCACCCCGCTAGCTTTTTTTTAACTATTAAAAAAAAACTTATGTTGGGCACAGTGGCATATGCCTGTAATCCCAACACTAAGGAGGCTGAGGCAGGAGCATTGCCACAAGTTTGAAGCCAGCCTGGACTACTAATAGTAAGCTCATGAATAGCCTGAACTACACAGTGAGATCCTGTCTCCCCTCCTCCCCCAAATATATATGTATGTCAAGCATGTTAGGTGTCTTGCACATGGGAGACTGAGATGAGTGGATCAGTTGAACCCAAGACCATCCTAGGACATAGACCCCATGTCAAAAAATTCATTATTTTTCATGGAGCTGGGGATTGGCCCCAGGCCACATGCTTTCTGAGTTACACCTGTACCCCATGTCTAGGCTGGTTCTTGTTCAAACTGTTTAAAGAACAGTGGTGGTACAATTGGCTCTTTTCAGGAGCCAGATCTATTATTTTCTTTCACCAGCTCAAAAATTTCTGACCTACTTCCTCAAAAAAAAAAAAGAAAAAGCACAAAGATACACAGGCAAGGGGCAGAACTTCTTGTCCAAGAGCTGTTTATAGCTATCTGCTGTAAATGCAGTTCTGCAAAGGCATCAGGTCAATGCTTTCTAATGAACAGTTAAACACAGCATTATCTTTTACTCATGTTCTACCTTTGGGTAAATACAATTTAATGGGATTTGGTTTCCCTTCATTCTACAACCCAGGGTTCAGGAATAACAGGTATCTTTGTTTGAAAGGGCATGTACCTATTCCAGGCCTTGATTTACATTCTCCTTTTCTCTCTGGCACTTCCAATTGAGTTCTCTGAGCTCACAAAAATACACATGCACTGTCATTTTGGACTTTAAAACATCAAATGCTTTTGTGTACTCAGGGCCACAGCATGGGCCCTTTCTTGCTTGAGGGGCACCAGCTTGCTTCTGTATTAAGAGTAACAGATTACAAAGTTTAAGCAAATGCTGCATGGGTAGAGATTTGCCCTGTAACATAAGGAATAAGCAGGGCCCTAATCAAATGCCAAATCCTAGCCTTCCAAGAGACAATGTACTTTTTCTTTTGAGAATAACCTTATATTTAAACTGTCATTTAGGACTCAAAATGCTGCAGGACGAATAACCACCTGGATAAGAAAGCAACTTCAGGCCAGGTATACAGCTCAGTGGTACAGTGCCTGCCTGGCAAGTGCCAGGTCATGAGTTTGATCCCTGGTACCAAAAAACAAAAAAACAAAATATCCCCAAGAAGAACAAAGCCACAAGACTCACACTCCTTGGTTTCAATTTACTACAAAACCAAGAGTGGTAGTGTATGCCTATAATGCCAGCACTCAGGAGGCTAACGCAGGAGGATCAGACAGGGCAAAGTGCCAGGATGTGGGATTTGGCAGTGATTTTTTTTTTTAACTTTAAAAAGGGTAAAACTAAACATAACAAAACAGAACAAAGCAGATCACAAGCAAAACAATGTAAGTCACACAGATTTCAAAGCAAGACAACAGGAGATCTACAAGATAATGTCTCTTGTTTTCTCCTAAATAGTTGTGGCAGTGATTTCTTTGATATGACACCAAGGTCAAAAAAAAAAAAAAGACAAATTAACACATAAATTAAGATATGTGTATCTTAAGTCAGTATAGAGCTGGACTTGGTGGCACATGCCTGTAATCAAAGCTACTAGGTAGGCTGAGGCAGAAAGGTCATAATTCTGAGCTCAGCCTGGGTAAATTAATGAATGAGACCCCCATCTCAAAATAAAAACTAAAAAGGGACATCACTCAGTGTGAGGCCCTGGATTCAACTCCCTGTACTAAGAAAAAAAAAATACCAATGTATCACTGATATGTTAACAAACTGAAACAACAGTACTGCTTTTTCAAAATTAAATTATCTGAACTTGGTACTTTACTACTCTTAGACTTCACAGGCTGGATGAAGTGGCATACGCCTGTCATCCCAGTACTTGGGAAGCTGAGACAGGAGGATCATTACAAGTTCAGGCCAGCCTGGGCTACTAGTGAGTCCAAGGTCAACCTGAACTACATAGTGAGATTTCACAAACTTTTAGAAGTAAACAGACAACCACTGTCTTCACTGCTTCCTCCTCCTAGCTCAAGTTTGTGTTCATCTGGGAAATAAATCATAATTGCAAGCACTCAGAACACTGCAATTTCTTAAGTTATTATTAGTATTATTTTGGTGTACTGGGGATTGAGTCCAAGGCCTTCTCACTGAGCTATAGCCTTATCCCTCCCTAACACTTGGGAGGCTGAGACATGTGGATTGCCATGAGTTTGAGGCTAGCATGGGCTACATAAAGCAAGTTCAAGGCCAGCCTAGACAACATAGCAAGAACCTGTCTCAAAAAACAAAACAACCCAAGCATCTCACAGGCACTAAGTATTGAAAAAAAATGTTAATTATTCTTTCAATGTTGTCAAACACAGATAGAGGCAGTTTTCCAAAGTTAAAAAACAGGATGGAATCTCATTATGGAAAAGTATGACATAAGAAAAAAATAGAACAAACAGGACAGAATACTCCTTTATTTTTATACATCTGACAGAGGTTTTCAGTAAACAATCCTTCCAGTGGCAAACAGCATAAATATCAGCGTCCAGCCATTGGCAGCTGCCCCACTCAGGGCCTAGGCTCCCCCTTGCCCAGGTGGTGAGTTGGAGGAGTGTACGTCCCTTCCTTCATCAGCTTATCCCGCTGCTTCTTGATGGTACTCATGCGTTTTATCTGTCCAAAGTGGGGAAAAAAAGCACTTAAAGTAGAGGGAAAGCAAGGAATAGAGAAAGTGAAGTACTTCTGCTTTCATCCCCTACCCCAACCTCACCCGTACTGGTACTGGAGTGGACCCTGGGCCTTCACACTGAGCTACACCCCCAGCTCTTTGCTTAGTTTGAGACAGGGTTTGTTAAGTTGCTAAACTGCCCAGGTGGGTTTGAATTTGTGAACCTTCTGCCTCAGCCTCCTGGAGTGCTAGAATCATAGGCAGGTGTCACCATGCCTGACTGGGTGTCATTTGTAAGCTCTGGAAGGCTTTCCATTCTAGAGGTCCTCGGAGATGATGTCTTTCTTCTCTTTTCTGGTGCTGGAGATTGAACAGGGCCTATGCATGCTACGCTAATGCTGTCATTAAGCTATGGACCCAGCACTACATTCTAACTTTAAAGAACTTGAAATCGCTTCCCAGGGCTTTTAACAAAGAAATTTCTAGTATATATAATAATGCCTCCTTAAAATCTAGTAACTAAAATGCGTTCTCTACCTTCCTTTCTAAATATATACATACATGTATATATATACATATATATACATATTAATATATATTAATACATAATATATGTAATATATATTATATATATATATACATATTAAAAGTTAAGATTATCTCACAGTTTATGTATTCCTGACTTCTCAATATGAAAGTGGTTTGCTGCTATGGCTGTTCCATAGGTATGAAGAACGCATAAATAGCCAATATGAGGTCTCTCTTTTGTGAAAACACCAAGGCCTGTAAGTGGGCAGCTACCAGTCACTGCTGAGCCCTGAGTTCTCCTCAGATTGGCCACTGTTTGCTTCTCAACAAATCAAGAGCCATGCTGTGTCAAAGCTGTAGTGTTAAGCAGGCGGTAGATCCTGTGACACAGAAACTATACTTACGCATGCTGGTGCATTACTTCTCTGACCAAAGCCCTTCGATGGCTTCTCATCTTACTAAGAGGAAATGATGAGACCTTATAATGGCCTGCAGGGACCACCTCTCTGATTATGTCCTAATACCCTTCCCTCACTTATTCCTTTCCATTCAAGGCCTCTGCACTTGCTGTTTCCTCTGCCTGGAATATATTCCCCTTGTATCCACAAGGCCTTTTAAAGTCTTTGCCCGGGGCTGAGGATTTAGCTCAGTGGTTCAAGCACTTGCTTGCTAAGTGCACAGTCGTGAGCTCAATCCCAGGTACCCCCCCTCCAAAAAAAAGTCTTTGCCCAAATGTCTTTTAAAGCTGAGCTCTTCTCCAATTATCCTAATGTTTAACCTAGCTCTTCCCCCAACACTTTCTATCCTTCCCTATTGTACTTATCAATTTTAATAGTCAATTTTCTGTCCTTCATACCACTAGAATATAACCTTCATGAAGTCTGGGACTTCTTGTTTTGCTTACTGCTATATTCTTAATTGTCTAGAACAGTTCTTGTGTTCCAATATTTTTTAAATGATTTTCTTTTCCCAAAGGCATAAAGAATCAGTACACTCAGCTAAACACTTCATTAACTTCAAAGAAGTGTCTTGATTTAACTGTGGCAAAAAAAAAAAAAAAAATCCCCAGATATCCTAAACACTGATATAAACATTAACCATTTAAGACTACTTCTTGCCATTTCTCTATTAAGGAGTCTCTCAGCAGAGGACGAGTTGTGGTTGAGCTCTGATACCACATGTCAACCCTTTCTGAGCCAGCAGCTATAACCGCTTGGTGGCCTAGTGGTATACTTCAGTAGTGGAGGTGTCAGAGGCTCTGTTCAATCCAAACCTCCAAAAAACAAACATCCACAAGAAAAATTTTTTAATTAAGAAAATAATCTTTTAGTGTTGTGGATAAAAACCAGAAGCTCTGGTGTAGCCTTATCAGACTGAAATCCCAATTCTGCCATAATCAACTGTAATTCTTATAATTAGCAGTTCTGGAATGTAGGTCATGTCCTCAAATTTTCTTTTCTTATACGTGTTAGACAAGTGCTCTGCCACTGAGGTATATTCCCAATCTTTTTCAAATTTTTAATTGTATAATGGTGAGAATAGTAAAAGTAACTCATATCATAGGATAGGGAGGGGGGTAGTACTAGGAATTGAACCCAGGGCCTTCACAGTGAGTTACAATCCCCTAGCCCTTTAAAAAGGTTTTTGTTTTTTGTTTTAAATTTTGAAGTCTCCCTAAGCTGCTAGGCGCAAACTTATGATTCTCTTGCTACAGCCCTCAGACCTGGCTTTATGGGATTGTTCATGGTAAGAATTTAGAACAGTGCTTGATTCTAATTCCCTGATTCTGCTGGACATGAAGGCGCACACCTGTAACTCTAGCACTCAAGAGGCTGAGGTAGGAGGATTGCTGTGAGTGCAAGGCCAGCCAGGGCTATAAGTTCAAGGCCAGCCAAACTGCACAGTGAGACCAAATCTTAAAAAAAAAAAAAAAAAAAATTCCTGATTCACTAGCTTCTTCACCTATGGAAGGTATCCAAGTCCCTGAGGGTAGCTTCTAAAATAGTAACTTACCTATTCATAAACTCACTGGATTAGGAGGTGACTTTGGAGCACACTAATTTTTCCAGGTCAGGAAACCAAGATCAAGAAGGGCAAGTGACTTACTCAAAGTTATAAAACTAGCTGTGACTCTTCTAACTCCCAATTCAATATTCTTTCCACTTTATACAGTTTACTCTTGGTATAAACATTTTCAAGTTCTTAAAATTTTTTAAAAGTTTATTGGCAGCTGGGGATTTAGCTCAGCAGCATAAGCGCTTGCCTGGCAAGCATGAGGTTGTGAGTTCGATCCCCGATACCAAAAAAAAAAAAGACCATTCTGTTGCCGGGCATGGTGGTGCACTCCTGTAAACCCAGCACTCAGGATGCTGAGGCAGGTGGATCATTGCAAGTTCGAGACCAGCCTGGGCTACAAAGTGAGCCCAAGGTCAGCATGAACTGCATAAAGAGACTCTGTCTCAAAAAGACAAAAAAAAAGTTTATTGGTACATTTTAGATATACATAATGATTACATTCATTTAGGGAATTTGTACCTGTACATGATATAACTTGATTCTTTTATTTCCCTACCTTCCCTTCAGCCCTTTTTTCTCTATTTTCTAAAGCTTTGTTTCCATTTTTTTCTTCTTTTCTCATCATTTGAAAAAATTTTCAGGGTTAGGTAAAATTTGATGTAAACAAATAACTGGGAATCAGAAGAGAAATTAAGATATGTTGTGAAATAAATAGTTGCAAGGTACTCAACTATGAATTTTGCATAGTACCTCAGTAATACAGTACTAAAATATTACCTAATGATCACTATTCCTAGAAGATCAATATGAAAATGTTACCTGACACTTCCTCATTCCCTCGCAAATTGATTTTACTTTATCTAAATGCCAACAGCTAATTTGCTAAGAGAGAAGAACTTTGAAATTTGTGATCCAAGTCAGGCCTGGTGGTACATGCCAGTAACCCAGCAATTTGGGAGGCCAAGACAGGAGAATCCCATGTTTGAGCTGAGTCTGGGCAACTTAGTCAAACTTTATCTCAAAATGAAAAATAAAAACATGGGCCAGTGATGTTGCTCAGTGCGAAGGCTCTTGGTTTAGTAGCTAGTATGAAGAGGAAGAAAGGAAGACAAAGATGAGGACCAGGTAACTTTGCCATAAATCTAACTAAAAACCAAAATTGTCTTGCTGAACTTGAAGAAGCTGAAAATAATAAAAAATTTCTATTTGGAGGTAGTCGTCGTGGCACTACCCAGCTACCTGAGAGGCAGAGGCAGGAGCACTTGAGCCTAAAAATTTGAGACCACCAGGATAACAGAGCAAGACATTGTCTCAAATAAAGTAAAATAAACTTCTGTTTGCTATGTCTAGAACAGAGTAATAGGAAAGTCCAAACACAAAGATTTCTTCACTAAAGGTGAACAGAGCTTTTTATATTATATAATTCATTCAACTGGAGAGGTGGGTACCATACTTCTAAGATTTTTTTCCTATATCTTTTGTTTGGCTTATTTAAAGCAATCTCAGTAAGATCTCTGTCTTGTTCAGCATATTAAACAAATCCAAAGATAGTTTTATGATCGTTGTAATACATTCTGTTGGGGTTTAACCTCTTCTCAAATGAGGACTCAGTAAACTTGGAAGAAATATTTTCACCCAAACATTTTTCAAGGACAAACATTCAAAGCTGTTTGATATTCTTTGCTTTACCTTCTATTGAAAAAATGGACAGATTCATATGCAATTTATAATCTGGTGGCTACCTGGTGGCATGGTAAAATGCTAGGAGAGAGGACTTTCGGGAAGATGGCAGAGCAGCAGCAGGGAAAACAGCTTCTCTGACAGTCCCAGACACGGAACACAGCATCGTTAGGAAGACATGAAGGAAGGAAGTGGGTCTTCTAGACCCAGGAAGAATCTGAAGTGCCAAGTGAAGCCCAGAGACAGTAAAAAGAAAAACTTCAACAAAGAAGGCGGTAGCTGGTAGCACCTTCTCTCTTGAGACAGGACTAACTGGGCAAGAGGAGTGTTTCAAACCTGGGGAAGCACGGTCACAGTGATGGTGATGGTTGGTGACACCAGAGAGACAAGGCAGTGGAGGGAAGCAGCGGACATAGAGGACTGCACTGGCTTGCACTGTTGGTCCTAGAATTCCATGACTGAGACTGACTAAGGGTCACAGAAAACACTCTGGCACAGTGCCAAAGAACCAGGGACTAGGCCAAACAAGCAGCAACTTCTCATCTTCAACAAACTAAAGAGGTAAGATCTTCCAACAGACTCAAAATCCCAAAACCAGTTATACCTGGAAGATTCCTCAGAGAAGTAGTCATCATTTAGGTATCCTAAATACTAGCAATAAAGCAACCCACCACAGGCATCACCCCAAAAATTAAACTTACTAGCATCACCCTAAGTATTAAACTAAAAAAAGGCCAGGGATTTAGCTCAGCGGCATAAGAGCCTGCCTGGCAAGTGTGAGGTCATGAGTTTGATCCTCAGTACAAAAAACAAACAAACAAACAAAAAAGCACTAAAAAAAAAGACAGAAAATAAAATGAAAAAAGACAACTTAAGTAAAATGAACCCCCCCAGACATCTAGTTCACCAAAGGAAAATCCAGGAGGCAATGAGATAGGACAATCCAGAAGTCCCCCACTAGGCCTCTCTGAAGTGGTAACAATAAAGCAGTTGAGTGAGGCTCTGGAAAAACTGAAATCACAAATAATAGCTCAGATAACTACAGAGATGGTGTCCAAAATAAGGACCATGCCGAGTGATGCTAGAGCAGACACAGACAAAAAAATAGATGAGCTTAAAATTATGGAAACTCAGCATAATAAAGAAATGGAATCCATAAAGCAAAGTCAAGTGGATATCCAGGAGAATAAAAACTCCATTGAAAGTATTCAAAGTAGATTATGCCAATGTGAGAACAGGATTTCAGGTATTGAGGACAGGATTGCAGTTGGTGACCAGGAAAAGACTTCTCAAAAATAGCAAAGGACCATGAGAAATCAATCCAATGGAAAAAGACAACTTTTTCCATTCTTTTTTTTTTTTTTAATCTGTATCAAGGATCGAACTCACAACCGCATGCTTACAAGGCAGGCGCTTATGCTGCTGAGCTAAATCCCCAGCTCCAGCAAAGGACAATTTAAAGATTGACTAGAGTCAACGAAAAAGCAGGAGATACCACGAATGATATTATGAAAATGTTAACAGACATCAGAAAACTTTCCTGGTAGGAAAAAAGAATTGGACATACAGATAATCGAGGAATATAAAACTCCAATTAGCAATGATCAAAACAGATTTACAACCAGGCATATAATAGTCAAGATTCCAGAAGTTCAACACAAGAATAGATTCCTAAAAGCTGTTAGGAAAAAGAAAAAAATCACCTGTAAAGGAAAACCCATCAGAATTACAGCTGACTTCTCAGCACAAACTCTCAAGTCAAAGAGAATCTGAAGTATTCCAAGCCCTAAAGGAAAACAACTTTCAACCCAGACTGATGTGCCCCGCAAAACTATCTTTCAAAACTGATGGAGAAATAAGATACTTTCATGCAAAGAACATCTGAGGAGATTTATGACCACCAAACCAGCACTCCAAAATGTTCTGAAGGACATTCTAGAAATAAATTATAAGTACTATATCTCCATGAACCCCTAACTGAAGAAACTCTCCAGGGAAGGCAAACAATCAAACACAGAGAAAAAAAAGGAGAAGTCAATAACAGGAAAACAACATGACAAGAACAAGTCAATACATATCAGTTATAATCACCAATGTTAATGGTCTCAATTCTCCAATCAAAAGACACAGGCTGGCAGAATGGATCAAGAAGCACGATCCAAAAAATTTTTTATAAAATTTTAAAAAGATAAAAAAAAAAAAGAAGAAGAAGAAGCAGCAGCAGCATGATTCAACAATATGCTGCATACAAGAAACATTTCATTCAAAAAGAAATTCACAGACTGAAAGTTAAAGGACAGAAAACAGTACTCCATGCAATGGCAAACCGGAAAAAAGCAGAGGTAGCTATTCTATTTGCAAGCAAAGTGAATCTCAAGCCAAGACTGATTAAGAGAAATAGGTTACTACTTCCTCGTAAAAGGAACAATCCAAGAGGAAGAGATATCAATCATAAATACATATGCAACAAATACCAGTGCACCCAACTATATAAAACAATTACTAATGGACATGAAAAATCAAATAAGCCCTAATGCAATTGTATTGGAAGACCTTAATATCCCACTGTCACAAAATGACAGTTCAGCTAGACAAAAAAAAATCAATAATGAAATATTAGAACTAAATCAAACTTTTGAACAAATGGATTTAGTAGATGTCTACAGAATGTTCTACCCCACAACATCAGAATACACCTTCTTCTCAGCTGCACATGGGACATTCTCCAAAACAGACCATATATTGGCTCAGAGAACATGCTTAAGTAAATGCAAAGGAATTCAAATTATCCCATGCATACTATCAGATCACAGCGCAATGAAATTGGAAATTCATGGCAAAAGAAACCACAAGAACTTTATAAACACATGGAAATTAAATAGCACCCTGCTTAACAACCAATGGGTCACAGATGAAATTAAAGAAGAAATTACAGTTGAATGATACAGACAATATAACATATCAGAACTTGTGGGACACAAAGCAGTTTTAGGAGGGAAGTTTATAGCAGTAACCTATATCAGGAAAACAGAGCAAACACACATAAACAACTTAATGTTGAACCTCAAACTTCTAGAAAAAGAAGAGTAGGCTAAGCCAAAAGCTCATATGAGGGAGGAAATTATAAAGATCAGAGCACAAATTAACACTGGAGACTAAAGAATCAATGAATTGAAGAGCTGATTCTTTGAAAGATTAAATAAAACTGACAAACCCTTAGCTAACCTTATCAAAAAAAAGGAAAAAAAGGGAAAGAAAGACTCAAACTCATGCAATTAGGAAAGGGTGAGTGAAATCATAACAGATCCTGCAGAAATCCAGAGGATCATCTATATCTACTTTGAAAATTTGTATGCTGTTTTTTTTTTTTTTTAAATCGGTACCAGGGATCGAACTCACGACCGCATGCTCACAAGACAAGCGCTTATGCTGCTGAGCTAAATCCCCAGCCCCGAAAACTTGTATTCTAATAAGATGGAAAATCCGGAAGAAATAGATAGATTCCTAGATACATATGAATTACCAAAGTTGAATCATATGAATTACCAAAGGTGAATCAAGAAGATACAATCCTGAATAAACCAATATCAATGAAATCAAAGATGTAATTAAAAACCTACCAACAAAGAAAAGCCCAGGCCCTGACAGATTCACTGCTGAATTCTACAAGAAATTTAGCAAAGACCTAACACCACTACTTCTCAAACTCTTAAGTAATACTTCCAAATTCATTCCTGGAAGAAAGCATTACCCTGATACCAAAACCAGAGAAGGACCCAACTAAGAAAGATAATTACAGGCCAATCCCCCTAATGAATATTGATGCAAAAATCCTCAATAAAATACTGGCAAACAGGCTGCAGCAAACCATCAAGAAGATTATACACCATGACCAAATAGGATTCATCCCAGGGATGCAAGGATAGTTCAACAAATGTAAATCTATAAATCTAACATATCACATTAACAGAGCCAAGGACAAAAATCGTATGTTCATCCCAATAGATGCAGAAAAAGCTTCTAACAAAGCCCAGCACCCATTCATGATAAAAACCCTACAGAAAATTGGAATATATGGTCTTTATCTCAATCTGATAAAAGCCATCTATGAAAACCAACAGCCACTCATACTAAACGGACAAAAACTGAAAGCTTTCTCTCTTAAAATCAGGAACAAGACAATGATGTCCACTATCTCCACTCTTATTCCACATAGTCCTGGAAACTGAAGCAGTTAGACAAGAGAAAGAAATAAAAGGAATAAAGATTGGAAAGGAAGAAATCAAACTCACACAAAAAAAATAAAAAAGTTAAACTAGGGCTGGGGATTTAGCTGAGCAGTGTAAGTGCCTGCCTGGCAAGTGTGAGGTCATGAGTTTGATCCCCAGAACCAAAAAAAAAAAAAGAAGTTAAACTATCATTATTTGCAGATGACAGAATTCTGTACATAGAAGACCTCAAAAGATGACTTGACATAATTTTCTACATAGAAGACCTCAAAAGATTACTAGATTTAATGAGCAAATTCAGTAACATGGCCGATTAGAAAGTCAACATTCAAAAATCAATAGACTTCCTGTACATGAATAACAAACTCATCGAGAGAAATCAGGGAAAAATACCTTTATGACAGCATCCAAAAAAATAAAATACCTAGGAATCAATCTAATGAACGATGTAAAAGACTTCTACTACTCTGAAAAAGGAGACTGAAGAGGATATTAGTTTTTTTTTTTTTTTTGTACTGGGGAGCAAACTCATAACCTCATGCTTGCCAGGCAGTTGTTTATGCCACTGAGCTAAATCCCTGGCCCTGAAGAGGATAGTAGAAAATGGAGAGATATCTTATGCTCTTGGGTAGGAAGAACCAATATAGTGAAAATGGCCATACTTCCAAAACTGTTATATAGATTCAATGCAATCCCAGTCAAAATTCCAATTGAATATCTCACAGAATTAGGGAAAAACAATTCTAAAATTCATCTGGAACCAGAAGAGTCCTAGAATAGCAAAGGCAATCCTGGACAACAAAGACAAGACAGGGAGCATCACAATGCCTGACTTGAAATTATACTATAAAGCTACTGTAATAAAAACACTGTGGTACTGGCAAAAACCCAGACCCTAAGATCAATGGAACAGATTAGAAGATGCAGAAACAACTCTGGACACACAAAGTCGCTTTAGTTTTCACAAAGGTGTCAAACATATTTCCTGGAAGAAAGTCTCTTTAATAAATGCTGCTGGAAAAACTGGTTCTACACATGTCAAAGATTGAAACTGGACCCGTATCTTTCACTATGCACTAAGCTAAAATTAGTATGGATCAAAGATCTTAATAATAAAACAGAAACATTAAATCCACTGGAAAATAAGAGTAGGAAAACTCTTGAAGACAGTGGTGCAAAGATTTTATGAACAAAACCCCAATTGCACAGGATCTATCACAAAGAATCAACAATGGGATCTCACCCTATTGAAAAGCTTTTGCACAACAATAGAAAACTACTAAGAGTGAAAAGACAACCCATAATGTGGGAGAAAATGTTTGCCAGCTGTTCCTCAAAGGATTACTATCAAGAACATATAAAGAACTCTAAAATATCAGTCCTCCCAGATTTAAAGAGCCAATCCAAAAATGGGCATCTGAGAGGAATACACACTTCTCAGATGAAGAAATAGGAACAGCAAGTAAATATGGAAAAAAAAATGCTCATCACCATTGGTCATTTGAGAGATGCAGATTAAAACAACACTAAGATTTCACCTCACTCCAGAAAGAGTGGCTATCATCAAGAAATCTAGCAATAACAAATGCTGCAGGGGTTGTGGGGGAGAAAGAAACCTTTCTCCACTGTTGGGAATACAGATTGGTGCAACCACTGTGGAAATCGGTGTGGAGATTCCTCAAAAAACTAGGACTAGATGTCCTATTTGACCTAGCTATTCCCCTTCTGGGTATCTCCCCAAAAGAATTAAAAACATCATAGCACAGTGATGTGCACCCATGTGCAGCAGAATTTGTAATAGTCACATCTTGGAAATAACCTAAATGTCCATCGACTGAGGAATGGATAAAAAAGATGTGGTATTTTTATACAATGGATTATTACTCGGCCATAAAGAAGGATAAACAAGACTTTTATAGGTAAATGGATGCAACTTGAGACCATACTCATTAGTGAAATAAATAATACACACATGTGTAAACATCATATTGTCTCACTAGTGTGAGAAGCTAAAAGAAACAACATATGTATATGTATATTAAAAAAATAGTTAATATAGTTATACTACTGATTTCTCTGAGTTTGCTGAAGAGAAAGATTTGTGCTGGTACTGTTCAGACAATTGAAGGCAGATGTCTTGTGCTCTGGGTGAATGATCTGGGGATGACAGTGCACAGTATATGTATCATTGTTGCCCCCTAATTGACTTGTTTTGAAATTTTTATTTTTTCTTTTTTTCCTTGAAATAAAATGGATTTCAAAAAATTATATTAAATTTTAAAAATATGCTAGGGAACACCTGAGAGAAGATGCAGAAGATAACGGAGGAAGAAGACCTCCTTAGACCTAAAGGTACTTATCTTCTTTTCCATGGATCCTACAGATGTTTCACTATAAATTTTTGCCAATTTACACAGGGCACACCATTGCCTAATAACCAATTTAAAACACTCACAAGTACCCCCAAAGAAACAAACAAATTCAGCTCCCATCTCTGCCATTTCCTCACCTTTTTCTGCAGAAGCAAACATTCCATCAAATCTTCATATTCTATCTTGCACTCTTTCTGTGCCCGGGTATTCCCAATTCCATGTGCACATTCTAGCCATTCTTTTTCAAAAGCATGACATCGAGAAGCAATTTTGTATGGCTGTTCAGCACTTTGGATCGTCATGTGACGATCTAAACTAATGCCCAGTCTTTTCTGCACATCAAAGAAAGGCATGACTATAAGGGAAGATAAAAATAATTAAGAGTAATAATGCCATAAGAACACAATACAATGAAATATTCTTTTGTGGAACCAGAACTCAAACTCAGTACCTCGCACTTGCTGGGCAGGTGCTGTGCCAAGCTATATTCCCTGGCCTGAAACATTCTTTAGAACTAAAACTGAAGAGTAATGCAAAATAATTCTGATAGTGATATGGTTTGTTTTTGTCAAAAGTCTAAAAAGTGTTTGTTTTGACTGAACCCCAAATCTCTGAAATAGATCTGAAGAAAACTGAAATGATGTATAAGCACAAAACATTTTTTTTTTCTTGCAGTAGTGGGGATTTAACCCAGGGCCTCTGCACTGAACTACATCCCAGGCCTGATTTTTTTTGACACAGGGTTTTACTAAATTGTTAAATTTCTCAGGCTGGGCTCAAAATTGCAATTTTCCTGCTCCAGCTTCTGCGAGTGCTGGGATTACAGATGTGAGCCACCATGAATATCTTTTTACCTTTTTCTATCCATTGTTTCTGTAGCAACTTACATGACACCTGAGAAACTCTTTGGAACCCAGGCTCTCTTCTGTGTTCCTACAACACTCTCAACTTCCACAGAGTACTGTGCAGATACTGTAATGGACTATTTATTTGTATGTCTCCCCCACTGGACAGTGAGTACTCTTTTTTTACTTTTTATTTTTTGGCGCTGGGAATTGAACTCAGGACCTTGCATTTGCCAGGCAGGCGCTTGTGCAGCTGAGCGGTCCTATAATGAGTACGCTTGAGGCCAGGGACCAAGCAGAGCCTCAGTAACTGCTGAAAAAACATTTCAAACTTAAACATGCAAACAATAGAGATATAGGTAATTAAACTCTAATACTGAGTAGAATATGGCAGATACTGGGAAAAAGGAATGATATACGTGGCAAATAGATAATTATGTTAAATAGAAGGAGGAGAAAGAGGTGGAGAGAGGAAGGGAAGGGGGAAGGGGAAAGGCGATGACTACAACACTAAAGAAAGAAAAACTAAGGAAGAGCATGTGCACACAGATACACACAAATGTGTTTTGTTTTGGTTTTTCTTTTGTCTTTTTGAGACAGGGTCTCGCAATGCAGGCTGGTCTTGGACTCATTTTGCTGCGCAGGTTGGTCTCAAACTCACAATGATCCTCCTGCGAAGTGCTGGGATCATGGGCGTGCACCACCATGCCCAGGCACACAAATGTGAGTGTAACTGAACACGCACAGTAGATTTACCGAGGAATTCAACTTCTAAGGTTTCTTTTACTAAGGAATTACATTCCAGGCATTGAGATGGGGGAAAGCAGCAGCTCAACGTACATACGCGTTGGAACCACACACTAGGAACTGAGAACACACTGGAAAGAACACAAACGGTAAGAGATCAAAGGAAAAAGCATCCAGGAGATTTAAAAATTCATGAGACAGATTAAGAGCTCGCCAAGTGAAGGTCAGTGGGCAGAGTGTACCAATAGACCTACGGAATGAGTTACAGCGGGAGGCGCTGGGCAAGCGGGGAAGCCGAGACCTCAGAGTAGCTGAAGCGCTTGAGTACAAGAACGAAAAGCGCTAACGAGGCCGGAGGGGCCGAAATTACGCAGGCGCGAGAAGGCTTGGGAACTGAGTGTGGATTTCAGGTTAAAAAACAGAAGGTCAGAAGGTTAGTAGACCAGAAAACGAAGTTAACCTGGAGAAAGCTGCAGACTCAGGCGTCGGGGACAATGACTATGTCGGTGAAGGGATCCAGGAAAGGAGAAACACCCCTGGAGTTCGGACCTCGAAGAGGGGGACAGCCCAACCAAGCGGAAGTTTATCAAGCGATCTCAGAGGGAACCTCCTTAAGTGTCGCACAGAAATAAGGAGCTCTTACCGACCCACAGAAGTGCCCTTGTCTCCTCCCCAGGCCACCGCTTCAGAAGCACCAGTTACCGACGTTGACGCCTGCCGCAAAGCATGCCCACCGCGCGACGTTTGCGGCGAGGCGACCTTCCCTCCGCCGTCGGAAACCATAGAAACCAAACCCACCGATTTGCGCCTGCGTGTTTAGCTGTCTCGGCCCGTGGACACTCCCACAGCGGTTAAACTGACCTTCTGTGAACTGCCACTTTAAAGAGTTCACTCCCAGCCCTCTTGCGACAACTATGATTGGGGAGCGAGTTGATGAAGGCCACACCTGAGAAAGAACGTTGCTTTCGCCAGGGATTTGGGAACCCTAGCTGCATAAGGAAGATTCTGGCTGTGCCACTGCTGTATGACTGGGGAAGGTCTCCTAACCTGTTTCCTCTTCTGTCTAGAAGCTAATATTATGGTTGCTATAGGAACTAAACGAGTTATGTGGAAAGCACTGAGGCAGTGGCTGGTACATGGAAAGTGCTCTAAGACAGTCACAGTTCTTTTATGTCTGAGTTTCTGAAAGTTTGCTGATACACTATTACCTAGTCCTCTGTTCCAGAACTTTCAGTGACTCCCTTGGACTACTACATCACAGAGACCCTGAAGTGATGTGAGAGAACAGGATTCCAAGGCCGTGTGCTATGTGGGAAGAAAATATCAGAATATTTCTATATTTTTACCTCATCTCTTACATTTTGTCCTTATCGTGTAAATGTTTAGGTAATGCCTAGCAGCACTGTGGTTGTATATATAAATAATTTGTAAATATTCATTTGGGCTTTGGACTGAATATATTCTCCCATTTCAGTGGTGTGCTATCAAAATGCTTAGGGAAGTCCGGGCTTTCAAATTTTTCAGCCTCATTGCTCAAAGTCCCCTGTTTATGTCCCAACCAAGAGTTTGCTGGGATTACAAGTGTGTGACACCACGCCTGGCCTGAGTTTCTAAGGTCTACAACTTTCTGGTTTTGTTTTAAGCATTCCAAATCTCCCCTGCCTTTTACCCATCAGATATGTGTTCTACATTAAACCCCAGTTTCAATTCAACTAGAGTTTCTTAAACACTTGATGCATAGAGGATTGCAGATCCAACTGGTAACCCATGGTTCCTGATGATGTAACAAAAAAATGCCCCCCTGCAGACAGTATACTTCAGTTTCTTAGTTGTCTAGGTAATAGTTTCTGTTACAGTTCCTGTTACTACTGTCTCCTAAAAATGACTGGTCACAGTAATGCATACTGGTCACTATAGTGCATATCATATAATGCATATTATAAAAACAAAGGCAGCCAAGTACTCTGCTTCTTGTTTGCAACCCCATAAAAACCTCCCTCCTTAAGCCTTTGGGTCTGACATTTAAAAGAATTAATTCATTCCTCATCAATGCCTGTCAGGTGTTGGGTTTCATTTCCGTGTTTCTACTTGCCATTGTGCGCTGTGTGCGTGGTATTGATCACCACCCCTTTCCGATTTTTCATTCTATTGCTTTTTTTCCTCCCTCTTTCCCACTCCTGCTCCTCTCTTTTTTGTGATGCTGGGAATCTAACCCAGGGCTTCACATCTTACATAAGAAGCAAGTGCTCTGTCACCAAGCTTTATACTCCCAGCCCTTCCCCTTTTCTTGTTCTTGGTAGTATCCCTTCACAACCACTTAGGGAGGAAAAATTCTTGAGGTGTGTATCAGATATTCCTTCAATAGATTTCCATTTATTACTTTCATGGAGGTAGGAGGGAGATAGGCAAAAAGAGAGAGGAAGGATAACACAAAGGAAGGTTGTTCATTCTGCCTTGTCCTGTGTAGTATCCATATTTCAAGAAAAGATCAAAATTCTTGGTTTTGGTATTGAAGTCCCTTCATTACCTGTTTTCCTTCCATTTCTAAACACTCAGATCTGCTGCCTACCACCCCCAAACTCTTGACTTCAGCTATTCGGATTTCCTTCCAAATTTTGTACGAGTTTCTTCTACTTGGAATGATCCCATTTGCTTACTGACCCCTTCCCACTATCTCTCAGGCAAATGCATAATTCATAACCGTTCATCTTACTATTTTCTTTTCTACTTTCTAGCAATTTATTAAACTTTTTTTTGGTACCGGAGATCGAACTCACGACCTTGCGCTTGCCAGGCAGGTGCTTATGCCATATGCCACTGAGCTAAATCCCCAGCCCCTTATTAAACTTGTGTGTGTGTGTGTGTGTGTGGAACCCATGTGTGCTCTACCACTGAGCTACATCCCCAAGCCCTTTGTTTTTGAGGTAGTATCTCATCAAATTGCCCAAATGGGACTTGAGATCCTCTTGCCTCAACTTCCCTCAATGCTGGGCTTACAGAGGTGTGCCACTGTAACCGACCCTGTAACTGCGTCTTAAGGTCCTTCGAGGCCTCTAAACTTTTACTGTAGCTATGGAAAAGAGTGACCACTGGAGCCCCCAGCACTAAACTGTGCAAACAGCCAGATCGGAGTGGGCCTCAATTTAACCGCAAAGTATGGGAAACTACAGTTCCCAGAATCCATCATAGCTGCGCCTGCGCCGTTGCTATGGTGCCATAGGCAGCCGGGTTCCAGTGACTACGTCACAAACCCCGCAACCTCCCAGCCCAGAAGGGTGGGTTGAGGCCACTTCCTCCCTAGCTCTGGTTATCTACCTTTCTCTGCGAAAGGACATTATCCTGTGCCCTCGCCTTATCCAGTAAGTTTTCGCACAAGCTCTTAACATAACCTTGCTCTGTCTTCAAAGCATAATGGAGCGAGGTTTCACGTCCTGACTCCACCCCCCGTCCCACCCCCCAAAACCCGACCAAAAAACAAAAAACCCATCTTTTGCGGGCACCGGACGCCGGGATGTCGGAGGCAGGGCCGTTCAGACTTCCACTGGGTGACCTACCTGCAGGGTTTCCTCTTTGTTATCAGCTGAGAAGGCTTTAACAATGCCTTTCTACAAGATTGGCCATCTATAATTTAGCACAGTGAACACTTAGGTCTGTATCTGCCACACAGATTTGAAGTAATAGGGTGGCTGGCCTGTGGAGCCGAGCACCTTTGGGGAAGAGGGCGATTTTGTACATTCTCTACCCGCAACCTGGTAGACAGAGAAATGGGGCACTCTGAAAGACGACCATCCAAAGTGCGCAGCTGGGGATGGAGGAAATACCAGATTAAGTGAAGCAATCAGGACTCGCTTGAAGTAAACTAAATTGGGAAAGAAGGCTGTGGCTGGTTTTTTTGTGTGCGTGCAGGACTCTTGATGATAGATAATTTGAGGTTGAAAAATGCTGTGTCCCTAGAACGAACTCCTCTCATTTTGACATAAGCAGCAGCTTCTTGATTTCCCCCCCCCCCCGCCCCCGCCGTGGAGACAGGTAATCCTCCTGCCTCAGCCTCCTAAATGCTGGGATTACAGGCGTGTACCACGACGCCCTTTTAATCCTTGATTATTTTAATTAGGCTTCCCAGGTGCTACGATTACACGCGGAAACCTCACTGCTAAGACCAAAGGGCAGCCTACTCCATCTGACATATGTTATCATCAGTTACACTGGACTCTAGTTTCATAGAGCAATATAACTTTATTAGTAAGTGAATGTTCCTTACATCAGAGTAATAGTTATCCTAGCTGAAGGGAACCTGCCAAGGAAGCTGCGTAGCCTTCCCTGATAAACACCCTGCTCTGTCTAGACACACTGGTACTTCAGAAGGAATTTTATTACTTCTGTTCACTAGACTACATAAGTATCCTAGAGAAGGCTCAAAATTATTTGATCTGGGAGTTAAGGGTAGGATTTCAGGTAACTCATTGATTAGTCACACATAATTCAGTTAGACACTCATTTTGTTTTGCAGTGCTGGGCATTGTACCCAGGGACACTCTGCCACTGAGCTACATCTCAGCCCTTTTTCATTTTTGAAGCAGGGTCTTCCTATTTAGCCCAGGCTGGCCTCAAAGTGGTGACCCTCCTGCTTTAGCCTTCCCAATGCTGGGATCACAGGCAGATGCCACCTTTTCTTCTTTTTTTTTCTTTTTTGATATAGGGTTTTGGTATGTAGTTTGCACTGGCCCAGAACTATGTAGCCCTGGCTAGCCTGAAACTTGCAGCAGTATACCTGCCTCAGCCTCCCAAGTGCTGGGATTACAGGTGTGCATCACCATGCCTGGCAATTCACTTTCAAATCTTGGATTAACTTGTTTACATGCCTTGCCTCTTAGTAATGTAAGCATAAGGGGGGGTGGTGGCAGGGGGGGGGGCTTGTCTGTCCAGTTCAGTGACAGATACATATTCCAAAGACCTACAGCAGTACTTGGCAAATAGCAGGCACTCAATAAACATTCATCAAATAAGTAACTCTGCCTTGAAGAGGGAAGAAGGAAATTGAGACTTAAGTAGGCATTTTTCAAATGAAAAGGAAATTCATTCCAGGCAGAGGAACAACAGAAACACCATGAAAAATGTGTTGCTTTGGAGTTGCGGGGTCAGTCTGGGGGAAAAATTTCAGCATTCGGTACAAGAACTAGGGTCTTTAACAGGTGAATTTAAGAGAATCTATCCTTCCTTCCCCGCAGGGAACCAGCAGCAGGTATGGAATTGTAATGGATGAGGTAAGGCAAAGACAAGTCACATCAAAGAAAAAGGATCTCTGGATGCATGCTACAACAGGAACATTCTTCAAAAGCAATGTTCTCAGGTGAAACTATCACCATGCTTAATCATCTTCCCCAGTCAATGTACAGGTCTCATTACTTCATTTTGTGTGTGTGCACTAGGGATGAAACTGAGGGCCTTGAGCATGCCAGGTAAGTGCCTTGTCAGAGCTGCACCTCCCAACTCCAAAATGAGGGTATGGGCATTCTTGTAGGGTCATGCTATGTAGCCCAGGCTGGCCTCAAGCTCTTGATGATCCCCCTGCCTCAGCTTCCCAAGTGCTTGGATTATAGGCATGTGTCACCATGTCCAACCTGGGTTTTTAAAACTCAAATACATATAAAAAGTACTCAAGTATCTGTTTTCCACAAATAAAAAATACAGAAGGTACCAGTAATGCTTACTGAAAGACTGAGACACTCAAAGCTGATATTAATGTAGCTTCCTCTACTATGTTCCACTGTCAGTCACACTGGGTACCATGTCAGGTTAACAGCCTGATAGCAAAAATAATACACTGGAATTTTCCTTGTAGGAATGAAATCATGAAATTAGGGTCGAAGTTGCTAGGGCCAACTGAAAAGCAGATGGGATGCTTAGGATGCTGCTTAATGGTGGAACATGTATGCTTAGCATGCTCTCTGCCCCTACCCCCATCAATTGAAATGATAAAAGCATGTTTTTGAAGCATCAAAAAGCTGACAAACCTGCCCAGAAAGTGCAAAGTCCTGAGTTCGATTCCCAGTGCAACCCCCCGCCAAAACCCATTCTTATGTGAAGATATGGATAACTATTTGGAAGAAAACAAGAGACAATATGCTAGATAGTGAAGATCCCTGGTTGTCTTGCTTTGAAATTATGTCTCTTATATTGCTTTCCTATGCTGTTTTATTGTGTTTTACCCTCTTAAAAAAAAAAAAAAACACCACCATTCTTTCTCCCTTATTCAAATTTATCCAAAGCCTGGCATTTAACTAAAGTTGTGTGACTAGGTAAGCATGTTCTGAAACTGTTTCCATAAGGAAGAAATCCAGGGCAGCAGAGACGCTGGAGTGATTATTTCACAAGTCATCTTTAAATGCTTATAATCTTTGGAAGAACATCAACCTCACATTCACTGGGCACATGCCTATAATCCCAGAAGGCTGAGGCAAGACTATCATCTGGGAAACTTTATGGTCTCAAAAAATGAAAAAGGCTGGGAATGTAGCTCAGTGAGAAGGCTCTGGGTTCAATCTCCAGTACCAGCTCCCTGG
Organism: Hydrochoerus hydrochaeris; assembly: GCA_004027455.1. Lineage (NCBI taxonomy): Eukaryota > Metazoa > Chordata > Mammalia > Rodentia > Hydrochaeridae > Hydrochoerus > Hydrochoerus hydrochaeris. The sequence goes on along the minus strand of PVLA01000458.1, from coordinate 367,752 downwards.
GAAAAAGGAAACATTTTCACATTCATTTTTGTACCTAAAATTTCAAGGTAATTGGTTATTGTGAATCTTTTTCCATCCCTAAATAGTATGTCATGTCATTGCTCTACAAAGTTGTTCATTGGCTTTTTCTGTAAAAGTCACTTCAGCAATATATTTTCATTTGTAAGAGGATCTTCTCATACCTTGACATAACGCATAAAATTTACTAGAATGACAAATGAGGGAAAGTGTCTACAATGCACCAAAGAGTATACGTGAAATGTCTGTCTTTTGCTATGGGTATTCATGCTACAGTGCAGGAGTGACAAACTTCTATAAAGGGCCAGACAACAGGTATTTTCAGCTCTGAGGCCTGCCACTGTGAACTTTGTTGCATAAATGGAGTTGCAACAAGGAACAGCCATGGATGCAAAGAGGTGTATGGCAGTTTTCTTGTAAAACTTATATAAAAACAGGTCCTGGTTTATTGACCCTCTGCTACCGTGAACATAAAACATATACCAAATAGTCAGTGAAAAGTATTAGTGAATTCATTTGTCATTTATTTTTTGTTAAGACAAATCCTTCAAAGTACTATGAATTCCAGTAAAAGAATGTGTGATAGTAATATTAACAAGGGACACTGTAAAGTTGACAATCACTATTGCAGACAGGAAGGTATTGGCCCTCAGATTTGATGAAGACCACTATAAAGAAACCCCATGAGGCTGGGGAGGCGGGGTGGCTCAGTGGTAGGCTGCCTAGCTTGTGTGATGTTCTAGGTTCAATCACCAGCATGGCAAAGAAAACAAAGTATAAAAGGAAGCTACTTAACATGTAAGTTCTTATTCTATGCCCCAAACTGTGCTAAATACTTTATGGCTGGGGATATAGCTCAGTGGCATAAGTGCCAGCCTGGCAAGCGTAAGGTCCTGAGTTTGATTCCAAGTACCAAAAACAAAAACCCAAAAAACAAAGAAAATTCTTTATATAAAATTTCATTAGGAAATAAAACCCAATGCTACATATTCTATTAAGCCCCATTTTACAGGTAAAACTATGGCTCTGAGAATAATCTGGGAAGGTTCAAAGAACAAATTAGCTGAGCCAGGTATGGTGGCACATGCCTGTCATTCCAATACTGGACAGGCTGAGGCAGGATCACTTGAGTTCAAGGCCAGCTTGGGCTACATGGTGAGTTCAACACCAGCCTGACTATAACACAAGACCTTGTTTCAAAAGACAAACCAACACCAATACCCCCACCCCCATCCAAAACAAGTACAAATTTGCAACACAGCAGGGACTGGACTGCAAGCCTGCAAACATCCAAAGGCATCCATTTCTTTTACTGTAATGCTAGCCAACCGATCCTCCATGATGGACAGAGAAGACTTAACAAGTAAACAATGTTTGCCCAGATTCTTTTTGATATTTTGTAGTGCTGGACATTTCAGCCAGAGAACATAGGCAAGAGCTGTTATTACTAAGCCACACCACTAGCCCCCAAAATCTTGTACCCCTTGATGTTGCCACTGGGAAGCTCTGGAAGCTTATTACTGCCTCAGGAACTCTGACTTACCTTTTACTCTCTCTGACCCAGGCATTGATACATAATTTTTTTCATTGCCCTTAAGCTTAAAATATTACTAAAATAATTTAGGGCTGGGGCTGGGGATTTAGCTTAGCAGAATAAGAGACTGCTTGGCAAGTGCAAGGTTGTGAATTCAATCCCTGGTACCAAAAGGAAAAAAAGAGTGTAGGATTAAGGTGTTACTGGAACTGAAATAGAGCTTTTTAATTAGCTTACCACACAGGACAGTTGGGAGTGGGGGGTACTGGGACTTGAACCCAGAGGCTCATCCATGCTGGGTAACTGCTCCATTGCTGGAGCTACAGCCCCAGCTGCTGCTGTCTCTTCCTCTTCTTACTGTTGTGGTGGTTTATTGTGAGACAGAGTCTGGCTGTTGCCAGGCTGGCCTGGAACTTGTGAACCTGTTTCTGCTTCTTGAGTAGCTGGGATTACAGACACATGCCACTGTGCTCAGTTTGGATATGGTTATTCTCAAACCACAGGTCCCAGTGGATCCTTACAAGTTCTCAGTTTTTGTTTTATTTTTTCCTATTCTTGGACCAGAATTTCCAGACAACTAAGTTCAAACTCTAGAAATCAAGGTCTAACGAAAAATTCATTCTTCTAAGTGTTAAGACTACTTACACTAGGTTTTAGGTCCTCATTTTCTGTCCTAGAAACTGTCTTTTCTTTGGATTGTTAACACCAAACAAATGTGTAGCCTGTTTTACAGGAAATCCTAAAACTCCACAACCGTAGCAGGCAGCCTATACAAACAGCAACATTATAAGAGTGTGGGTACATTATAAGAGTGGCATGAAAATGTCATTTTCCTATTTGAAGAACTCTAGTTCCCAGAAGGCACTGAGTAGGAGTCAGAGCTGGCAACTGCAATAATAGGGGAGCACATCACACTGATTTAAGATCAGAAATCTCCACTGAGAATCAGGTGCAACAGCACATGCCTGCAATCTCAGCTCCTAGTCAAGATCCTGACTCAAAAAACAGGGCTGAGTGTGAAGGCCCTGGGAGTTTAATTCTCAGGACTCTAAAGCACTATGCTTCTCTTCCAAGAACAATACCCTAGAAAAGGAAGAGATGAAACAATTTGCCCCTTGAATATAAAGTAAAATCATTCTTTAACTATTAAAAGATAAATTCTGGGCTTTTAAAAAAAAACATGTAAGTTTTCAATGTAATGCTGAACTGAGAAAATTATAGCAGCCTCATGCATTATCTAAATAAACATTACCACAGTATTAAGGAAAGCAAAGTAAACAAATAGCTTAAGTATTTTATTTGTTTGCAACTAAGCTTGTTAACACTATATAATGAAAATGTACAAAGAATAATGTTGCAGTTTTTGGTTAGATTTAAGTCAAAGACATTCATTAATAAGGAATCTTCGAATGTGAATATTCCAGAAATTTCTCTAAATCATCTGATCAGAACATCATCTCTGAATATTACCTTAAAAGGCATACATTTGAATTTAACTCAGAATCTTTTAAAATAAGCCGTAATTAAAAAAACTATTCTATATTCAAACTAAAACAATTTTAATAGAACTTTCCTTTCCAGAAACAATAATAAAGGAAACAAGGCATTTTGTAAAATGTGGTCCTGAACAAGTCACAGTAAAAAATAAATGTATACTTAACTTCCACCTCCTCAAAACAGAGGCTACTTTCTGTTCCACAGCCTTGGAAACAAGGTGAGAAACAGCCTATAAGCAACTTCAGGCAAGGGGTTGCCAAAACAAAGCTCAAGTGGTTGAACATGGACACCTCGGAAAAGTTTGGGGGAACCTGACCAAATGATCTGAATTTTATTTTCATAAATGATACAAAGGTAAAATGGCTCCTCCCAAGTAGCAGTGCTGTCAGGGCCTGGCCCAGTCCTGTGCTCACCTATGTTACAATCCCACTTTAGGGTAGATCTTTTTCCTTTAGAGGCTTGTGTCCAGGGAGCTCTCTGATTGTATGAACAAGGTGACTGCCGACTCCATGGGGTATTTTAAGGCTTGGAGTCAAAGTATTTTTCTAACAGGCTAGGCAGAGTCCATGTGTCAAGGCCTATCTCCAGTTTGTTCTAACTTCTCACCACACATTTGTAGATCTAGGACCAAAGATCTTTGCTATATCATCATAATCACACCTAATATCCATCCTAACTTACAATTCATATTCTGTGCCTGGAAACAGTCCCTGTATTTAACAATAATACCTACACATAAAACAATCCACTCTTACAACTTATATGGCCACAAAACATTAATGATCTTCTGTAGACCAAGCAAATGTTTTTAACCATAATTGTCGTGCATCAATTCACAGCCAGAATCCCCAAGATCAAAAAAATTTGCACAATACAAATAATAACTTAAAAATATACATACACACATATGCACACACTCACACACTTCTTACAGAACTGTGCTTGGGGAAACTCCATTTGTTGAGTGCCACTGAAGGCATATTTTGCTAAACTGCTGCTCCAGGTACTTTTGTTTGGAAAATCTATCACAGTAGGGCAGAGCTGTTTATTGGATGAGCAGAAAAGAAAGATATGCTTGTGGCAACGAGAAAGTTTTAAGGTCTTTCAAGTTGTATAAAATGGACCTGCAGAAACATTTAAGTGTTCTCAGGATGCAAAGTTTGGAGCTGAAATGTGATATCAAACCAGTTGCAAAAAGTGTACAGCAGCCATCTCTTGAGGTCAAACCTGGTACCCATATATGCAAGAAAGCTTCAGGATACATCTGCAAATTAGAAATAAAACATAACAGGATAAGAATACTAAAAAATATAGCATCATGCTTTAAGTCACTAACAGTAAATGTGAATCACTACTTAAAAGGTACTAAACTTCAAAAATTTAATAAACTTGACCCAATTTCAGTTAGCTATGTGGTTATTTATAATTTATGCTTTGAATAACCAGTAACTGCAAAATATTTAAAGAAATCCTGAGCATGCACTTGATAAGTCAGCTTAAGCAATCAACCTTTTTCTTTCTTCCTTTTTGAGACAAGGTCTCACCATGTACTTCGAGCTAGCCTGGACTCATTATGTGGTTTAGGATGGCCTCCAACTCATGACGATCCTCCTGCCTCAGCCTCCTAAGTGCTGGGATTACTGGTGTGAGCCACCATGCACAGCTTTCAACTTCCATTAAGTAACAACTAGAATACCAATTTCTGGAGTAAACACAGGTAACAAAACAGCTGGTGCTAATGTTGGACTACCACAGTTTCAATCCTGGCTGAACCTCTAGGTATGTGACCTGGGAACATTATTCAACCTAAGGGTAATCCTTACCTATAAAATGAAGCTAATAGTTCCTCCCTCATAGACCGTAAGGTCAGGATAGATTTGGTGAGGATTTAAAGGGTTTACAACAGGGCCGGGCACCTACGTATTCTTTAGCTATTACTGTACTTCACAGGACCTTTTTGTTCTCAGGAGACAAAATATTCCTTATCAAACTTTTGCTCTTAGAACTCAGGTAATCAAACAAACAAAACTTGGTATACTTACAGCTTGTTGGCCTTGTCCCATATCGCCCCATAATTTGATCATGTGTGAATTTCACAAAAGATTCATACTGCTCTGTGAGGACGGAAAAAGAGTATACACTTATCTCAGAAACTTTCTCCCCAGCCCCAATTTTTCAAGAATTAAGTATCAGGTTCACATGTACCTTCCCATTTTGAATTACCCTCTCAGACCTTCCTTGCCTTTTGTTTCTCTTTCTTTCTTTGAGATGGACTCACTGTAGATTAGGCTGGCCTCAAACTTGTGGCAATCCTTCCGCCTCAGCTTCCCAAAGGATGTGATTACAGAAGTGTACCACCATGCTCAGCTCAAACTGTTCTTCTAAAAGTTACTCTGAGACCTGTTTATTTTACATCTCAGGTCCAAATCCCTGGCTTTTAGATTTGGTCACTGATCTATAACAGTATTTTCCTAATAACCATCTCTCCTCTGATGTAACTCTACTTCCACTGAAATATGTATTTACAACTACAGGTCAGAAAATTGTTGCAATCTCCTACAGCACATGAAGTTTTAAACTGCTTTCTTTGCTGTAGATTTCAACACACATACTGTAAACAAAAATGCTAAGAGAAAAAATTCTATACTGTGTAATTGAAGAAGAGTTACAGAAAGATCACTCTGTAACTGGAAACTCAGCAAAAAGGGAAAAAGATAGCCTGACATCTGTGAAAAAGGAAGTAACTCAGAGCCACCTGACATAAGAAATAGGAAGTTTTTATAGAGTATCCTCTTAGATTACATACTCTTAGTGTATTAAGATCCAATCAGCTCCATACCGGAACCTATATAACTTGAAGTGGTTGCTTAAAACATCTCTATGTCATCTTTCACTGAATACACTACTACTTATTCCTGATTCATATCCCTTCCTTTCACATAAGGCTTTACTTGTTTGCAACACTAATCAGTATCTTTGTTCTAGCCTGAGCAGGATCCTTGTTTTATTCTGTTGCATCCTACAAATCACAGGACACCCAACCTCCCACACCCACAAAGTGAGTTTGAATATACTGACAATACTGTCAATATATTCTCTTAGCTAATACTTGGTGGGAGGTTAGTACCATATCCCAACCACCTATTTAGCAGATGGCTAGCCCAAGTAGCCTACTCAATGCCTCCTTTTTAAAAAAACTTTTTTTGGGGATAGGGTTTCACTATGTAGCTCAGGTTGGCCTTGAACTCACTATGTAGCCCAGGTTGCCCTTGAACTCACAGTGATCTCTTGCCTCAGCCTCCCTAGTGCTAAGATTACAGGAATGTGACTATGACCAACTGCTAGTTAAAGGATTCTACTTTTAAAGGGAAATTGGTTATTATGGCAATAGGCCTCCTCTAATCTAATAGAATTTATTAACAAGGATTTTTGCATAACCACTTTTTGTTTTGTTTTTTTTTAGATAGGGTCTGGCTATGTAGTTAGTGCAGGTTGGCCTAGAACTTCTAGATTTCTCCTGTCTCAGACTCCTGAATGCTGAGATTATAGGCCTATGCTACCACACCCATCCTTAAAAAAAAAAAAAAAAAAAAAAACCAATGCTTTTATTCATATGGAAAATTCTTATACGAAGAGCTTGATTTATCTTTCAGAAATGGAAAAGAAGAATTCTTCCATATAATGTATAAATGACATGTTTATCATTACCAAAGAGTAACCTCAATATTTACAACTCAGTGACTTCTCTTGCATAAAGTCCTCCTCTCTTCTCAATTAGTTTGCTGTTACTGAATCTTAGTAACAACAATGGCATAGTCATTATCTCAGCCTACCTGCTAATTTGGTATTAAGGATTTGTTCATACTCCTCTCGAATTTTATCTTCGTAGTCTTTTAAGAGCCTCTCACATATTATTCCAACTTGTCGAAGAGTAAAGCTGGGCTGGTCCTTCTTCATCCAGGAGGAACCTGGCCAAAAGACAAATCTAGTTTACATGATACATTCCAATCAATTCTAAAGTTCAGGATTAATAACTTTATATCACCAGTCCTCGAGGTATATAAAAACTGTTTACAAAAACAGTATCTTTCACTAAGCTATATAGAATATTTTCACTAACTTCTTAATGAAGAAAGGCAAACTGAGAGGTAGGAGGAACAACATGTGTCCAGGTATGCTAGGTCATATGCATACAGAAAAACAGTTCCGATACCATAATGTTCTATAGCCCATACTTAATGCTCACTTCATAAAGGACAAGAAAAAGATTAAAGTACATCTGAAGGATCCAGCTCAATCAGGGAAAAGTAGATTCAGAGCATGACAATTACTTACATCTTTGTAGATACCTACCTAGACAAGTGGTGGTGAACTTACATGCCACAGCTGGCTGGCTGTTATCACTGAAAGCTTTAAAGAGGTTCACTGTCACTGAGCTTGACCCACATTAAGTCACAGAAATCCAACATACTTATCAGCAAACTTAGTAACAACAAGAATGATGCACATTCTAATTTAATTCTGCGCAAGGATTTTTGTTTGTTTGCAGTGCTTTTGAAAGAACACAGGGGCCTGAAAATGTTGGGCAAACTCTACCAGAGTCACATGATAACCCCAACCCTTGGAAACCTTGTTATTTTAAGCTCCACAGGCAGCATTGTAGCACATGCCTATAATGCTGGCACTCTGGGAAGCTGAGGTAGGAGGACCACAAGTTCATGGCTAGCCTGGGCAATTTATTCTCTAAGTTTAAAAAGGGTTGGGGGGAGCAGGCATGTACACTACAGATGTAGTCCAGTGTACAGGCCTGGGGTTTTAAAAAAATGCAAAGAATTCCCAAAGCGATTCTGCTAAGATAGGGGACGAGTCTGATGCTTAAGAGACTAAAGAACTTGCCCAATACAAAAATAACTTTTGCAGAGTGGTTAAAAGGTCATTAAAATGCTCTTAACAAGTTCAAACACATTCATAGATTCTTTTTTTCCCTCCCCTTGTAGTGCTACAAAGGATTGAACCTAGGGAGTGCTAAATTATATTCCATTCCTCCACTTCCAAACTTTTGTTTTCAGGTCTTGCTAAGTCTTGCAGGCTGGCCTGGAACTTGTGATCACTGTGCCTCAGTCTTCCAAGGAGCTAGGATGACAGGCATATTCCAATGCAATGGCTTCTTGATCCCTTTTAAATCTAGGTTGAGCTAGGTATGGTGGCACACAACTGTAATTCCAGCATTTTTTTTTGAGACAGGATCCCACTATGCAGTTCAGGCTGGTAGTGAACTCACTATGTAGCCCAAATGGGGCCTCAAACTCACAGTGATCCTCCTGCCTGAGCTTCCAAAGGGCTGGAACTACCAGTGTATACCACTACACATGATGATAAATCATTGTTTGCTTACAGTAAATACAGGCAGCCGTAATTTGTAAAATTTCTCTATACATGTTTTATTACTTTAAAATTTTATTATCAAAATCTCAACAAGCAATTATTGAAAGGTGTATCATGAATGTTCTTGAGCAATTTCAAATGATATTATTCCAGAACGAGGATCTTTGGGTTACAGAGATAATTAAAAAACAAACACACATACTAGGTTGGCAGTGTAGCTCAGTGGTATAACACCTGCTTAGCATGTACAAGGCTCTGGGTTTGATCTCCAGCACTGTAAATGATTATTAAGCTGAAATTCACCAAACACAGAATCAACCATTTTATTCTTTTTGTTTTGTGGCAGTGGGGATTGAACCCAGGATCTCAAGCAAACACTCTATTACTAAGCTATACCATTAGACCTTAGAATTAACCTTATTTTTCCTCAAGACAGGGTTTCATAAATAGTTCAGACTGGTCTTGAACTTGTGGTGATCCTCCTGCTTCAGCCTCCCAGAGTACTGGGATTACAGGCATGTATCACCATGCCTGGCAAAGTAATCATTTTGAAGTGAACAATTCAGTGGCATTTGGAATAGTCACAAAGTTATGCAACCATACCTATCTAGTTCCAAAACATTTCCATCACTGACAAAGTAAGTCCCCTTCCTCATCATCCACTTTCTCATTTCCCTTTCTCCTCTCAAGGCAAATACCAATTTGTGCTCTGAAAGATAACTGCTGACTCCTGAGAAGTAGACTACTTTGTGAGTACAAATTCCTCAATTGTTAGAGGAGACAGAGGTCACCACCACTGTAGATACTCAAAATATGGGTTTTTTGATGATTTGCAGGAACATGGCAGAGAAAGCTGGTTCAGTTAGTGATGCTGAGGCCAGGCACAGTGGTTCATGCCTCTAAGGCTGAGGGAAAACAATCACAAACTGAGTCTAGCCCAGGCTGACGCTGGTTAAAAAAAAAACTTACAAAAACAAAATAAAACAAACTATGAAGATTCCCTCCGACTCTTTCTACTTTTGAGCACTTGTCAATGATGTTATATAGCAACACTGCCCAACAGAATTTGTAGCAATAATACAAGTGTACTATCACTGCTTCCACAATACAACAGCTACATGTGTGGTTACTATGCATTTGAAATATAATTACTGCACCTGAGAAACTGAAATTTTATACTGATTTATTTTTTTTGAGACAAGGTCTTGCTATGTAGTTCGGGCTGTCCTTGGTCGCTTATGTAGCCTAGGTTGGCCTTGAACTTGAAGCAATCCTCCTGTCTCAGCCTCCTTAATGCTAGAATTACAGGCGTGTGCCATCAGACTTGGCAGAAATTGCATTTTTTTTCACACTGTCACCCCCAAATCATTCACCCACAGCACAAGATATCTGCATTCAATTATCTGAACAATACCAGCACAAAACTCTTTAGTGAACTCAGAGTAGTATGACTATCTTAAAAAAAAAAATATATATATATATATAGTTGTTTTGTTTATTTCAACTTCTCAATGTTTACAGATGTGTGTCTTATTTCACTTACAAATCTGGTCTCAAGTTGCATCCATTTACCTATAAAAATTTCTAGTTTATCCTTCTTTATGGCTAAGTAGTACTTCATTATATAAAAATACATATTTTTTAATCCATTCCTCGGTCAAGGGGCATTTAGGTTGTTTCCAAGAACTAGATATTACAAATTGTGCTGCTATAAACATGGGTGCACATATATCGCTGTGTTACAATGTTTTAAATCTTTTTGGGAAAATATCCAGAAAGGGAATAGCTGGGTTGAATGGGACTTCTAGTCCTAGTTTTATTGGTTGGTTTATCTTTTTGAGAGAGGGTCTTGCTATGCAGTTTAGGCTGGCCTTGAGCTTACTTTGTAGCCCAGGCTGGTCTCAAACTTGCAACAATCCTCCTGCCTCAGCCTCCCAAGTGCTGGGCTTACAGGCAGGCGCCACCATGCCCAGCTTAGTTTTTTGAGGAATCTCCACACTGATTTCCAGTGGTTGTACCAGTCTACAGTTCCACCAACAGTGGAGAAAATTTTCTTTTTCCTCATAGCCCCTCCAGAATTTGTTATTGTTTGATTTCTTGATAATAGCCACTCTTTCTGGGATGAGGTGGAATCTCAGTTTTAATTTCCATCTCTTGAATGACCAATAATGTTGAACATTTTCTCACATATTTATTGGTTGCTTGTTCTTCTTCATCTGAGAAGTGTGTATTCATCTCAGATGCCCATTTTTGGACTGGGTCTTTAAATCTGGGAGGACTGATTGTTTTGCATTCTTTATATGTTCTTGATAGTAATCCTTGGTTTGAGGTACAGCTGGCAAATATAGAAACTGAAATTTTATGTTTTTTACATGCATATAACATAAATCATTTTTTTTTTCAAATCCATTTTATTTCAATGAGAAAAAAATTTAAAAAATAAAACAAAATTTGAAAATGTATCGGGGGCAATAATGGTACATACATTGCACATTGTTGTCCCCAAATCATCCACCCAGAGCATAAGACAGCTCCATTCAATTACTGGAACAATATCTGCACAAATCTCTTTTTAGTAAAATCAGAGAAATCAGTAGGATATCTTTTTACACACACACACACACACACACACACACACACACACATTTTGTTTCAGTTTCTCACACTAGTGAGACAATATGATGTTTGTACATGTGCCTTACTTATTTCACTTATGAGTATGTATGGTCTCAAGTTGTATCCATTTACCTATCAAAGTCTACAGTTTATCCTTCTTTATGGCTGAGTAGTACTCCATTGAATAAAAATGTCTTTTTTTATCCACTCCTCAGTCAAGGGGTGTTTAGGTTGTTTCCAAGACCTAGATATTACAAACTGCTGCTATAAACTCACTTATGAGTATGGTCTCAAGTTGCATTCATTTACCTGTAAGTCTCCAGTTTACTCTTCTTTATAGCCAAGTAGTACTCCTTGTATAAAAATACTACATTTTTAAAAAATTCAATCCTCAGTCAAGGGCATTTAGGTTGTTTCCAAGATTTATTACAAATTCTGCTACTATAAACATATATTGCTGTGGTATGATGTGTTTTTAATTCTTTTGGGAAGATGCACAGAAGGGAAATAGCTGGGTCAAATGGGACCTCTAGTCTTAGTTTTGTGAGGAATTTCCACAGTGATTGTACAAATCTACACACCTATCCAACAGTGGAGAAGGGTTCTTTTTTCCCCCACAGCCTCTCCAGCATGTGATGGCTTGATTTCTTGATAACAGCCATTCAGAAACTGAAATTTTAAATGTTTTAATTTTTTGTTGTTATTAGCTGAAGTCTTTTATTAATTCACATACAATTACTTGTCTTCTGGCTGCTGACGCAGTATGTTAGATAATACTGGTCATGCCACTGGCCATGAAACTCCAGCACCACATTCATCTGAAGGGTATTCTTAATGAAGGTGACTAACCTGGTCATTTTTATCTACCTTGTAGTATTTCAGAACAATCAGCTTAAACTTCTTTATGTTTATTTTTCTTGGAGGGAGTGTAAGCTTTCTTTCTTTTCTCAGCACCATTACGGAGTCTCCATGTAAGATGAAGGGCTGACTCCTTGTAATCAAACAAAGTACATCCATCTTCCACCTGCATAATAGCAAAGATCAGCTTTTGCTGATTAGGAGAAATTCCTTCTTTATCCTGGATCTCAGCCTTTACATTTTCTATAGTATGTGACAATCAACCTCACGTCCTCCTCTTAAGTTTTTACAAAAATCTGCATGTTGGTGATGGTTCTACCACAGATGGCAGATTTGAAAGGCAGTTTTGACTAATTTGTTCAGGAGGGTGTTATTTAATTTCCATGTGTTTATGATAAAGTCTCTGTGGTTTCTTTTGCCATGGATTTCCAGTGTCGCACTGTGATCTGATAGTATGCATAGGACAATTTCAATTCCTTTGCATTTACTTAAAAGTATGTAAAGCCAGTATGTGGTCTGTTTTGGAAAACATCCCCTGTGCACCTGAGAAGAATGTGTATTCTGATGATGTGGGGTAGAACACTCTACAGATATCTACTAAGTCCATTTGTGTAAAAGTTTGGTTTAGTTCATTGATTTTTCTTTTTTTTTGGTCTAGTTGATGTCTTTTCATGACAGTGGGGTATTGAGAATTCCCAATACAACTGTATTTGGGCTTACTTGATTTTTCATGTCTGTATTTGTTTTATATAGTTGAATATACTGGTATTTGTTGCATATATATTTATGATTGTCATCTCTTCCTCTTGGATCATTCCCTTTACAGGGATGCAGTAATCTTCTCTCTCTTAATCAGTCTTGGCTTGCACTTCACTTTGCAAACAGAAGAGTATGGAGCATTTTTTTTCATTCTTTGACGCTCAGTCTACAAATTTCTTTTTGAATTAAATGTGTTTCTTGTATGCAGTATATTGTTGGATCTCGTTTCTTGATTCATTCTGCCTGTGCGTGTTTTGATTGGTGAATAAAGACCATTAACATTGATGGTTACAACTGATATGTATTGACTTATCCTTGTCATGTTAATTTCCTATTGTTGGCCTCTCCCTTCCCTTTTTCCTCCCCTCTGATTGTTTGCCTTGCCTGATGGATGACTTGTTAGGGTTCATGGGGATATAGTACTTATTATTTCTTTCTAGAATGTCCTTCAGAACATTTTGGAGTGCTGGTTTGGTGGTCATAAATCTCCTCAGACGTTCTTGGCATGGAAATGTCTTATTTCTCCATTAGTTTTGAAAGATAGATTTGCGGGGTACATCAATCTGGGTTGAAAGTTGTTTTCCTTTAGGGCTTGGAATACTTTAAGTTCTCTTTGATTTGAGAGTTTATGCTGAGAAGCCAGCTATAATTGTGATGGGCTTTCCTTTACAGGTGTTTTTTTTTTCTTTTTTCTTTTCCCTAACAGCTTTTAGGAATCTATTCTTGTGTTGAACTTCTGGAATCTTGACTATTATATGCCTGGCTATAAATCTGTTTTGATCATTGCTGATTAGTTTTATATGCCTCGATTATCTGTATGTCCAATTCTTTTTTCCTACCAGGAAAGTTTTCTGATGTCTGTTAACATTTTCATAATATTATTTGTGGTATCTCCTGCTTTTTCACTGACTCCAAATCAATCTTTAAGTTGTCCTTTGCATCATCTAGCATCTGCTGGATTGATTTCTCATGGTCCTTTGCTATTTTTTGAGAAGCCTTTCTTTTCTTGGACACTAACTGCAATCCTGTCTTCAATACCTGAGATTCTCACATTGGTGTAATCTACTTTGAATACTTTCAATAGAGTTTTTATTCTGGATATCTGCTTGACTCTGCTTTATGGATTCCATTTCTTTATTATGCTGAGCTTCCATAATTTTATTAAGCCCATCTATTTTTTTGTCTGTGTCTGCTCTGGCATCACTAAGCATGCTATTTTGGACACCATCTCTGTAGTTATCTGAGAGATTATTTCTGATTTCAGTTTTTCCAGAGCCTCATTCACCTGCTTTATTGTTACCACATCAGAGAGGCCTGGTGGGAGGCTTTCAGATTGTCTCCACCCTACTGTCTCCTGGATTTTTTGCCTTTGGTGAACTGGATATCTGGGGCTGCATTTTGTTTAAGTGTCTTCTCATCATCTTTTCTTTCTACTTTTTAAAGTTTTATTCCTGGGGTGATAGTTTTGATTAATCTAAAATTAAACAGTCACATGTGACTAATGGGCACACACTAGAGCTACAGAGCAGGAGCATGCTCTTATACTATATGGATGAAATGAAAACAAATATTCTAAGATCTCTTCCAATATCAGGACTATCGTTTATATAAAGTATTCATAAAGGGGAGGTTGGAGGAGGAAAAAGAAAGTAAAAACAAGATATATTATGTACATGTATCAACTCAATGGTGAATGTAATTATGCATTGTACACGTACTAATAAAAACAAAGAAGCAATAATAATTGCAATTAAATCAATAGTCTTTCTGATTCATAAAAACAAAAAATAAAGTATAAGCAGTTAATGTAATATATCCACTTTACTCTTATTAAAGGACATCAATTCTAAAGTAGGAAATAATCATCATAAATATCATTTAAAAACTTTTTTTTTTTCGTTTATCACTGAATTTTGCACACCAAAGCATGCTTACCTGGAGAACTAGGTGCTGTGAGTGCTGAGGAGTGAGGCTGGCTTTCTGAAGTGCAAGCTTCACTCTGATTGAGAACAACTTCTAAATGTCTCCACCGCTGGTAACGACTGTATTCTTGCTTTATGTTCTGAAAAATTTGCTCTAATAAAAAAGAAACAAATTTGGGCATTCATTTTATTGGCAATTTTTTCAAACTTTCTTCAGAAGTTGGAGGCAAGAAAGATCTTTTAAGTAGAGCTCAAATATTTCCTTTAGTATGTAGGTGTCAATCACTTCTTCCTATGTTATTAATAAAAGCAAATAAACTTCTATGGCGATAGTAGGGATTGTTCTTAGGGCCTTCTGATATAAAACATTCCTTCAATAGCCCCAGAGACAATGTGCTCTCAATGCCACTGTTCCAACAACACAGAGAATAAACCAGGTGTGGAGGCCTATGCATATAACCCCAGCACCATAGGATATGAGGTAGAAGGATCACAGGTTCAATCCCAGCCTGGGCAATTTATCAGTATCCTGTCAGGGTGTGTGTGGTGGCACACACCTGTAATCCCAGCACTCAAAGGCTGAGGCACCAAGATTGCTTCAAGTTTAAGGCCAGCCTGGGCTACAAAGTTAGTTCAAGATCTGCTCGAACTGTTCAGCAAAATCTCAAAAAGACAAAAAAAGAAACAAAAACCAGAAACAATTTATCGGTACCTGTCTCAAAATAAAATGAAAAAAGGCTGGGGATGTAACTCAGTGCAAAGATCCTGAGTTTACAATTAAAAAAAAAAAAAAAAAAAGGTACCAGGGATTTAGCTCAGTGGCATAAGGACCTGCCTGGCAAGTGAAAGGCTTTGAGTTCGACCCCTGATACCTTCTTCCCCCAAAAAGCTAGAATAACAGCTATTTTGGCATAAGCTACACAGACAGTTCCCTTCATTTATTTTCCTGTAGCAAAGATCAGCTCTGCTGTTTGTTGGATGATTAGTACAATTTACAGTTAAAAAAAAAAAATCTCCTTTTACTCAAAAAGGAGTTATTTGTGAACTTTAAGTTTCACTTTTTCACAAACTACAGTATTAAGGGAGAAATCCTCTATCACCCAAGGCCTTCCAACAATGTCTTTGTCCCACATGAGACTCATAAGGTGTCTGGGGAAGAAGACATTAAAAAAACTCCAAATAACAACAACAAAAGGAACCTACTATGTTCATAGCCTGGACACTAACAAGGGAAGCAGCTGAAATTTACTGCTTAGAATTGATGGGCAGGCTTTAGACAAGATTTTTCTGATCTTACAAAAGGCAAAATCTACTTGGATTCAGATTATTACTGAGACAAGGTAATCACATGCCAAATCTGCTAACGCCACTAAAAGAAGTCCAGGAAATGCCAATTACTAACTGCCTTGAAGTACATTTCTAGAGACAAAGAATTTGGAAGGATGTGGTTTTCAAGTTTTTCATTTTTGTGGTATAATAAGTGTATTCACTTTCCAGATAATATAAAGCCTCCTAATAAAAAACCAAAACCCAGAAAATTGCATAATTTTCTCCCAGGTTAAATTATTCTAATGTATACTTTGGTATGACTATTTTTAGTGGTGGAAGCTGTTAACAAAGCCACTTTGCTTCTTATTAGCTAAATGAGTGCAATCTGGGGAAGTCATTCAGGATCTTTAGTCTAACAGTTCTTCCATATAAACATCAAACCCTTATTTTGTTAGTGAGAATCAAAATCAAAGATTAATAATGCCAAAATGAGTTGATGATATGGTCCAAGAACCAATATGAACTCAAGTAGCTTCACATCCAACCTCCACCTAAAGACTGAAACAATGTAGTGTTAGCAATGTTTTCCTTTAAGAGTAGTTATGAAGTTGTTATTTTAGGTCTTTGAATTTATGAAGCCTTCATTTCATTTTTAAAATGTATTATTCCTAAAGCACATACTTGCCAGATTCAAACAAGACTGTAAGGAACTGCAAGGACTTGAAACAAGAAAGGACAAGTAAGAAGACAATGTTCATGAGAACAGAAGGTCTTTGATAAACCTCTGCCTCCTCCTGTGTGGCACAGTGAACAAATGGAAAGATACAACTTTGAAGCTAGTAGGACTATCAAATCCAGGAATCTAAATATGGTATCCACAGGAGAAAAACAAGGCCACGCATGTGAAACAGGAAATAGCATTTTTAAAAAAAGAAAAATGGACCAGATGTGGTAGTGTACTCCTATAACCCCAGTATTTGGGAAGTTGAGGTAGCAGGATCATTGTGAGTTAAAGGTCAGCCTGCACTATGTAACAAGACCCTGTCTCAAAAAACAATGTAAATTTCTTTTTAACATTGGATAAAAATTTAAACCTTGTGGCTTATTATTTGATGTTATGCTTCCAGGTTCTATCAGGCTAAGTTCACCCATAACAACTTTTTTTTTTTTTTGCTCTTTTTCAGACAGGGTTTCACTATGCAGTTCAGATTGGCCTTGAACTCACAATGATTCTCCTACCCAAACTTTCCAAGTGCTAGGATTACAGGTGTGGCCCACACCTGTGTTACTACAAACTTTTAAATATTCCATTCAAAGCCTTGCAAAAAATGGTCCCTATTTAGTTCCCTAATTCCATTTTCCACTACAATCTAGTTGCATCAACTATGTTTTCCTTAATTTGTGGGTTTTCTGTCCTTTGCTAGACCTAGGGCTATACCTTTGTTCCAAACCCTACTAAAGACCCAACTAAAATGCTACCTCAATCCAGAAGGTATTCTCCAACTATCAAACCATGATCAATTAACTGCCTTGCATCTAAGCTCCATGTTTATAAACATCCCCTCTTAAAGGCAATCGTCTTCCATGCTGAGTATCTGCTCATTAAAAATTTAAGTAATCAAAGGCTTGATTTTATTAGACTGGTTCACAAAAAGTGCTCTATTATATATATAAATATCCCTTTTTAAGGGTGAAGTTTTTTTAACCTTTTCTGAGAAACTTACAACCTTTGACATAACTATGATGCTATAAAATGAAGTTACTGATTATTAAACTATTTCATTAGCTGACTTTATTCTTAATACATCAACAACTAACATTCCCTCCCCCATTCTTCCTTTTTAATCCGGAAGACAGTTTTGAGCCAAAGTGTAAGTACCAAACAACCAATCATCAACACTTAATATTGCTTTCACCATAGAACCAAATTTCAGTTAAGTATTAAGAAACACGGGATGGAGGGGTGCAGCTCAATGATAGAGCACTTGCCCATTATACATGGATTATATTCCCAGCACAATAACACAGTTAACATAAAGAAAATAAAAATAATATAATTGAGGAGGTGAGGGGATGCTGATCATTAGAGTGAATACAAAGCATACCTTGGGTTCAATCCCTAGTATCCCTCTCAAAAAATGAAACAAAATATTTTAACATAAACAATCAAGAAGCTAGTTGTATAATCTTTGCAAACATTATGTTCTAACATTAGTGCTTCTGAAGGTGGGGGATATAGCTCAGGAACAAGCTGTCTGGTGGTGAGTTTGATCCCTGGTACCACAAAAACAAAACAAAAAAGGGGGGCTTCTGTCTGGGGAGTTAGCTCTGCAGCAGAGTACACAATTAATGTATGAGTACAAAAAAAAAAAAACTCAAAAAGTAAAAAAGGGGTCTTATTACAGCACACTACTATATTCAGCTCTCCAAATACTTATTAACCATTATTGCAATGTAAACTACAACACAAATCATCTAGATAGTAGTACTAAGCAATAAAATGTTTACATAAAACTCATTGTTTACACTTTTAGCAGCTATCTAGGTAGGTCTCCAGCTGACATGGTGAACACACCTCTGATCTCAGTACTTGGGAGGCTGAAGCAGGAGGATCACTGTGAGTTGAGGCTGGCCTATCCTACACAGTGAGTTCGAGGCCATCTGGACTTAGTGAGACCTTGTCTCAACCCCCCCCCCAAACAAAAAAAAGTCCTCAACAAAAAAATACATGGGGCAAGTATTCACTTTGTAGAAGACAGGCCCTAAAAAGATTATGTAACTATTCTCGGGATATCTGTAGGAGCAATGGAAGGCAAAAAAAAAAAAAAAAAAAAAAAAACACTAAAAACACTCCCAAGTAGACTCCCACGCTTCTTTTTTTTTTTTGAGTTGGTGTCACATTATGTTGGCCAAACTAAAATGAACACCTGGGCACAAGCAATCCAGTCTCAGCGCTAGGACTATAGGTGCACACCACAACACCCTGCCTGCCTCCTGCTTCTGAGGCCCTTTATAAGAAACTTTTCCAAACATTATCTCATTCTGTGCATAAGATTATACAACATTAAGCCACTGGGCAATTTAAAGTAGAACAAAGTTTCTTATGGGGCAGTTTGGTAATGGATTGAAGATTTAAGAAATGAACCAATTGGGATTAGCAAAGAAGGGAAAATGCCATGACACTAGTACAGAAAAATAGGTCTGAGGGAAAGAGCAGAAGAACAGTTTGGAGAAAATATATAAAAGACTGACCAGAGACACATAGCTGATAAACCCTTTGATATCCAGGATACACCTGGGCCTTGTGGCACATTCCTGTAATCCCAGCACTCAGGGGTTGAAGCAGAAGGATCACCACAAATGCAAGGCCAGCCTGGGTGACACAGAGTTGTCCAGGCCAGCCTGAACTACATAGTGAGACTGTTGTCTCAAAAAACTAAAAGAGGGCTGAGGATTTAGCTCAGTGGCATAAGCGCCTGCCTGGCAAAGGGGAGGTCTTGAGTTCAATCCCTTGGTACCCCCCCCAAAAAAGTTAAAAAAAACAAAATAACTACAAAATAAAGAGGTGAACACGAACAAGGATATAAAGTCTGGGAGACCACCTAGCTGCAGGAATCTTGGTGTAAGAACCAGAGCCTGATATATGCATTATGGATATTCAGAGGAAGAAGATGAAGCCTAAAGGAAGTAGGAATTGAAAAGAAGTGAGGAAAAAAATTATTTTAAGGGATTCTAAGGTTTTGCTTAATCTTAAGAAACAAAAACAAGGAAACGATTCGCCAAAACTTATTGAGTGCCTTTCATTTCTGGGAGCCCTTCGAAACTGATAAATATTAATACTAATGCACTTCCCCCTCTACTACTGCAATATGATAGCTATCTACTGTCATACCAGCCCTTCTCTTTCCTTGGCCAAAGTGGAATGCCTTATCGAGGAAGAGTGCCTGTATTACAGATAGTTGAATTCCTGCTACCAGAGCCTCTGTATGTTGAAGGAATCTCAAATTCCAGCTAACGATCTACCGATTTCAAGCCTTATATGGTACAAGACAATAGCCATACAATAAAACACCGCCAGTGCCTTTCAGAGATGGTCAGGCTGAAATCGGATTCTACGACTCTTGCATCAGTCTTTGGTCCCTAAAGACATCTGGAAATCAGGCCTCCCTACAAGCTACCGTACCTTGTAGAGCCACATATACTCATGGCTCTTCCTAGTTACCCGCCCCCACTCGCCCCCATCAAGGCCGGGTTCGTGAGCAGAATCCAATTTTCCAGGGTCCAAAGGATCTGCAAGGCGGCTCAGTGCAGCCAAAACAGGAGGGGCTTCAGGGACAGTGTGAGCCCCGAGAGAACTGGGATATTCCCATCTTCCTCTTGGTGCCCATCCTATCCCGGCTCTTCCAGCTCTCGGAAAACCGAAAACTGACACTGTTGAGGCCACTACCCTTTCCCGGATGTCTCCCATCTCCGGAAGCAACCAGGCCAGCGGCACCCCAGTTCCCTTTTCTCCAGGCAAAGAAGTGGTCCCTGGGTGAATTCACCCGGTGTTCACGACCCTCTCCCACTCCCACCCTCCAATGCTACAGCCTGGCTTCCTGCCAAGCCCGCCGCAGCGCAGGTTACCCGGAGTTGGAAGGCGCCGCTCGCTGCCGGGTGGGGCGGGCTGCTGGAGAGTCGGCGGCAGGGTCTGCGTCTGAAGCGGCGGCGGCTCAGCGTCCGGGGGCCTGAGGCCCGGAGTGGGGCCCGGCAGAGGGGCGCAGCGCCGCCGCTTCGGGGAACCGGGGCTCAGCAGTGCCGCCTCGAACTCCATAGGTCGCTTCAGTGTCGCCCCGCACGCCATGTCGCTGAGGGGCCAGAGACCAGGAGCCGACGCGGAGACAACTGCGGCCCAAGGTCCGGCTCCTCAGCCGGGCTCACAAGCCAAGCCGGCTCCAATGGCGCCTCCAGCACCCGGCAGCGACGCCGGCCCCGCCTCCTGTGACGTCACGGACGAACGCCACCGCCCGGCAGGGAGGGGGACCGGAAGAGGGCCGCTCCGGGAGGTCTCTCTGCGACCGCCCGGCCCGCAACGCCCCTGCTGAGGAAGTGCAACGATCTGGGCGGAGAGCATGGTCGCCGGGCAACCTCGGGACGGCCCCCACCCCCGCCTCCATCCCTCCCGGGGCCCCATCCCCCTACACCCTGGCTGTAGCGCTGGGGTGGCCCCCTAGGTTTTCGCACCTGCGCGGCGTGGGCGTGGGGGAGGGGACATCTTGGAGGGGACTCGGGGAAGCAGCGAGTGTCAGGGGATTCCCCTGTCGGTAACTTGGTTCTGGGAGACTCATGTCCACAGGCCAAAAGAGGGCGATTCCAAAAGGTCATCACGGACATTCTGCTGTATCCTGGGAAATCTGCACTTGAACGGTTACCTGAGGGTGCGTGTTAGGGAGACCACCAACCCCATAAAATTCTGGGCAAAATTTGCGGAGAGGTGTGTTTGCGGATGTGTGAATGACTCACACTTTAAGGTAGCTTTGTTACATAAAAGTTAAAGACAAACAGAAAACAATCCAGTGATTTTAACCAAACAAGAGTGGTATCAGTGTTTGGAAATTCCCTATAACTGACTTGTCAAGTCTCCCCGTTTGACTTGGCGACTCGGACAGGTTCTTCCCCAGGACTATCTGAATTCCCTACAGCAGTGCCACACTCAGAGTGCTTTTGATACTCTGGGAGAATGGATGAACTCAGAAAGGTTCTGCTTTTAGGAACTGTATGCACTTGTTTTGTCCTGCAGAGCAGTTCCAGTGCTTTCAACATCATCAGACGGATCTGTGATCCAAAAAAAGATTAAAGTCGTTCTGTGACTTCATATAAAATAATGACCAGGCTTCCTGGGATCCATTTGCAACATCTCTTTGTGATAGATATTACAGAACAGTCCGAATTTCAGAGAGAGTACCCTCTTCCACTAACCTATTTGTCCAGTGTCCCCAATATTTGAGTTGGAGAAGATGGGGACACTATCTTCCACTGTCTCCAGTCCCCCCACTTTTTCTTTCTTTCTTTCTTTCTTTCTTTCTTTCTTTCTTTCTTTCTTTCTTTCTTTCTTTCTTTCTTTTTTCTTCTTTTTCTGTTACTTTCCTCTGGGTCTTATACAGTTCTCCAAATTCTTTTTTTTTTTTGTTTTTAATTGGTACCGGGGATCGAACTCACAACCACTTGCTTGCAAGGCAGGCGCTTATGCCACTGAGCTAAATCCCCAGCCCCTAGTTCTCCAAATTCTTTAAAGATCATGACATAGATCCTGTATTTTTGCATTTATCTTTTTTTTTTTTTCCTTGAAATCTTGAGATTCCAACCAGGACCTTGTGCACTCTTTTACCTCTACCACTGATCTATATTGCCAGTCCATGTTGTTTATTTTAGCCCATATGTTTTCCCAAAGACTATAAAGGACGTTTACAATAGGGTAAAAAACTAGAAATTGAATGTTAGGTCCAAGCTGGGCAAAGTGGGCATGCCTGTAATCCCACATGCAGGAGGACGGCAGTAAGTTCAAAGCTAGCCTGAACAGCAGTGAGACATGTCTAAAAAAAAAAAAAAAGAAAAAAAAAAAAAGGCCAGAAAACACTTAGATCATAAGTGTCTTGGAGTTGTCGGCGACATAGCTCAGTGGCACAGCACTTGCCTGCCTAGTGCGAGGTCTTGGGTTTGATTCCTGGTACCAAAAAAAAATTATTATCTTGCAGTTAAACATGATTATAACTGAATTTGAAATTTAGTGCTAAGTTTCCTGGATGTCAGGGCAAAAAAGCACAGGGCCTACTGAACAGATTTTGCTATCTGAAAGGAATCAGTTCATCAGAGGAGAAAACCATAGTTTTGCTTTTTCTTTACCACTAAATTCTTATTAGTTTCTTTTGTGACTTTAGGAAAGAGTGAGTGATGTAATACAGCAATCAAGACTAGTTGAATAACAAATACAAAAGCAAAGTTCATATGGCTATTTCTTATGACCAATAAAAACCACAGACATAAAAAACAATTTAGTGATAGTTATTTTCTTTCTTTCTTTCTTTCCTTTAGTACTGAGGATCAAACTCATGACCTTGCACTTGCCAGATGGGCGCTTGTGCTGAGGAGCTAAACCCCCAGCCCTAATGTGACATTTATTTTCTAAGGCACTTATTTAATGTGTTCTCAGTAACTTGGGTTTTTTTGGTAGTATAATCATGTCTCATTAGGCAGATCAGGTTAGTCTTGAACTTACTGTGGAACTCAACTTGAGGGGATCCTCCTGCCTCAGCCTCTTGAGTGTGGGAATTAGAGATGTGAACCTCCATATCTGACACAGCTTCAGTTATGTTAAGGGCTTTGATACTCTTTTCTCTGTGATCACTTAAGAGTTTGAGCATGCCTTATTAGTGTTTTAAGAGGAAGTTATAACTTGTTTATATATTTGACTGTGCTTCAAAACCATACGTTCTTTAAGAATAATAACCAGGCCTTGTTCATCTGTTTCCCTATCCCCAGCTCATGTTTGAATATAGCAGGGGTAGGCCCAGAATAAATATTGGTCAAATGAATAAATGGAAGTTATTGTTTTCTGTATCTCTGAAAGCTAATAGACCACATTGCTGAATGAAGGTGGATTCAGATGATTCAGAAACCAAATAAGTAGGTGGTATATTCTATTATATGTTGCTCAACCAGAGAGATATCCCTGAGGGAGGCAGATGGGCTGCTCTCAGGAGGCCATTCTGTGTTGTGTCCTTATGAGGTCATCACAGTCCAGGGCTGCTTTGTTTTGCATATGCAGACTCTTGACCAGTCATACACATGCACACACCCACATACATAATTACCACATACATAATTAATTGGGCTTATACTATTACACTATTGTGGTTGAGGAGACTTTGGTATGAAAAGAGGCTTTGTCTTCTGCCCTTCAAGGGCTCCCAATCTATCAAAAATGGCAGATATTAATCAAATAATCAAAACAAATATATAATTACAATTTTCCCCAAGTGCATACTAGGAAGAAAAGGGCAGGACATGATTAAAGCATATAAGCAAGAGTCTTAACTTGTCTTGGAGACCAGTGAAGACCTCCCTGAAGAAGTGGCACTTGAATGATAAGCTGACAATTGATAGGACTTAACTGAGAGGGGAGAGACATCCTAAGCAGAGGGACCATATACACAAAGGGCTGGGTTGGACTTAGTGGCACACACCTGCAATACCAGCACTCTGAAGGCTGTGGCAGGAGGACTACTGCAAGTTTGAGGCCAGTCTGCACTACAAAGTGAGACCCTGTCTCAAAAAAAAAAAAAAGAAAAAAAAAAAAAGGCAAGCAAAGAGACAAACACCAAAGGGCTGGGTAGAAGAAACCACAGTGTATTGAGGAATTGAAAGAAGTCTCAAGTAGCTATGGAACAGCATGAATAAAGTCAAGGAAGAAAAATTGAAAGTCTATTATTAACAGATTTACATTTGAAAAGATTCCTGGCTGCAGAATGAACAGGTTATAGCGATCAGGAAAGGTGTTAATGGCATGCATCTAGCTTATGCCTTGTGGTATTAAGTTTATAATACTGTAAAGAATCCCCAATTTCCCAAGCACACTCAATCTTTGCTATCCCCACCTGGGGTTATTTTTATGCTCCTTCATCTTATGAAGGCTCAGCAGGCCATCTGGGGCACTGCCTGTTTCTTGGTCCAATGCAAAGGGTGGGTAGGTTAAGGGTGGAGATGGCAGTACAAGGAAAGAGGACACCTTCATTTTTTTTTTTTTTTTTTTTGCGGTACTGGGGATCAAACTCAGGACCTCATGCTTGCCAGGCAGGTGCTTATGCCACTGAGCTAAATCCCCATCCCAAGGACACTATCTTCTAAAACCTTCCAGAATCCTTTGCCCCAAGTTTCCAAAGAGGTTCTCTATCTTTAACTCTCTCCTTTTATGTATTTCCCAACCACTAACCATCAACCCACACCTATCTGATCCATGCCCTTCTCATTCCACTGAGCAAGTAGGTCACCAATGACCCCAAGTTATGGGGGAAAGTGGGCAGATAGGAGCAAAGGTTAGGAGATGATGTCAACAGATCTTAGAGCGATTTTCTGAAAAAATTTTCATGGAAAAAGATCAGACTGAGTGGGCCAGAAGATGAGTTCAGTTTTGGACATGCTGAG
Organism: Hydrochoerus hydrochaeris; assembly: GCA_004027455.1. Lineage (NCBI taxonomy): Eukaryota > Metazoa > Chordata > Mammalia > Rodentia > Hydrochaeridae > Hydrochoerus > Hydrochoerus hydrochaeris. Next base: position 342,714 of record PVLA01000458.1, on the reverse strand, counting down.
TTAGAGGTCCCTTTAAAGTTTAAGCAAGGTTATTTGTGTAAACATATGGGTCTGGAATGCAAGAGAGGCCTGGATTGAGAAAAAAATGAAGCAAGTTGTTAGCATAGAAATGGTTATAGGGGCAGTTGGGATAGTTGAGAGTAGAAATTAGCTTCTTATATGCCACAAACTCCTTCTTGGAATGTTTTTAAGTGCATAAGATTAAAATATACATATATATATATATATATATATATATATATATATATATATATATATATAATAATTGTAGCCAGGTGTGGTGGTATATTGGTATATGCCTGTAATCAACCCCAGCACTCTGGAGGCTGAGGCAGGAGGATTGCCATGAGTTGGAGGCCAGCCTGGGCCACATAATGAATTCAAGGCCAGCCTAAACTACATGAGAGGCAGTCTCCAAAAACCAAAAATAAATAAATAAAATTTTAATAAATAAATAAAATAAATAAATAACATCTGTTAAATTTTTTTGGTAAACTCTCTTATCTATTGTGCCAGATAATCTATTAATATCTATTGGATGTCTTTTTGATACTGATACACTGTGGAAATTTATAATACATATCCATTGGATGTTGACTATCTGAAAATATATAACATGAAAGTGAAAATGATTTTTGAAATAGAAGAGACAGCTGGGTGTTGGGGTGCACACCTGTAATGAAGCATTTGGGAGGCTGAGGCAGGAGGATCACTGCAAGTTTGAGGCCAGCCTGAATGACATAGTAAGATTCTGAAAAAAAAAAAAAAGACAAAAACCAGAGAGAAGAAAGGGAAGTACACACTGTGAAGAAAATTTGAATAATAACTCAAAACAAATAGTACCAGATTTTCTGTGAAAAACCTAGATATAAGAGTGAGAACCTTTGGGAATGGTAAAACCCACCTTTCATTATTCTGGAAGCTCTTATTGGGGAAAGAAAAGGAAGAAATGGGAAACAAAATGTCAAATAGTTATTTTCTATGACAATGTAAATCTATGCCTATAATAAGTGTAGAGAAAGTGAGGAAACAATAGGAAACTAGCAGAACTCACAAAAATTAACAAGAAAAATGGGGAATAGATGACAATTTGATCAATTTAACAAAAGCAAAGGAAAAGGGTAGAGTGACACCAGAAAAGCATAATAATAATAATCTGGCGGAGCTAAATTGTTATCAATTGCCATAAAATGTAAATAAAGAAATTTATTCCATTGAATGAAATTGTCAGGTTGAGTTAAAAATAAACACAATTTTGTATTCATAAGAAAGATTTTTCAGGCTGGGTGTGGTGGCACTTGGGAGTAATTCCAACAGGTGGGGGGTCTGAGGCAGTAGGATTGCTGTGAGTTTGAGGCCAGCCTGGGCTACACATTGAGTTCAATGATGAGGATGGTTAGATTATTGGGAAACATATCAGAATAACCTATTAAGTTCATAAATTAAAGCAGGAAAGCTTTAAAATCACATCAGTAGATGAAAAGTCTACAATAAAATTCAATAGTCTTTTTTTTTGTACCAGAGATTAAACTCAAGACCGCACACTTGTTCAATAGTCATTCTAAATAAGAAGGTGTAATTTGATCTAATCACATGCTAAAAAGCAAGCTTGCTCTGACACTTAGGAGCACAGATGAACTCTGGTCCTCTAAAGATATTTGGGAATTACTTTTATGAGAAAAAAAATTTTGTGTGGGGGGTCTTTTTGGGACAGGGTCTCGATATACAGTTCAGGCTGGCCTTGAATTCACTTTGTAGTTCAGGTTGACCTTGAACTCAGTCATTCTCCTGCCTCACCCTCCCAAGTACTAGAATTACAGGCATGCGTCACCATGCTGGCAAGAAAAAAATTTTAATGTTAAGAAATGAGAGAGCCAGGCAAGGTAAGTTGCACCTGTAATCAGAACACTTGGGAGGCAGAGGTAGGAGGATTGCCACAAGTTCAGGGCTAATCTGGACTGCATAGGGAGTCCAGCCTGAACTGCATAGCAAGACCTTGTTTTAAAAAAAAAAAAAAAAAAAAGAAAGGAAACGAGAAAAACAAATTACCAACATATAAAAAGGGCCATTTATTGATTACCAATGGAGAGCAGCATTGCAAATGGAACCATTTTAAAAACTGTTCAATTAAAAACAGGTACCAAGGGCCGGGGCTTTAGCTCAGCGGTTCAAGCACTTGCTTGGTAATTGCAAGGTCGTGAGTTCGATCCCCGTTACCAAAGCAAAACAAACAAACAAACAAACAAAAAAACAGGTACCAAGCATAGTGAAGGACATAAGAAAGCTGAAGCAGGAAGATCTCAGGTTCCTGAGGAATTTAGGAAGACCCTGTCTCAAATAAACTAAACTAAACTAAATCAAATAGGGCTAGGCGTGGTGGTACGTGCCTGTAATCTTAGCATTTGGGGAGATTGAAACAGAAGGACTAGAAATGTGAGTCCTAACTGGGCAAGTTAATGAGATTAAAATGAAGTAAAATTCAAAATTGCTGGGAATGTGGTACAGTATGAAGGCCTGGGTCTAATTCCCAATAACACACACACACACACACACACACACACACACACACACACACACATCTAAAAAAGGAATATAACTCAGCAACAGAGCATTTGTCTAGCATGCTTGAAGCTCTTGATTCAAGCTCCAATATCACAAAGACAAATACACGATGCCCCCCTCCAAAAAATAACCTAGACAGGAATATCCCCTCATCACCACCACCACCACCATAATCATCTTCTATACTGAGGACTGAACCCAGGGCCTTTGCACTGAACCAAATCCCCAGCCCTTTAAAAAAAATTAATTCTAGCCGGGCATGGTGGTGCACTCCTGTAATCCCAGCACTCAGGAGGCTGAGGTAGGAGGATCATTGCGAGTTTGAGACCAGCCTGGGCTACAAAGTGAGCCCAAGGCCAGCCTGAACCACATAGTGAGACCCTGCCTCAAAAAGGCAATAATAATAATTCTAAAACAAGGTCTCACAAAGTCATTCATTGTCCAGGCTGGGTTTCAATTTGTAATCATTTCTGCCTTAGCCTCCCAGTATGCTAGGATTGAAAGAGGTTGGCATCATCATTATTAAATATAACTTGGGAGTTAGTTGGTATAAATATTGATTTTAAAAAAGGAGATACTAATTTTACTAAAATCAACAACAACAATCTACTAGAATTAATAAGGGGTTTGAGGAAGGCAGGTAGATGGAAAATATGTATTCTAAAAAGCCAACATTGAACATGCCATTTAGGGTCATTGACTGTGTTCCTAGGCTATGCTCAACCCTATTTGGCTCAGAATAAACTGCTTTAGTATTTCCTCTTTTTTTTTTTTTTTAAATAAGCCTACATGTTTTTCTCTACTATCAGTAGACATCTAAAATTGAAATGGGAAAAATAAATTCTCAAAATGATTGCAAAAACACTTTGAAATAAGTTGCACAAAATCGCTGGACATATATGAAGAATATGATAAAATCCACTTTTCCTTTCTCTCTCCCCTCTCTTTCTTTTTCTCCTTTACCTTCTTCTTTTTCAGTATTGGAGATGGAACCCAGGGCCTCCCACATGCTAAGCAATCCATGCATCACTGAGCTACATTCCCAGTCACAAAAGTATGGTGAAATTTTAGTGAGCAACATAAAATTAAAGCCAAATGTAAAATTACTTGCTCTTGAATAAGAAAATGAAGCTGTAAAAACAAATATTTAAAAAATAATTATTTTAACTGCAGTTCCAATTAGAAGTCTGGCAGGCAATGTTGGGAGCATTATTTAAATTCATATGGAAGAAGATGCATCCTGTAATGACCAAGGGAAGTATGAAAATGAAGTAATGTGAAGGAGAACTACCAGGTTAACCAGATATCAGAACATTCATAAAACTACTGTAATTGAATCAATAGAATAGTGGCATAGAAGTAGATCAGTAGAAAGAAATCCCAGTACAATAAGCTGTTCAGCAAGACATCCACCAACTATGCTAAAATTTTTTAAAAATTTTATCTGCTGGACCAGGCATGGTAGTGCATGAAGCTGAGGCAAGAGGGTCACTGTGAGTTCAAGGCCAGCCTGGGGTACACAGTGAGTTCAAGGTCTGCCTGAACTGCATAGCAAAACCCTGTCTTAAAAAAGAAAAGGATAGATCATGTCTGCTGGCATGATGGCATGCACCTGCAATCTCAGCACTTAGGAAACTGAGGCAGGAAGGTTGCTAAGATTTCAAAGTCAACCTGGGATACACAGTGCAACCTTGTCTTAATGACAACAAGAAAATTATGTCTTCACTGAATATGTACAGCATTTTTCCCACTATCTCCTAAACAAGAGTATAACAACTAATTATAGAAGGTACATTGGGTTAGGTATTTTAAGCAATCTAACATGTACAAAAGGATGTGAGTTGATTATATATAAATACTATGCTATTTTGTACAGTCTAAGGGACTTGTATATCCACAGATTTTTGGTATTGATGAGAAAGCCTGGAATTAATCTCATGTATGCACTGGGGAGAACTGGGTGAAGGGATTCAGTATATTCAGTTTTGGGGAAAAGGTCCTGCTGGGAGCATCCCTTCAGCAGTAACAACTGCATAGCTAATTCAACATTTCCTGTTTTTGATTGAGCTACTTCCAGTCATAAACAGTGTGTACTCAGCATTGGCCAGGGGTTCCATTTGCAGATCAGAACAGCTAACAAACAGATCATCAATCAAAGTGACACAATCATGGTTGGGGTGACCAAGCTCAGTGGGCAAGAAGATGGCTGGGTTTAAGGATTTTACTGGCTAAAGTGTGAGTTGGGGATTTGTGAAAAGCAGTCTGTGGTAATGGGTGATGCAGCTGTTTAAGAGCCAATGGTGTCCCCAACTGTTGAGGAACTCAAGAACAGCGTGTTGCACCTAGACAGTCAGGTTTTGTCCCAAGAGTCAGTTTCTTGATCAGGAGGGTCCCAAGAGTCAGTTTCTTGATCAGGAGGGCTGTAAGTAGCGAGTGCCCGCAAACAGGGAGGCCATCTTTTTGACACTGAGTCCAGTGTTTTAGACAGACAGGAAATTGGCCTCTCCCAAGGTCCAACCACTGGAGTTAAGGCTCCTGAGGCAACATGTTGCTTTTTATCTAGAAACAGTTTGAAAGGGTGAGTCACATCTGGGATTTCTAGTGGTGCGGCTGAGGCCAAGGTCGTTTTGATTTGTTTGAGTGCTTTTTTTTTTTTTAATTCCATCTGATTATCTCTCTTAGCTGTGGGTTTTGCCAACATGTTATAGAGTACTTTTTTTTGTCTTTTTAGCATATCCAAGTATCCAGATCCAGCAGAATCCAGCTGCCCCTAGAAATTCTCTGAGTTCTTTTTACAACTGGGCCATGGGATGGAGGAAATGACTTTTTTTTTTTTGTCTCCATTTGTAAAAACCTTCTGGGATATCTGGAATAACTAGGTAGCATTTATGCCAGCAAATCTGTCAATCTTTTGGATTTTTCTCCAAATGTCAGCTTGTCAATTATGGTGTCCTACTAGTTGAATCTTTGCAGAATGTTAACAGATAGCAGTTATAGTTTTATAAAGAAAACTTTTGATCAAAAGCCACACATAATATTTCAGCATGAGCTGGAGATATAGCTCAGTGGCACAAGTGCCTGCCTGGCAAATATAAGGTCCTGAGTTCGATTCCTAGTACCAAAAAAAAAAAAGTAAAAAAAATACTGCAGCATGACAATCATGACATTATTTTTTGCAACACACTTAAATGTCCATCTTAGTACTGAGTAAAGTAATACACAGTATATACATCACATAAGTTTTTAAAGGCCATTATTTGACTGGTAATATGTTGATTTGACCATTTCCCAAATGGGGATTTTTAGCAGGAACAACCTGAACTCCACCAAATTAACAAGTAAACATACTTATATCTTTGCTTTTAATAAACTACTTCCACAAGCTTTCTTCAACATACACAAACTTTCTAGTCTTGTTACTATCTTTCTTTTTATCTCTTTAGTAGGATACAATTTATCATACAGAATCCTCTCATATCAAAGGTATATCGCTTACATTTATAGCCTTCTTAATATTTTTTCCTCTCACATTTACCATAATATTCTACAACAAACTTGACTGTAGCCACTTGAATTTTAGTGTCTCTTTTTCCCCCTCAGATAGTAAACTTGACTGATTGCCGACAGACCTCTGAGTAACCTTGAGTCAGCTTTTTTTGTTTCAGAACAACAGAGAAAAGAGCAAGTTAGCCTTATAGATTCAAAACTTTGTAATATACAAGAAATGTTTTATGCGCATCAACCCAAACTGAAAACCAAAAGTATAATTACCAATTAGTTAAAATTTGTAATTTAATTTCTCCTGTAAAACTTCCTTAGGCTTGATAGGACTTTGGCCATTTACCCCAGGCTGGAGTTATTCCAGCTTTCAGATGCCTACAGGCAGCGTCAGGCTGGTGATAGCAAGCAAGGACTGGCCTTGAGGCTCCCACAGCCAGGAGAAGAGCTTGGGCTCTGTTTTGTTCCCTTGTTCATTTTTGAAACGGAAAGACAACCCCTGTTTTGTCCTTTAATTTCAACATGCACAGCTGGGCCTGATCTCTTGGCCTTGATTTTCCCTTACAGCCTAGCTACCAGGCCAGCGGGCTCTTCAGGGGTTCTGTTTTTTCCCTTTTTTTGCCTATCTATGTAACCTCACCTATATATCCTGGCACATGAAAGCTAAGCAGTGATGTCTTCACTCATTACAGTGCAAGTCATTTTTAAATTACTTTTGTTTTCAAAGTGACTATATTGTTTTTTTTTCTAGTTCCCAACTGAGTCCTGGTGACTTTGGACTCATGCTCTTTATTTTGCACACATATATACACACATTCATATATTTTTCTTTCCCAGTTTTTATCTTGGCATGGGATTTTTGGTCCCTCCTGCTGTGGATCATTCCCACAATGATGACTGAGAGTTTTTTTCTGACAGGCACAGACATGGAGCCAAGGCAGGAGTGTTTTGACACAGTCCAAACCAGGAGTGGTTTGTTCACCTTCAGTCCACACATTCACACACAGGCACACAGAGGATAATACAGTCTCACCCCCAATCCCGAGGGGGAAATTAACTGAAGTGGAAACAGACTGCTGTGACTGAAACTGAAACAGATGAAACGGGTGAGGAGTGATCAGTTCCTCCTACAAGGGGACAGCAGCTGACAGGCTAACTGAAGGATGTCCCCTGGCAACCTTACCTGGTCCAAGGCCTGGCTGGTTGTGTTTCGTCTCCTTCTATCAGTCTTATGAGGTCTCTGCTGTCACACAGGTGCTCCTCCCATCCCACTGTTGAGGGGACTCTGAGAAGGAGATCAGAGGGTGCAGTTTCTCATCTGCAGGTCAGAGGCTAAGTCTCTGCTGTGGCCACCAGGCCTCCACCAGTGACCCAAACTGGTCAGCACAGTGCTTTCCCTGCCAACGTACCAAGAATGTTGCAGTAACCCAGTACTGAACCAAAGGAAAATGCTCCAGACTGAGGAGTTGGATGGCAACTGTTTATCATGCTGGTCGGCTGATGGGGCAGAGTCCAAATCACCAGCCCCAGCTCAGAGTGAAACAGAAACACATACACTTCTTCAAGCAGGACATACAAAAGCTGATAGCAGGTTACTGGTTACATGAATTAAGTCCTATGTTGTCAGGCAGATTTGTTCTAAGCAGGTTTACTTAAAAGGAATTGTTTATTATAAGCCAGGAAGATTCTGAGACAGAGGGAGTTTGAGTGGAACAGATAGAATTAAATGGGTCCGAGGTATAAAGTCCTTGAAGCATGTTGGAAAAACTGGATATATATTTTTAGGTAGGAAAACATAGACATTATAGCTGGATATGATCAGGTTGACCTAGTGGCTATCTGGGAGAAGCAGCTTGACATAGATAGTCAAGGCTGTCTGAGTTTAGCAATCTAATTATGTGACAAGAGCATTTTTTTTTTTTTTTGAGACAGGGTTTTGCTATGTAGTTCAGACTGGCCTTGAGCTCACTTTGTAGCCCAGGCTGGTCTCGAACTCTCAATGATCCTCCTGCCTCAGCCTCCTGAGTGCTGGGATTACAGGTGTGAGCCACCACGCCTGGTGACAAGAGCATATCATAGGCTACTAATTGATTTTTACTTTCTGCTATGAAATTTCTATAAGTTTGCTATTACAGTACTTCTTTTGAGACATGTCTCTCCAATTCATTTGCCCACTTATTGATTGGGTCATTTGATTTTTTTGCAATAATCACAATTTTTTTAAGTTGAAAGAAGTACCTTTCAACTTGCTTTGACAAATGTGCAGGAACAATGCTTATTAATCTATTTTGAATATTTCCATCCTTGTAACCTAGGGGGCAGGATCCTAGCTCTGGGATCAGAAGCGAAGGAAGAGTTTACAAGGCAAAACCAAAGGATTCCATTGCATTATTTAATACATGCAAAGTAAATTGGAGAAATTGCCTAGAGAATTTGTATCCAAAAGGGAATACAGAGGCTTGAATTTTAAGAGTTCACCACCAAGGAGCAGCAAATGCAGATCAGACAAGTTTATTTGACTTGAGGAGGTCTCCGCAGAGGCATGAGATTTAAGGGATTAATTAATGTTATAGCTTTAGCCTTAATAGGTTACTGGGCTGTGAGATAAATTCAGAGGCAGTACTCTGTAACAATGTTTTTGGGAGAGCTTGTGAAAAGCTTAAAGCTATAAAAACCACGCACACACTCATGCACACTCAACCATATTCATATAGATATGTGAACAACAGTAGTTACTTTTAAGAAATGGACTTGGGACTTGAGGGAAATTTTCATTTTTAAGCTTTCTATATGTTTTTACTAGCTAAATATTTTATGACAAAACAAAATAAAGATTCTCTAAAAACTAAGACTCTAAAAATGACTTGTCATTGTCACAGGCTATCCTCATTTGGAGTTCTTCTCTTTATTAAATACGTAGGCAGGTGTCAGTAATCAGGATAGCAAAAAAATGCAGATTGATATAAAAAGTATGAATTTTATGGTTCATATATACATGAAACAACATGGAAGTACTATATATATATATAGTTTGTTTTTAAGACAGGGTCCTGCTATGTAGTTTAGACTGGTCTTGAATTCACTATGTAGCCTAGGTGACTTTGAACTCATGGTGATCCTCCTACCTCAGCCTCCTAAATGCTGGTATTGCAGGCACACACCATCACACACAGCTAGGTATATGCTTTTTTTGGAAAGGATAAAAAAGTTCAACAAGTTAATGATTAGGAGTAGAAAAACTGGGGTTCTAGAGAAGAGAGGTAAGAAACTTTTCTTTGTATATTAAAATTTTTACAAGCTAAAGTTACATTTGCTAGTGAATATATTACCTATGTGTTAGTCAGCTTTCAGCCACTATAAAAAAAACCTGAGACAATCAATTTAAGAGGAGAAAAGGGGATGCATGGTAGAATGCTCACCTAATGTGCATGAGGTCCTGAATTCAATCCCCAGCACCAGGAACAAAACAAAATGAAATAGAAAAGGTTTGTCTTGGTTATTTAATTCACGATCTTTCTGTTGGCCCTTTTGCTTGTGGCAGAAATACCCAGTAGAGCAAAACCACTCATCTCACAGCTAGGAAGTAAAAAGGCTAAAGAACAAAAGAGAGCAGCAGAACTCCCTGTCTTCTTTGAGAGCACAGTTCTCATGACTTCAAACCTCTCAGGGGGCCCTGCTGTTAAAATTTTCACCTCTTTCCAACAGCACCACGCCCTTAACACATTGGCCAACCCATAGCAACCTATTAAAAGTATTCTTAAAATGTGGCATTCAGACATGTAATAAAGGGGAAACGGGTAAAACCTGAGACAGATATGGTAGGCAGGTTTTTATCACCTGTTCCAGCCCCTGCTGGGAGGCTTCCCTATGGTCCAAAGGCTGAAGAACCAAGATTATATGCTCTCAATTGCCCCAAAGGGAAGTCTCTGGATGTGTTTTAAGTTCCCCAATTAGATACATACCTAATGAGTCTGAATTTAAAACTAAGATAAGGTGAGGTGGATGAGGTGTCATGTGAGGATTTAGTATGTGATGGTTCTGGAAGCAGCTTCTTGTATCCTAGATCATGGCTAAGGAAGTATGTTTTGGGTGTTTTGTTTTGTTTTTTATTTTTCGAGACAAGGTCTCACTACGTAGTTCAGGCTGGCCTTAAACTCACTCTGTAGCCCAGGCTACTTCCCAACTTGTGGCAATCCTTCTGCTTCAGCCTCCCAGCTTCTGGGATTCCAGGCATGGGCTACCATGCCTGGCAAATTTTCTAGTAGATTCTCCAGTAAACATTTAAATGACCCTTCATTTAATAGCTAGCTCTAAACAGATAGTGATTCAAAAAATTTGTGAGCCTGGTTTGCAGTGTCCTTGATGAGGTATACTGGCATCGATTTAAAATGACAGTCCTGGGCCAGGCACATGTGAGGTTGTGAGATTGTGAGGTCGTGAGTTCGATTCCTGGTACAAAATAATAATAATAATAATAATAATAATAATAATAATACAACAGCCCTGGAAGGGGGGTCTGGAAGATTAAGGATATAGTGGACGCTTGACATTTATTTTGGGCCCCCACCATTGGACCTCTCTTTCCTGCATTTAGCCAATTCCTATGTGGACTGAAGTAAAGGATCTTTTCTCCCCTATGGAAGCTCCAAGTGCTGGCACATCTTTTACCACATTGGAGTGTTGGCACATGGATTGCTGCACCTTCCTCAAAGCTTGCTGGAAGAGTTGGTTCTGGGAAGGTCACTTCCTGGAAAAGCAGTGACTACAGGGCAGGAGTCGGCCCAGTGTCCCAGGTTGCTGTTCACAGCTTGGTGGCCACAGCAGAGGTGTCCCTCTCACCAGGTCAGCTCTGCAGCCTGATTTCAGTTGCTTTTCACTTCCTATCTCAGATTTGGTTCTTCAGTCCTTCCATTCAATCTATAAGCTACTTACCCTTTTCATACATTCCTTTCTGCTTACAACACTTGGAGTTGGTTTTGTTGCTTACAGTTAAGAACCCTGGTGGATACAAACAGAGAAGACAATTCTCCCCACTTGGGGAGGGCTTTTGGAAGAGAGATTTTCTGTTTAAGCAAAGCATTTTGCATTAAAAGATAGATGATAGATGATAGCAGGGCTCTTTAGGGCTGGAATGTATGTGTGTTGGTTATTTTTCTCCTTCATTGCTGAGACAAAATACCTGATGCCCAAAATTAAGGAAAGAAAGGTTTATTTAGCTCACTGTTTGTAAAAGTTTCAGTCTGTAATCTGCTGGGTCCAAGGCAGAGTGGCACATGGAAGAGGGCAACAGGTCATGGCAGCAGAAAACAGCAAAAAGCAATAAGAGCAAAAAGGGAAGAGCATAGAGGGAAGATTCTTTCTGTCCCTTGTATTGTATGTAGCCCAGCCACCCTAGGGTGGGTGTAGCACTCACATCCATAATCCCAGCATCAGACCATGAATCAATCACAAATTCTAGAAGTCTGCCCCCATGACTGCATTGGGCTTTGAGGAGACATCCAGACTCAAACCATTACAGTATGAAACTGTAAGAATAAGTGGTCTTTTGAGTGCAAAATAAAAAAAAAAAAAAAGACAGATTCAAGCCATCTTAGAAAATGTTTTTAAATCAAAGACTCTTTTGATTTGAGGAGAGATTGAGATTATAGTTGAGCTTCAGGGCTTTCTTTGTGTTCCCCCCAGTTTTCTTTCTTTCTTTTTTTTTTTGGTTCCAGGGATCAAACTCATGACCTCATGCTTGCCAAGTAGGCACTTGTGCAGCTGAGCTAAACCCCCAGCCCTTCCCCCCAAATTTATATGTTTGAAATACTAACTCCAGTATCCTAAGATGTGATTGTAGTGGAAGACTGTCTTTATTTTTAAAAACATATACTTATTTGTTTATTTAGAGTCAGAGTCTTGCTATGCAGTTCAGGCTGGCCTGGAACTCACTATGCAGCCCAGACTGGCTTTAATTTGGCAATTCTCCTGTTTCAGCCTCCTAAATTCTGAGATTACAGGCATGCACCACCACACCAGGTTGTACAACAATCTTTAAAGAGGTAATTAAATTAAAATGAGGCTATTAGGATGGGACCTAAATGACTGGTGTCTTTCTGTGAGACCATTTGGACACAGACACATGTATAGGGGAAGCGTGGTGAGAGAGCAGCCATCTGTTATTCAAAGTAAGGCTACAGAATAACAACCTTGCCAACACCTTGATCTTGGACTTCCGGCTACCAGAACTGTGTGGAAATCAATCTCTTTTGTTTCTGCTCTCCACTCTAGGGTACTTTGTTGTGGTAGCCTGAGTAAACTAATAAAGTCCTTCATTAAAATTCTCATTGAGGTAAGATGCAGCAGTGCCAGCCTGTAATCCCAGCCCTTTAGGAAGCTGAAGCAGGAGACTGATTTGAACCCAGCAGTCTGAGACCAGCCTGGGAAACATAGTGAGACTCTCATCTCAGGAAACAAAACAGCCAGGTACCGTGGCCCATGCCTGTAACCACAGCACGGAGGCGCTGAGGCAGAAGGACTGCTACAAATTTAAAGCCAGCCCAGGCTACACAATGAACTCAAGGCCATCCTAGACTACACAGTGAGATCCTGTCTCAAACAACAGCAAACAAAGCAAAACAAATTAATTGAGACAAGAGGGGAAATAAGGTATAATGTACAGATATATATCATATCTGTGGGTTAGACAGTGCCAGCCAATGTCATGGACATCGCTCATGAACTTATTTTCTTGACCAAGGTCACCACACTAGTGAGTCCAGAGGGTATCATTCATACCACAGTCTATGCGAAGGGCGCCCCTGGTGTGTTGTTGCACTGAACAACTTGTGTACCCCATGTGGCAGTCAGTTTTTTTCTGCTGGGTGAATTGCTTGGTTAGAGAGTTCAGCCATCCTGGGTTATGATCACTAGAAGCTCTCCCTTATCCGGAGGCCTTTAGAGCTACTTCTTGAAAGCTGGACACAAGAAAATTCCCCTTTAGAGGATTGTTCTATCATCAAATTCCTCCATCTACTGCTAAAGTATTTGGGAGTGGAGATGCCTTAGAGCTTGTGCAAACGTTGGTTTTGCTTTCTGGTGGTACAATTTCCTTAATCCTAGTCTCTCTCTCTGTCTCTGTACCTGTTTGTCTCTCTCTTTTATCTCTCTTTATTTCTCTGTCTCTTTCTTGCCTCTCCCTCTCTCTCCCCGTTTCTCTCTCTCTCTGACACAGGGTCTTGTTATGTAGTTCAGGCTGTCTCTGAACTTTCTAGGTAACCCAGGCTTCTTGGGTGCCCGCAGGCTTGTGGGGGATTCTCCTGCCCTACTGCCGCAGCCTGTTAAGTGCTAGCATTACAGGCCTGTACCACCATGCCTGGCTCAGGACAAGATCTTGCGGCCACAGTGTTCACTCTTGCATGACAGTGCACTTTCATGCTGTAGTGTGTACTTCTTTTCCTCTTTCTACTTGGCACAAGCTCTGTCTGTAGAGCCTGTTTCTTTTCCTACCTTTAATAAAACTTTTCTACCATTTGTGTTTGTTGTGCTCAATTCTTTGGTCATAACAGGAAGAACCTAGAAACCATCTCCAGAAGGAGACTCTAGCATTCCTAAACCCGGTAATATATTTGGCTTAGTCAGCCTGGAGAACAAGCCCCAAGACGAGTCAAGGGAAACCTTAGGAACCATGCCCTGAAGATTTCACTGAATTCACTATTGCTGTATCCTTGGCCACTGGGAAAGGCCCAGAAGTTGACCTCTCTTGTGAATGAGCGATCTCCCAGGCCTATGCAAGCAGGTGTGGGTGGTCCCCAGCTTATACGGTTGGAACAGCCAGAGAGGGCTCTCACAGGACTAGTGGTTGCCTGCGAGCCCTTATAGGGATACAACCCAGAGTACTTTAGTAATTTGTCCCATGCTTTAGTAATTCTTTTCATGCTTTCCATACTTCACTAACTTTTCATAGCAAGGTTCCAAGGTTTTCATAGCTGGGTTCCAAGACGACCTGCCCCTCCAAGCCCCTGAGGAGATGTGGTTCACTGATGAAAGTGCCTTCGTCCGAGAAGGACATCAAGAGGTATTTTTTCTTCACCTTAGCCAGTGAGCCACAGCACCCCAAGACAGCTGGAGGGCACATACTCTGCAGTCAGTAGGGTTTACAGATCCTTCCAGCCAGAAGAAACTATAGAAAAGACCTCCTCATCAGCCCCTAAGGAGTTATGGAGATATGCGTTTATCAAGGGGAAATGAGACAGATTAAGACATGGTAGAGCTCACTGGGCAAATAGGCCTGACCCTTTAATTAAAAAATCCCAAGATACAGAACAGTTCCCAAAACCCTGCAGGTGGATTTCTCAAGAGAACTCAAGAAGGTTTTTTCTAGGCTAACTTAGACTTGACGTCAGATTGAGGAGATGGTGATACAAAAAGTACCGTCCACACTGAGTTTTTGCCCATGTGTCTTACTCTTGCATGGTGGCCTGATCTTATGCTATAGTTCTTTTCTTACTTTTACTGGCCCAGACTCAGGAAGAGCCCAATTCTTTTCCTACCTTTAACAAAACTTAAAAAAAAAAAAAAAAAAGGCAAGATCTTGCTAAATTGTCCAGGCTGGACCTGAACTTGTGATCCTCCTACCTCAGCCTCCCAGAGAGATTGCTGTGTCACCATAGTGGTTTATTTAGCTTTCTCTTGACTTAATTTTGGGGGATTCTATTTTGACAATTATTTTGGTGACTTATTGGTGTATAACAAATATTTCTAAAACTCGGTTACTTGAAACAACCACATGTATTTATTATTGCTCAAAATTCCGCATTTTTTAGGGAGTGGTGGTGCTGGAGATCCAGTCCAGGCTTTGATCATACTAAACCCAGACTCTATTACTGAGCTATACCTTCAACTTCTGCTCTACGGGTTAACTCTCAGCTGGGTTAGGGTTTCATGGCAGTGGGGCTTCAGTGGTCCCTGGCATACATGGATCAGAGCTTTCAAAGCGGGCTGTTGAAGAACTAACAGTTGGCTTGGAGCCCTGCTAGGAGTGCTGGCCCAAGTACTTTAGTAATTCTTCCTGGCTATTCCATGTTTTGGGCTTCTTATAGCAAGGTAGCTGGATTCTAAGAGGAAGTTTCCTAAGAGTAGCCAGGCAGATGTTACAGATTTTGTGAGGCCGAGCACCAGCAGTTTTGTAGCATCAACTCCCCTACATTCTTTTAGTCGAAGCAAGTCACAGGACCGGTCCCAATTCAAAGGGAGGGGAAATAAATTCATCCCACAGTGGAAACAATAACAAAGAATTTGTCGGTCTGTTTTTTGTTGCTGTTTTTTATGGCAATGCTGGGAAGTGATGAAAGGTTTTGTGCACGCTAGGCAAGTGCTCTACCCCTGAGAACCATCCCTGACCCTTAGCGTCTCTGCAGCCATCTTTAATCTACCTCAGCACGCATGCTGCTGCTGCTGCTCTTCTCCTCCTTCCTCTTCCTCTTCTTTCTCCTCCTCCTCTTCCTCTTGCTCCTTATTCTTCTTTTCCTCCCTTTCATTCTCTTCCTCCTTTTTGGTGAGCATTTTTGCTTTTAATTTATTTACATTTTGAGTGTCTCACATAAGAGGAACCATGCAATATTTAAGCTCGGATGTCTCATTTATTTCACTTAACACTATAGTCTCAAGGTGCATCCATTTTCCTACAAATGACTCAAGTTTATCTTTCTTTATGACACTGGGGTACAGATATTCCTCGCTGAACAACCTGCCTGTTTAATGACTGTTTGGACTTACAATCAGGGACCAAGGCACATGGTTTGCTGTTTGCACATACAACCTATCTTTTTTTTGTTTTTGTGCAGTTGGGTACATCTTGTTTCTGGAGCCTCAGCATCTTTTTTTGTATGTACACCTTGTTTGTACAGTACCATAATTTTTGGTGATTGTACTGTACAGTATAGTACTGTACAATATAGTACTGTAGTTTCATGTTCTATGTTATAGTAATGCATGTTAGAATTATGCAAATAAAAGCAAGGTCATCAAGTTGGAGTTTCCTTTGACCATTTCTTTGTTCTGAATAGTGTAATGTACATACTATATATGATTCCTTATTTAGTGACCAATTCAGTTAATGATCTAGTCACAGAAATGAACCCTGTCATTAAGCAGAGAGTGTCTGTACTCTCTTGTGCATAAATACCACATTTTCTTATCCATTTATCAGTTGATGGATACATAGGCCACTTCTAAGATTTGGCTACCATGAAGTGTATGCTATACACATGGGTATGCATTTGTCACTGTAATACAATGTCTTTAACTGTTTGGGGAAGATACCTAGAAGGGAATAGCTGGGTTGAAAGGAGCTTCTAGTTTATTTGAAGAATTTCCGTACTGATTTTCATAGCGATTGTACTAATTTACACTGCAACTAATAATGTACAAGTATTCTTCCTTTTCCTCTTCAACCTCACCAGCACTTGTTATTATTTGATTTCCTGATGATGGCCATTTGTTCTGGAGTAAGACGGACTCTTAGTGTTGTTTTAATTTTTATTTCTCTAATGGTCACAGATGTTGAACATTTTTTCATGTACTTATTGGCCATTTATACATCTTCTGACAAGTATCTATTCATTTCACTTGCCCATTTTTGACTGGGTCTTCTATTTTCAGGTGTCTAAGTTTTTAAAGTTTTTTATATATCCCAGATATTATTCATCTGTCTGAGACAGAGCTAGCAATTTTTTTTTCTCATTCTGTAGATTGTTTCTCCATTCTGTAGGTTGTTTCCTTTGCTGTTCAGAAAACTTTTAATTTAATATAATCACATTTGTTGATTCTTTTAATTTTTTTTTATTGGTACCAGGGATCGAGCTCACGACCACATGCTTATAAGGCAGACACTTATGCCGCTGAGCTAAATCCCAGAATCCTACACTGAGAGTTGGACATATCAGCTCCTGCTCCAAAGCTCATAGCCCAGGATGACCTCAAGCTCACAGCGATTCTCTTGCTTCATCCCCCTGAATGCTGGGATTACAGCAGTGTGCACCACCATACTTGGAAGACTTTTAAAGATAATAATCATTTTTAAGAGTCGGGCGTGGTGGCTCATGCCTGTAATCCCAGCACTTGGGAGGCTGAAGCAGGAGGATCGTTGCAAGTTGGAGACCAGCCTGGGCTACAAAGTGAGCTCAAGGCCACCTGAACTGCAGAGCAAGACCCTGTCTCAAAAAAACAAAACAAAACAAAAAAAGATAATATTCATTTCACTGTGATTCTCCTGTCACAGCCTCCTGGGTGCTAGGCTTACAGACATGTGCCACCACATCTGGCTTCAAGAGTATTTTTGATAACCAAGGATATACTACATCAACTTAATCTGTTAGAAAAATATTACAATCCTGCCTTTCTTGCATACAAAAATTTCACTGAAGATAAAAATGACAACAGCTCTTTAGACAGAAGTATTGGCAGAATTACAATTAAAATACTGCATTCTCTTACTTCTCAATTTAAACTGAGACATAAAGCAACAGAGTACACCAAATGTGTATGAGAGCGATCAGGGCTCTACTATTAAGATATTAGCAAGAAGGCATGTTTCCCCTGAATTATTAACATATCCCTATAGAATAGCTAGAAGACAACACACAAAACAACAGATTTGCCAAAATGTAAATCTGAACATGCTGCACACATCTTTCTTTGTATGCTTCTTTTCTGTTCCTCTGCTGCCAGCCCAATGAAAAGTCCTGACACACTCTGCCAGAAGTGAGGTCCAAGATGCATCTTTTCTATCAGTTATAACAAAAAGAGATTTACATGTCGTCTAGCTCACTACCTTTAATTTTTAATCATGCACTGTCACCTCAGGACACCTACAAAATTTAGATGCTGTGCAATGGACTATAAACTTTATGCACAAAACTGGGAGTGGTGGCACACGTCTGTAATCCCAGCACTTAGAAGGCTGAGGCAGGAGGATTGCTGGGGGTTCAAGGCCAGTCTGAACTACAAAATGAGTTCAAGACCAGCCTGAACTGCATAGTGAGACCCTCAAAAAACAAAACCAGAAAATAAATATATAGAGAGAGACCAGAATCTCTAGACCAATATCTACCTGTCATGTGCACAAAATTGTGCAAAAATAAATTTTAAAAAATTGTGTAAAGTGGCCAGGTCAGGAAGGGGAGAAGAAACTTTTTTGTGACTTGTTTACTCAGAAGCCCAGTGCACTATGCCCAAAGCCTATTAATAAAATCTTACCAGGGGTGAAAGTTATGCTGGGAGATATGGAGATGCAATGGTTGATGGGATTAATGTGAAAGTTTGGAAGGAAATTGAAACTTTTTGAGGAAGAGGAGGAGAAAGTAATTTTTAAAGAAAGTTTATGCTTCAAATTTCTGTTACATATGAGCTGGGCATGGTGGTGCATGCCTGTGATCCCAGCTACTGGCAAAAAGTCTGCAGATTTTAAGCCAGCAATTTAGGGAGATCAAAATTTAAAGAAGCCAAGAAGCCTAGCTCAGTGGTATTGCGCTTGCCTGGCATGTGCAAACGATATATAAACTTGTCTCAAGGACATCAATTTCTTTCCTTTTATTTTTTCTTTTATTTTCTTTTTTTGTCTTTCTGAGAAAGTCTTGTTATGCAGTTCATGCTGGCCTTGAACTCACTTTGTAATGCAGGGTGGTCTCGAATTTACAACAATCCTCCTGCCTTCTGAGTGCTGGGGTTATAGATGCATGCTATGATACTCAGATAGGACATTGATATTTGAATTGGGGGATATTCATGGTTTTGGGTTAGAACCCAGGGCATTGTACACACCAGGCAATGCCCTGCCACTGCGCTACACCTGCAGAGGTAACAATCAGAATTTAAAACTCACCTAAGCTTTTTTCTTCTAACTTGCTGTTGTATTCTCTGTAATAATTAGCAATTACTCTTCAGGTTGGTAAGGCATATGAAAATTAGGAGTTCACTTTGTGTGAGGTTGTCACATATCGTTTCTTTTATTGTTTTTTTTTTTGAGACAGGGTCTCACTATGAATTCCAGGCTGTCCTTGCATTCACTGTACAGCCCAGATTGGCTTTGAATTGTAATTATCCTCCTGCCTCAGCCTCTCAAGTTCTGGGATCATAGCAGTGTGCCACCATACCCAGCTACATTTCTTTTATTTTTATGCATGGGATAGATATTGCATCTGACTGAGAATTGCTTTCCCAACCTAATAGTATCAGACAAGAGGTTGTAAATTGGCCTTCTGACCAGTTGTGACTGGACATGTTAAACGGAAACACTGGAATTGCTGGAACCCCCACAGGTGGGCAAGTCTATAATCCCAGCACTCCGGGAACTGAGGCAGGAGGATCACAAATTCAAACCAAACTCATTTCAAAAGATAAAAAGTACTGGAAGTAGCTCAGTGCAAAGGCCCCGGGTTCAATCCTGTGTACTAAAACAAACAAGCGAGACGATAAAACAATATAGAAAACCCGGGGGCCATAAAGAGATTATCACTCCGATCAGAGTCCTGCTAGGCTAAGTGGCAGTGCTAGTGCAACGAATCTCAGTACAAGCACCCTGTGTGGGCTGTGAAGAGGCAGGTGGCTCGTGGAGACTAACAGTAGATCTCCAAGCTTCAGTGACACTGCAGCCCATAACCTTAGCAATTTTGGCTGTGGCTTCAATCATATGGAAAATACAGTCAAAGCTAAAAGAGACTGATACTCAGCGATCAATCTTGTAAATGCTTTCTTCACTATTGCTACTTCAGAAAAGAGCCAGCCCAGTTTCTTTTCACATGAGAAGGACCTGGACTGATGTTTATTGCCACAAGGTTATCTGAATTCATCGGCTTAGTGATTTGGACTTGCTACAGATCTCAAGTGTAATATTATACGGTGTCAATGACCTCATGATGATTCTGGAAGCTGACGAGCAGGCTAGGACTGGAGTGAATCAATGGTAACTCAAATGAAAAACGAAGACTGGTTAATTAATCTAGCAGTGATCCAAATGCCCGTACAAATGGTAAAATTCGTAAGAATAACCCGGTCAGGAGTCACAGAGGGTATCCCACAAGCAACTGAAACTAAACCTCTGTCATTCCCACCTCTGGGACGAAATAAAAAGTCCACCATCTGGTTGGCATATTTGGGTTTTGGAAAACACATCTTGCCCATCTGGGAATACTGCTTGCTCCATGTACTTGGAAGGAAGCTGTATCTGAGGGAAGACCTGGGCAAAAAACAGGCCATGTCTGATTTACAAAAAACTGTACTGTTGAGCTCCTGTGATGCAGCTTAGCTGTGATTTTGGAAAGGTCCGCCATGCACAGGCTGGTGACAGAGTTTACGTTAACAGCCCGCGAGCTCCTCCCAGGGGCAGCCACTGGAATTGGGGCCGGAACGTTCCCGGTACTCCTTGCCCCACACACAATTGAAAGGTAATTACCACCTCGCTATTGCACTGCCTGGATGACTAATTGGTCATAAAGTAATCACAAAAACTGAGACATCCATAGTGTCTTGGGCGACATCAAAGAAACACTCTGATAAAGGTAGTCCCCATGATAAAATGCAAATGTTTTATACGGGCCATGCAACCAGGGGGAGGTTAGAACCCTCCACAAGTAGGGAGTCTCGCTTCCTCTAGGGACAACTTTGGAATCTCCTGTTGAGTTGCCAGAATCCACCATCATGTAGGCAGTGGTCTACCAACAGTTCTCTGTTAACGCAGGTCTCAGGGGAGTAGGAACTGTCTTGTTTGGAAAGCTGGTTCAGGGAGACCAGTGGATGGAAAGACCTTACGTACCTTCATGAATGTGTGTGCTCACACTCAGCAAGAGCGGTACCAGTGAACTATCCTGTTAGAGGAAAAGATTACAATGCATTTAAAAAATCCTTCTTTTAAAAAAATCAAGCATGGTGGCACACACCTGTCATCGCAGTACTGGGGAAGCTGAGGCAGGGCCAAATTCAAGGCCAGCTTGGGCTACATAAGCAAGTTCAAGTTCAGCCTTCATTAGGTAGCAAGACCCTGTCTCAAAAAAGCAAAACAAAACAAAACAAGCAAACCCTCAAAGTGTTTAAGCAAGTGAGAAAATATTATGAAGTAAACATGAGGCTGTGACTTGGAAATGCTTTGCATGGGGCTCTCAGTGGTTCCTGTGCTGGAAGCTTGGTCCTAGGGTAGAGTTTGGACCCCATGGGAGTCAAGTCACTGGGAGTTGGCTGCCCTTGGAAGGGGTTAGGCAGTTCTCTGGGGACCCTGGTTAGTTCCTGAGACAGCAAGTCCTTATAAATGCTAGCCTGGTCCCTGACTCTCTGTCATTTCCCGTCTCACCATGTGTTCCTGCCTCACACACATGCTCCTGCCATGAAGCCATCTATCTTGTGCGTCTGCCACTTTGGATGCAGATCATGCAGCCCAGCTGAGCCCGAGGTGACTGCAGCCTGTGCTTCTACCTGCAACCCCACAACAGGTTGCTGGCCTGAGCTGCTTAACGAAGTCATTCTTGAGTTCCTGACGCACAGAAACTGTGAGATGTAATAGGTTATGGTTCTAGGGCACTAAATTTTGATATAATTTGTTATCTAGCAAATAGGTTAGTAATGTAATCTGCATTTTTTGAGACAAGGTCTTGCTATGTAGTTCAGACTGACTTTGAATCCACTATGTAGCCCAGGCTGTCCTCGAACTCACAGAGATCCTCTTGCCTCAGCCTCCCAAGTGCTGCAGTGCAGTGGCTGTGGCCTGGAGGAGACTCCTCAATTCAAGATGACCAACGAAGAACCTCCAAACTGCATAGTGAGACCCCGTTTCAAAAACAGAACAAAATGAAACAAACAAACAAACAAAAAACCCAAAAATCAAGTCTGTAATATACTTGGGATACTTACCTAAGGGCAAATGAGGCCTGGTGTGTAGTCTTCCCAGGGTGGAACAACTCCCGGGAACACCACTGTCACTCTCTTTCTTTGCCTTCTTTTGAGACAGGGTCTCCCAGTGCAATTCAGGCTGGCCTTGAACTCACTTTGTGGACCAGGCTGGCCTTGAACTCATGACAGTCCTCCTGTCTCAGCCTTCCGAGTGCTGGGATTACAGGTGCAGCACACCAAGCCTGGTGCCATTGTCAGTTTTATTCAGAAATAATCTGTGCCTTGTACTTAGAACAAACAGAAGTGAAAGATATTATCAGACCGCAAGTCAAAGGCAGGTACAGAAACAACATCATAAAAAGCATTGTACTACTATATCCCCAACCCAAAGACATTAATTTTAAATGAATATTTTCCTTAATAATATCTGTGAAGCTTAAAGTCTCTGAAGAAATTGCACCTATATTAAAGATCCCCCTAGACTGACCTCTGCTGACTAGAACATCATGATTGTGGACAGATGAAACTTAGGTTGAGAGCCAAAATTATCTTGGGCTACTTTAATCCCTTTAATAGCCATTCACTATCAACTTCTCTGTCTGATGTAACATACTCGTGACCACTAGGTAAAACTCTTGGAATGTATCGCTGAGCTTAGCAGACCTCTAAGCTCCATCACTCCTAAAGCTATGAATGCTGTCACACAACATCTGAAGTTTACAGAAAAGAATTCCCTGGCCTGTTATGGTCTGCCTACAAATGGTCCCAACCAACGTATGTTTATTGAATATATTATTTATGACTTTTTTTGTTCTGTGGCTATAAAAAGTTCAAGACTGAGGGTGTAGCTCAGTGGTGGAGTTCTGGCCTAGCATGTATGAAAGCTGTGTTTGATCCTCAGTATTATCCCCCAAATTTTATGTTTATTTGTATGTGTGAGCTTGTGTGTGCATGTAATTTCTCTATAAATACTACTTTTGCTGCATGCCAAAAATTTTGACATATAATAGTTCAGTTTTAAAAATTTTCTAATTGAAACAATATGTGGTGGTTCATGCCTATAATCCCAGTGGATAAAGCATAACAATCATAAATTCAAGACCAGTTTACACAACCACAAAGTGGGAACCTGTTTTTTAAGAAAATTTCTAATTTTCATTGTGGTTTCTTCTTTGACTGTGAGTCATTTAGAAGGATGTTATTTACTTTCTTAACCTACTTTTTGTTTTATTTTTATCTTTTTAGCATTTTTAAATTATAAAACATATAACATCACTACTGTATGTTTTGAAAATTTTTTATAACCTTAAAGAGAAACTATGAGCACCAATCAGAAATTCCCAGCTTCCCCTTCCCCTCCTAACTTCCTAGCTCCTGTTAACTTCTAATATACATTCTGTCTCTATTCTGTTCTAAATATGTATCTGTTCTTTAGACAGAATCTTGCTGTGTTGCCCAGGCTGGCCTCAAACTCATGAGCAATCCTCTTGGCTCAGCCTCTGAATACTGGGACTGCAGGTATGTGACGCCCTACTTGGGTTTAAGTATAGGTCTATTTGCTGCTAATATTTCACTTAATTATGCTGTGATCAGAAAATGTGGTCTGATAATCCCATGTCTCTGAATGTGTGAGATTTGCTTTATGATCAAATATAGGCCAATTCATTTTCTTTCCTTCTTTCCTTCCTTTCTTTCACCCTGTGGATCAAACCCAGAACGGCACATATATAAAGCTAGCACTCTACCACTGAGCTACACAGCCCAGCCCTTTTGGTCAGGATTTCACTAAGTTGCCAGGCCAGCTTCTAACTGAGGAGACTTTTGTTTCAGTTTCCTAAACAAATGGGATTACAGGTATGGGCCATTGGACCCAGCTATAAGCCAATTTTTGTAATATTAATGTAGGTTTTTTTTTTTTTTGGAGACAGGGTTTCACTATGCAGTTCAGGCTGGCCTTGAACTCACTGTGTAGCCTAGCTTGGCCTTGAACTCAGAGCAATCTTCCTGTCTCAGCTTCCTGAGTGTTGAGATTACAGGTGTGTACTACCTGACCTGGCTAACATAGACTTTAAAATACTTGGTGTTATGTTCTACCTAAGTCCATTATTTTGAGATTGCTTACCATGTTATTTAAATTGTTTGAATCCTTGCTTGATGTATTAATGATTGAGAAGAATACATCCAAATATTCTACCATAATAACACATTTGTCAAGATTTCTCTTGGACCTTATTACAAAGGCTAAATGTTAATGATAGGATAACTTTAAGTTAGTTATTAAAGCACAAAACCCATAAGATAGTTAAGATGATTATACCATTAATTTTATTAGTTCTTGGAAAATAACAGTTAATACTCATACAATTAGATTAATTTTGCATGTCTATATCTGGTAATCTAAGCAACTATTTTGCAGATAACAATATGCAATATAACAACCATTGTTAAATCCCTATCATCCTGTCTTGAAAGCCTATATAGTTATTGTTTTTGTTTGTTTGTTTTATTTTGTATGGGGAATCAAACTCAGGATCTTTCCCTTGCAGCACTTATGTCTCTGACATATCCCTGGCCCTGTTTTGGCTTTTTTGTTGCTGTTGTTTGTCTCTTTTGCTTTTCATTTTTCTTGTCTGTTTTTTCCCCCTTTGGAAAAAAAAGGCACAGAACCTGTAGGATCATAATGAGAAAGCTCTGTCTATCTATCTATCTATCTATCTATCTATCTATCTATCTATCTATCTAACTATCTATCCCAGTGCTCAGGAGGCTGAGGCAGAAGAATCACTGCGAGTTTGAGGTTGACCTGGGCTACAAAATGAATTCAAGGCCAGTCTGCACTGCGTAGTGAAATCCTGTCTCAACAAGATAAAAAAAAGATTGCAATAGATTCTTAGTAAATCAAAGCTTTTCAATATGTAATAATCCTCTTTATCTCTTGTTAATGTTTTTAGCTTAAAGTCTACTTTGTGTGATGATAATATACTAACTTTTATTTTGGTTAGTTTGGACTGGTACACACTCTGCACGTCCACCAGGAACTGCAGTTCCCAGGTTTACTACTTTTTTCAGCCCAGGCTGCATCAAACTTTCCTTCTCCCTGGTTTAATTGCTGTGACCAGTGCTGGCTACAGAACAGAAATCTGGCAGTTCAGGTCCTGAGAAGCGATGTGAGGAGGGGCAGCTCTCAGGAAAGGGCTTGTGAGAGGCTGGAAAGCTCCCTGGGAAGGCCCTTGCCTCTGTGGCACCCAAGCCTGAGTCAGACCTACAGCCTTCCTCTGATCTGGGCCAAAACAGCTAAGAGGTGCTGCAGAGAGGGAGGAAAATACACACACCCGTGCATACAAATTTCAAATGGGAAAACTCCTGGGACATCACTCAGTGTGGGTGGGGTGCCCGGGTGCATGTGGAATCTCCACTGTAAAGGAGAAGATGGGGCCACTGGCTCCAGACATGACTTTTTGAATTCACCTCTGTCTGGGATGGACCTGAACTTGTCAACGTTTCAGGACTAATGTGATTCATAAACATTGGTCCACAATAATGAGTTTTATAGGAAACTGATGAGCAACTCCTAAGTGACAACCTATTAGTTTACAAATATTTAAGAACATATGAGCCTTTCTCAGGTCTGTTTTGCAAACACCTTTTTAATTCAAACTCACTGCCAAGTCCTCTTCTGACTGGTGGGGATCAAGAAACAAAGAAGTAGGCTTTGCTTTCTAAGAGATCCCTAATGGTGCCCTGGGTGTGCACAGATACTTTTCTCTCCAAAATCACACAGCTCAGGAGCCAAGTTACACTTAGGAGCAGCTTGTTGAAAACAGAACCCTGAGAAGGGACACTGGTCGGAGGACAGGAACAGCAGTCAGTGGTATCTGTGTGAGCCAGGGGTATGTTAGAATTGATGTGGTGCAGCTGCCTTTTCCTGTACAGTTCTCTTTCTCTTTCTCTTTTTTTATTTTTATTTTTTGAGACAGGGTCTCACTATGTAGTTCTGGCCTTGAATTTACTATGTAGCTCAGGCTGACTTCAGATTTGCTTCTACAGCCCTTCTTTCCTTCCTTTTCCCATGAGTGTGCTTGAGTGTGTGTGTGTGTGTTTTCTTTACATAGAGGTTTTTTTTTTTTTTTGGTAACAGGGATTGAACTTGTGACCTTATACTTGCCAGGCAGGCGCTTTTGCCACTGAGCTAAATCCCCGGCCAGAGTTTTTTTGTTTGATGCAGCAGCTCAGTCTCTGTCCTGGGGACGTCTACTGTGAATCTCACTTAGAAAGCACTGATCCAGCTAAAATATTACTCAGGACAGGACCTTAGTTCCCGCCCTATCCCACTACCTCTTGAGTGACCCAGTTCTTTCTCCTTGTTGGTCTGTAACACTCTGACTAGGTGCTCTCTGTGCCTCTGTACTTTTTTTTTTTTTCCCAAATCCATTTTATTTTAAGGATAAAAAGAAAAAAAACTACAACAAAATTTCAAAACATGTCAATCAGGGTCAACAATGGTGCATACGTTTCTCATTGTCATCCCCAAATCATTCACCCAGAGCACAAGACATCTGCATTCAATTGTCCAAACAGTACCAGCACGAATCTTTCTCTTCAGTGAACTCAGAGAAATCAGTAGTGTAACTATTTTAACTATTTTTTATATACATATATACATGTGTTTTTTCTTTAAGCTTCTCACACTAATTGTGCCTCTGTATTGTGTTGGTAACTTTTCTCTCTGCAAAAAGTCTCAATTTAGCTGGGAGTGGTGGCACAGACCTGTAATCCCAACACTTGGAGTCAGAAGCAGGTGCATTGCTGCCAGTTTGAGGCTAGCCTGGGTTACAGAGAGAATTTAAGGTCAGTCTGAATTACAGAGTGAGGCCCTGTATAAAGCAAAGCAAAGCAAAGCAAAACAAAACAAAACAAAACAAAACAAACCACTTCTCTGTGACAGTCAGATTTGGTGGAACACGCCTATAATGCCAGCACTCTGGAGGCTGAAGCAGGAGGATCATTTTGAGCTCAAGGCCAACCTGAGCTACAAAGTGAGTTCAAGTCCAACCTGGACTGCATAGGGAGACCCTGTCTCAAAACAAAATAAAACAAAACAAAACAAAACAAACAACAGGCCCAAAGTGAAACCTCTCTGTCACTCTCCAAGTGCCTATAGGATAGTCCAAGTACCTAAGCAAAGCACATGGAATCCTTTATGGCCCGTGACTTTTCACTCAGTTCTTTTTTTTTTTTTTTTTTGAGACAAGGCTTCGCTTTGCAGTTTAAACTGGCCTTGAACTCACTTTGCAGGCCAGACTCTCCTTTGACTCAAGGCAATTCTCCTAACTCAGCCTCCTGAGTGCTGCGATTACAGATGTGTGCCCCCACACCTGGCTTCAGTTCTTTTCTAAAAAAATGTTTATTAGTACATGTTTGCAGTACATAATGATCACATTCATCATGGGGAGCTGGCACATGGACACAACAATCTCAATTCTTTTTATATCGCCTTCTTTTCCCCTCTGCCCCTTTATTTCCTGTTGGTTCATCTAAATGGTGTTTCAGAAATAAAAAAAAAAATGCTGTTTCAGAGCCCCCCTACCCCCACCCCCAGTCCTTCTTGATCCCTGCTTCCTGAGCCTGGCCCAGCCTCTGCTACAGTCCTCCAGCTTTGTCTTTCCTGGGGAGGAAGAGGGCAGGGCCTGTGTGAGCCACTTCTTTATTCTCAGCACTTGGTACAAGGCAAGTTGTTCTCAAAATGCACCGAATCTGAGAAACTGGCAAACCTGTTTCACCAGGGACCAAGGCACAGCCAGTATGATGGACAGAGCCCAGGGAAATGTGACTGAGCCCCTGGCCTGCTAGCCATCAGGTCACTGTAGCTGGGGTCCAGTAGCAGGCCAGGATTCACACCAGATCACAAGCCAGTGCAGAAGGACAGAGCCCATCCTGCTGGGGCCTTTCCCAGAGATGCCAACAGGGAAGGCAGGGGCCCAGACAGAAGCAGGAGGGTGAGACTTGGAGAAGGCATGGAGTGCCACCCAGGAGAAAGAGCAGGGTGCAGTTCTAGGCTCCTGGCACAGACCCAGGCAGGTGGAGCGAGGAGACTCATTCATCCAGGGCCAGCCCAGAGCCAGCTCTGCCAGCAGGCTGGCCCCACCACAGCTGGGAGGGGATTTCCTCAGGCTCCCTCCTCCTGGGCCGGGTTGGTTAGGAACCTGTTGGGAAGATTTTAGTTCAGGGAGGGACAAAGAAGTGCCTGACAGGCGGGAGTTCATTTGGCCTGAGAGCACCGGACCGATAGGTCCTGCCTGTGCTGCCTGGGACTCTCCTGCCTCGGCCTCCCGAGGTAAGGTGCAAGCAGGAGGCGGGTGGACAGAGGTAGAGTGTCAGGAGACGGAGGAGGTGCCCAAGAAGCTCCTGGCATTAAAACCCGCGCTGGCGTTGGAGGGGCGGGAAGCAGGTACACAGGGTGCTTCCTGGGGATCCTCCTTTTCCTTCCTTTCCTTCCCTTCCGGAGTAATGTGAAGTGGCTGCTTTGGGTCCTGCGACTTTGATTTTAAAAGTTTACAGCATGTTGGGCCAGGAGCCAGGGACTTTCTTCCAGAGAAATGGGGGTGGCGAGTGAGTGGAGGTGGAGTGGGGTCGGGTGGGGGAGGGGCAATGCCCAGGTCATTTGAGTCTCTGTGCCCCCCTTGTGAAATCACGCACTTTCTTGTCTATCACATTCTCCCTGGCACCCCCTGCCTCCAGGGTTTTTTTTTGGTGGGGGATGAGAGTGCTGGGAATGGAACTCAGGGCTCCACACCCATGCTAGGTAATTCATCTACCACTGAGTTACACTCTCAGGTCCCACCAATGGAGCCAGACCTGGGCACTGCAGACCACAGTTGCAAGGAGTCTGGGCTTCTTCCAGCAAGGTGACTCCCCCAGGTTTATTTATTTCCTCCTTCCTGGTATGGCCTCTGAGTGATTTCACCCATTCATTTATTAGTGCACATTTGTTTATTCATCGTTTGAGTTTGTACTTGGCCTCTCTAGGGATGGGCAGGGAGGGGGCTGCACAGTTTCTGCTCTTAGGAATAAAAAAATCCCTGAAATGCTGCACAAACGTTTAATGATCTTTATGAACTGGCAGTAGATAGTATGGTGGGAAATTATTTTGGAGTCACAGAGAGACTTGGATTCATATTTCATGTTTCCTTTTTACTTCTTGAGCCTCAGTTTCCTCATCTGTAAAAGGCTATTTTAATGAGAATGATGGACAATCAAATATCAAGCACCAAGTGTGTTGCTCTGGGTGGATCATGGTGCCTGGATAAAGGTCTGCATTCTCTCCTTTCTTGGTGACCCCCTTCCTGCCACGCCCCTCCCTAACTAGCACCTCCCTTGCCTTGGGCTCATAAACACCTATAAAAGACAACCCCTGCCCTTGAAAGCACCTGGGCAGACTGGCAAACACAGAACTGGGCAGTGGGCCGAGGCAGCGAAGGGAGACAGAGGCCAAGAGGCCTACAAATGGAGCTGACGAGGGCCGTTCCAGCTACTGCCTGGGGCTGGGTGCAGACCTGGAAGATTTTCTTTCTTTCTTTGTGTTTTTTGAGACAGAGTCTCACTAAATGACCGGAGCTCCCAGTGCCTAAACCCAACTCTGTTAGGTCTCAGGGCAAAGACTTTTAAATGAATGAGCTTCAGAAATCATTAACTCTGTAATGATGCTATTCTCACTTTACAGAAGAAGAGATGAAGTGGTTAGCAGGTTTCCTAAGGATACATGGCTCATAATTAAGTGATAGATCTAGAATGAAAGACTTGTACATCAGACTCAGCTCCACACTCTGCCTGAGTCCCCTCATCCCTTCATGTTTCTCTGTATTAGCAAGCCTCAGAGAGGGCGCTAGCATCCCCTAACTACCTGCTCCTTGCGGTGCACCTCCAGCTCAGGGGCGGGGCCGGGGGTGCTACAGGGAGGCCACACTTCTTCTTGGATTCGTTAATCCACTCACTCATTCATGTGTCATTCCTTCAGTCAAGTGCAATGTTTGCCTCAAAGACTGCAAGTCCCAAGAGGGCAGGGATCATGTGTGTTGTTCACGGTTCTATCACCAGCACCTTGTATGGCCCAGGTATAAAAATGCTTGGAGAATGTTTTGTGCCTCCCTAAAGCCGATGAATGTTTACTGACGTATTTATTGGGTCTTAGGGATTCAAAAATGAATAAAACAGAACTTTTACACTCAGGATGCTCAGCCTTGAGGAGACAGTGATGCACAGCAGATCCCTAGACACGAGCAGAGGCTGCTGAGGGCCCTAAGAGGGCCATTTGATTCTACCGGGGCCACTCTGTCCCCTAAGGTGTCCTCAGTGCCTAGCACAGGGCCAGGCACATGACAGATGCTCAGAAAGGCTTTGGAGAGGAGGTGCAGAGTTGGAGGAGCATTGAGACTTCCCTGAGAGAACAAGTTGGAGAGAGAAAGTATTCTGATAATGAGAAAGAAGTCTTAGTGGACTGTAGGGGCTGGAACTGCCCGGGGCTCAGTGTGGCTGGAGTGCCAGGTGTTTGGGGGGCAAATGACAAACATGAAGGTGCATAAATAGGCAGGGGTTGCATCGTGAGACCCTTGGGCACCTTGGCAAGGAACCTAGATGTCACATTTGCATTTTGGAAGGTGACCGGTGCAAGGGGGATCTACGAGATGCTGATGGGTGGGGAGCAATATTTTCAGGCCTGGTGGGGAGCCCTTGTGTCTGAGGAAATGAACCTTCCTTTTTGGGACATCCTGATGGTTTGTTCATAAACAGCAGTTCTTGTCCTGCTATGTTGATACTTTATTCTCAGCTGTATGCTGGGTGACATAGCTTGATCTGTTGCTCCTAATAAAAGTACTGAAATGTGTGAATCATTTAAATTTATATAACTTAGAGTCAATACAAGGAATTTTTATTTTATTTTATTTTGGAGGAGGCAGTAAGTGCTACCAGTGAGCTACATCTCCAGACTTGTTTTGTTTTTATTTTGATACAGAGTCTCATTAAGTTTCCCAGGTTGACCTTAAACTTGTGATACCCCTGTCCTCGCCTCCCCAAGCCGGGATTATAGGCCTGTGCTCCTGTGCCTGGCAGATTCAAGGGTATTCTGCTTGCTGATTTGAAGTTCCGTTTGCTCTCTGAAGTAAGAGTGGTGGAGATGGAGTTGTAGTTGGGCTGCCAGGAATTGCACCCAGCTCTGTGTGTGCCCAGGGAAGGCATGCAGACTATGCCCATCATCCCGGAAATGGTAACTTTGAAGGAATCCGTTTCCAGATCTTC
Organism: Hydrochoerus hydrochaeris; assembly: GCA_004027455.1. NCBI lineage: Eukaryota > Metazoa > Chordata > Mammalia > Rodentia > Hydrochaeridae > Hydrochoerus > Hydrochoerus hydrochaeris. Next base: position 311,502 of record PVLA01000458.1, on the reverse strand, counting down.
AACTTCCTCTGGTGCTGCTCCTTAAAACGAGTCTGCTTGTTTGGATTCTTTTAAGGTCTCTTTTGAAACTTTGCTTTTCAATTCTCTCCTTTGGTTTTACAAAAATTAATCATATCAGAAGGACAAATGGAGAACACTTTTCCTGAAAGTGAATGCGCAGAAGACATTAATTGTGAGATAAACTGACAAGGGTCATGTTGTACCACAGACTCATGGTATTTATTTTATTTGAAAATGTTTGGCTGGGCAAGGTGATATGTGTCTGTAATTCTAGTCTGGAGGCTGAGGCAGGAGGATTGCCAGCAGTTTGAGGTGAGGCAGGAGACTAAGGCCAGCCTGGGCTATAACGTGAGCCCAAGGCCAACCTTGAGTACATAGCAAGACCCTATCTCAAAAAACAAACAAAACAAAACAAGACAAAACAAAAGAACAAAATTGTTGTTTTCATCAGAAATTTGTAAGTATTTTCCTAAAAAGGTTTTTTACTGCCTTATCTGCAATGTTTCATAAATAGTACAGTTGAAGTAAGCAACTATCTCAAGCTCCCCAAAGCTTCCCAAAGCACCCCCCCAAAAAAACCCCAGGGATTTCTTGGGATGTGGGACTTTTGATGCTAGAATTAAGACACTGTTGGGCAAACCAAGGACATTTGGTTACACTATCTTGGGCCACCTGCTTCAGAATCCCCTGACTGGTTTTGCTCCTTGGGCTGTGCTTCTGAACCCTAGTGTCACATCAGAATCACGTGGTCATCCTGTTTGTCCAGTTCTACCTCTGACCAACGAAGTCAGAGTCTCCAAGGCCAGAACTTGGGCACTGAGATTTTTTAATAAAATGAATTATTGATTAATTAATTTGATACAGGGCCTTGCTCTGTAGTCCAGGCTGAAGTCAAACTCACTTTGTTGCCCAGGTTGGCCTTGAACTTGCAGGAGTCCACCTGCCTCAGCCTCTGGAGTGTTGGGATTACAGGTGTGCACCACCATGCCCGGCTATACTGAGATTTTTTTAATGGGAGGCTAAAGACTCCCATTACAAGACTAAAAACTTCCTGCCTCTGAAATTTGAAGTCAGAACCTGGACTCAGGTCTTGGCTCAGAAGCTGCATGCGTTTTTAACAGCACTTCCAAGGGGGTCTTACACCCCGCATGTTTTGATAACCTAATACTTATATGATGTGTGCCTCTCTTGGACACATTCACTGAGTACTTTGTATGTTTTAGGCTCTGGAAACACATGGTGTGTGTGTGTGTGTGTGTGTGTGTGTGTGTGTGTGTGTGTGTACACTGCCTGTTCTCTAGTCTCCTTATTCAGATAATAAAAGCCTATAAATTATCCCAACAGAGATACTATGATTTAGGTTAAAAAGTGAGTCAGTGCCATTAGAGTGGTTATGGGTATTGGGTTTCTAGAAGCCCAGTGTGGCTGATTAAAGACAGATCATGTTATCTGCCACTCCTCCATGGGGACATGGGTTCTGGTCTCTTTCTCCTTAATCCCCGGCCATTCTTGTGACTAGTTTCGACCAACAGTGCTGACTTAAGCAGTGCTGGGAACTTTTAAAATCTAGGCCTTAAGAGATGAGGCTGTCTTCAATGCTGCCTCTTTGAAGCTGGAACTCCCTCCGCCCCATGAGGCCGCCATGCTGTGAGGGAGCCCAAAGGTGAGAAAGGATGGGAGAGGACAGGAGGAAAGGAAGGGGAAAGGAAGGGAGGAGAGGGTCAGGGAGGGGAGGAGAGAGGGTTACAAGAGCACCCACACACCAGACCAACGGATGAAACCCTCTTAGACCTCCCTGCCAAGAACATAGCCAAATGGCTAACCCTGCCTGATAGCACACGGAGCAGCAGAGGTTCTCACCTGGATCCTACCCAAATTCCAGACCCACTGGATCATGACAATAAAATGCTGACTGCTTTAAGGCACTAAATTTTGGAGTGATTTGTTACACAACAATAGCTGCCAGCATAACAGAACCACCAGAAAGAATGACGTCTCATACCATTCTGTCTTCCCTTAATAGTTTGTTTTGTTGAGATGGGGTCTCTCTATGCTGCCAAGGCTGGTCTCCAACTGTGGAGCTCAGAGGCCCCCCAGTACTTGCTGTCATACCTGGCCTTCCCATTAATAACCACTTTTGTACATCTCCACAGAGTAAATTACTGGTATCTCACCTGAAATAATTTCTCTGACTAATCTCTACCTCTGTTCTCACTCCTGCCTGCCCTGCAAAACAAATCCAGTAATCCAAGTCTTGGGTTCCACCCTGAGTGGGTGTGCTGGGTGGCAGAGGGGTTGATAGTTTCCCCAAACTCCAGCCTTCTTTATAAAATTCAGCTTCTATCCTTCTCCCCAACCAACTCTATTCCTGAAACAGCAACCTCTCTCCTGCCTCAGGGCCCTTGCACTTGCCCTTCTCCTCTCTGGTCCTTTCTCCCCTTCCTCTTCTCCAACAGCTATACACGAAGCAGCCTCCTTCAAATAAGTAGCATCTCCCTAGGATGTCTCCCCGGTCCTTGCCTCCCTCCTGTTTATTCGTTCCCAGCATTTATAGAATTTAAAAATATCAAGCTTGTTTATTGTGTATTTCTCTACTACCTCCAAAAGAGTCAGGAATGTGTGTTTACTCCTCCATATGTACCCAGCATCTACCCTAGTGCCTGGCACAGAAAAGGGGCCCCATCAGAGTTTGCTCAATGAGTTATCAAATGAAGAAGAAAGAAAGGAAAGCAGGAACATGGAAAGAGCACCGACAGTGCAGAAGTTGAAAACCCTGCCTTCTGCTCAGTCCTGCCCCTGCTTGCCTGAAGACCAGCTTCCCTGGTCTCTCCCGCCCCTGCTTACCTTGTCCCCCAGTGCACTAGGGACCAGGGGTGCTTATGTGCACTGCTCACCAGAAGCCTTCACATACTTGTAGTCATGAATCCCCTTAAGAATTCTGAAAATGCTGTATCCCTTCCAGCCCAGTTAATTTTAATTGTTGGCCATGCTATGGATCAAACCAGGGCCTCATGCAAGCTAAGCAAGCCCTGTACACCCTCAGCCTTTCTCATATTTTTTTTTTTAAATTTTGTTTTGTTTTGGAATTGGGCAAGGGGTTTTGTCTTTTGGAGGCAGGATCTGTTTGTGTTCCAGGCTGGGTTTGAACTCCCTGTGTATCCCAGGCTGGCCTCAAACTCACAGCAATCTTCCTGCCTCAGCCTCTTGAGTGCTGGGATTACAGGCAGTCACCACCATGCCCCACTGTGCCACCATGCTCGGGTGATTTTATTTTCTCAAGAGCCTGAAATGATACGATAGAACGGGGCCAGTTTCTTGAATTAGTGAGGAAACAGCTCAGGATCAGGGTTCTGTTTAGCCCTGTGCCCTGCAGTGCTAGGTTTTTAATTCATTAAGCAGTGTGCCTGATTTGGGGGCTTCTTCCAGACTTGTATTTCTTTGTGAACATGAGGCACCTATCAAAGCTCATCACATTCAAGAGGGAATGACGATGCGTTGAGGATAGTGCAAGGCACAGGCTGAAACGCAGCAGCTATTGTCATTACTATTACTGGTATTCATTCAGGCAGGGCTCCTGAGTGTGCACAGTGTGTGACGAAGCTCAGCTCAGCGAGTCAGCCTGACACGGAGGAGAGGTGCAGGAGCTGGTCCCGGAAAACTAGCTTTGTCATTGTGCTTTGCTGTCCCTGGATATGCAGTCATGAGGGCCTCTTTTGGTCTTGGTTGTTCATCTGAAAAATGGGCATAATTATGATGTCTTCACAGGGTGGACAGGAAGATCCACTGACATAATAAGTGGAAATGGTTCTGCAGACTGGGAGGGGTGAGGCATCATGATGGTCTCTGTATGGGAAGGACACAGAGGAGCTCTTTTGTGCGTGACCCAAGCTCTGGTCTCTTCCCCTGCCCCCAGCACCACAAGTTGGAAGGACCTCCGGAGAAGGTCATGGCAGGGTCTTTTATTTTTTTCTTGGCTTTTTTCTTTCTTTAATGCGTATGACCATCTGTCTAGAGTACATATTACGCCTGACCTCAGGACACTGCGTGTGTGGTTTGGTTTGGTGGTGCTGGAGATTTCAGCCCAAGTCTTTAGGCTTGCGTTCTACACCGAGCTATATGCTCAGTCCCTAATCTGCATTTTATTTTTAACTTAGCTATGAGTTAGCTGTCTCCTTACATCTAACGGGCTCTGCGTTGGAGACTGGGGTGGATTCTCGAGAAGCTGCTTGGTGCCCAGCGTAAGGGACACTGGTGGAGGTACCTGGCCTGCAGCTAAGTACGCTGCCTCTGGCCCCGAGAGCGCACCATAGGGCACCCCTCGAGGTACCGAGGTACCATTCAGATCAACCTACTTTTTCGGGGGGTGGGGTGGGGTGGAGTGGGGTGGGGGCAGATCTCCAAGCCCAGGCATCCCGCAAAGTAGGCGGGTCACCTTAGGGGCAACCTTTACCGACTCAAAAATTCGTCTCACATTAGCAGCGAGGATTCGGGCGTCACTCCGAATCCTTATCTTCCTCACTCATAAGTTTAACGTATGGGGCAGGGTCTTTCAACCGCAGGGAGCCGTTGGGAGGCTCAGCGACCCTATCTTAGCTGCTCCTCTCACCACGGAGGCCGGGTATGCTTTGCTTCAGGAAAAAGAAAAACCTTTGGAAACGGGGGCTGGTAAAGGCACTTTTGTTTTTGAATCTGTTGCTTATTTATTCCCAGTGTGTCTCAGAGATGGAGCAGAAAGAAAGCAACTACAATCACAAGTCCATAATATTGAAAAGCCAGTTCTTAATTTCTGTAGCTAAAAAAGCATCCTTTCAAGCCATAACCACAGAAAAATTGCTAGGGCCTCGGGAACTGGGCGTAATAACAGTTTGCAGGGAGAAGAGGGAGGCTGTTAATCTCTGTGGCCCAGATGCGCAATGCACAGCCTCTCCCATTACCCAGGTTGCCTAGCAACACTGCCCAAAGCCTCCCCACCAGGGGGCCATTGGGTACACCCTGTATACCCTGCACAGTCGGCTGCCTGGCCTCCTGGGCTCCTTGGCCACATCAAGCCTGGGCTCACTCTGGGAAGGGGCCTGCCTGGTACCAATGAATGTGTTGGACCAGCTGTGTTAAAAAAAAAAAAAAAAAAAAAAAAAGAACAATCCAGACATTTAAATCTACTTGTTTGAATGCAGCTTGGAAACAGCACCAGGCTATGACCAAAAAAGTGTCTTTCACTGAAGAAGTGTCCTAAGTATGCTGGCCTTGCCAGTGCCCTTCTCGGCCCGGTGAAGAAGGGAAGGTGAGCTGACTTAGTCCTCCAGGTTCTAGAGAGGCAGGTCTTTCTCAGGCCCTGGGCACTTGTTCTTATCTGGACTTCCTGTGGTAGCAACCGGCATGGTGGGGCTTCCCAGCCTCATCCCCCCAGGAGTGGTGATGTGTCATTCTGCTAGAGCTTACACTTGGGAATTCCCAGGGTCTGGTGTAGGTCTGCCTCAGCAGCTAGAAGAAGAGGAATATAACAATACATAAATAAGTAAAATGAAGATGTTCACTTCTAAAACACTCGGTGCTTGGAAATCTTGAGGGTGGTGGAACTCAAAGAGCTTTGGGGTCAGATGCTCAGGCTCTGCTCTCATCCTCTGTGAGAGTTAACTGACTGGGTCAATTTGAGTAAGAAATGCCCAGCTAAAATTGGGTCAGCATAGTTTAGGTGTGGCTGAAGGGATTTTCTGAAAACAGAAGGCCCAGCCAGGGTCTGAGTGGCACCAACCAATAGGCTTACTGCCTGAGTGCAATAGAAGGGAACCGAGTTAGGAAGGCTAACTTCTGTTTTTTCAGAGGAGCTTGGGCCTTACCTTCACCTTGGACGTTGTCTCCCGGCTTTCAGCTGAGATATGGCAGCCTCCCCGCCCACAGCCTTTGACCTCCTGACATAGACTCACAGGGGACTCTACAGTGAGTTCCAGGCCTTCAACCTTTGACTGGATGCTTCGAATCTCTGCTCTATGCTCTGTGGGTAGCCACTGTAAGCCTACCTTGTGAATCCTTATATATTTATGTATCTTGCACTAAATCTATTTCTCTAGTGAGCACTGATGGATACAGATTTTGATTCTGGGAGTGGCTCTAGAGAAATAGAATTGTAAAAATGAAACTCTGATGCTGTAGGGGATACCGATGGTCCTGGTGTGAACTGTTTAAAATGCAGTGTAGATACATTTGATTATCCTAATTCATTACTTGTGAGATGTGAGGAGTTTAGCCACTCCATGTGTGATATTTTATTTTCAGCAGATTGGGAAATATAAGGATGTTGGCTGGTTGCATTTAGTATCTCTGAACAAACCAGTGAAGGAAAAACAATGAGCTCAAAACATCCATTGTGAACTTGACGTCTTCTAACAGTGAGGACAAATTAATAAAGGAAAATACAGAGCTCAAATTCTCAGGTCCAGACACACATAAAGAATTTAAAAGTCTCTAAGTGTGTCCTGAAAGAGAATCTCCTCTCCTTTAGCCACAGGGCTGAGACTACTGAAACCCAAACATAGGCCCTCATCATTCGAGTGGCTACTCTACAGTGTAAGTTTAATGCTCAGCCTCAAAGGTGAGGGCACTGATTTGAAAAGAACAGGACACCGTAAATTGGGATGGAGATTTTTGGGAGAATCCTGATGAGGAGGGAGATGCTGAGCTCCTGGACTCTGATGAGATTATTTGGGCAGGGGAAGAGATTTCCCCATTCACAGTGTCGGAGGCATCCCAAACCCCACTCCTGGTGGTGTTGGCCTCCCCCAGAATACCCAAGAAAACTAATCCTGTGTTAACCAAGCATGATAATTCTGACATTCCTCAGGATCCACCCTCACTACCCACTTTACCTTCAGCCCAATACCAGGCTCAAATCACAAAAGGCTCCAAAGGGTGAAGTACATAGTGTGAGCCATGAGGAGGTCCGCTATTCTCCCAAAAAGCTTGTTGAGTTTTCTAACTCTTATGAGCAGAGACCTCATGAATTTAAGTGAGAGAATGGATTTCATGGGTGTGGGAAAACATACTCGTAATGCTGATAAAAACATACACTTGGATCAGGCTGAGTTTGTCACACATGGGCTTGTTAAGCAGAGTCTGGAATTTAATGTTGCAGCTTGTAGAGTTAAAAAAAGTATTAGTAATTTATTTGACCGGTTGGCAGAAGTATGGATCAAAAGATGGCCCACTGAGAATGAGTTAGAGACGCCGGATTGTTTACTGTTGATAGGGGATTTAGAGGCTTAGGGGAATAAGAATGCTGGAATGGATTTCTCTGGTTAAACCTAATCTGCCACACTGGGATGATCCAGAAACCTTTACTAAAGCTTGAGAAACAGATTCGTGAGGGGAGCACTATCACCCCTAAAGAGCCTTGTCACTGCTTTTCTCTGTATGCCAGATCTTACAGTGGGGACCACTCTTATTCAATTGGGAAACTTAAGGGCAGTGTGTTTAATTGGATGATGGAGTGGCAGAGGTCAAATGTCAGTACTTAATCACCAAAGGGAAGGTGCACATACTTACCATAAAGGACAGTAGAAGCGAAACAGTGACCAGAATAGTGTCAGACTATGGCATTCGCTGTATAGCCCTGGTGTTCCCAAAAGTGAAATAGAGGGGAAGTATATGAAGTTTTTACTAGATTTATATAATCAAAAAGTTTTAAGTACAAATGAATAGAAATCTACTTCAAATCATAATGACAGGCATTTACAGTCCCTTAGTCAGTTCCCAGATTCGAGCCAGTTTACAGGCCAGAATTCCATGTACCATGGAGAAAAGACCTTGGTGCACCACCAAAACTTTACATAGTCAATCTGCCGTCCTTCCCCGAAGAAACCTAAGGCCTTTTACTAGGGCACATTTTTTTTTGGTACCAGGGATTGAACTCACGACCTCATACTTGCCAGGCAAGTGCTTAAGCCACTGAGCTAAATCCCTGGTCCTACTAGGGTACACTGAGAGAAGGAGATGGTCAGATGTTTCTTGGGCTACCAGACACTTTTTGTGAACTAATGCTTATTCCAGGAGATTCAAAATGGCACTGTGCCTTCTAGAAAGAGTAGGACCCATGAACCAATGGAGTTTTAGCAACGTTCTGACTCACAGTGGGTACAGTAAGTTCTCAAATCCATCCTGAAGTCATTTCCCCTGTTCCAGAATACAGGACTGGGACAGATACACTAGGCAGGATCTTCACATGGGTTCCTTCATCTGTAGGGTGAGGAGTATTGTGATTGGAAAGGTCAAATGGAAACCATTAGAGTTACCTTTGCCTGGTAAAATAGTAAACAAAAAACAATATCGCATCTCTGGAGGGATTGCAGAGATTAATGTCCGGTCAAGGACATTAATCAAGGATGAGGGTGTGGTGGTTCCATTTGGCCTGTGCAGAAGGTGGATGGGGGCTGGGGATGTAGCAGCACAGTGTTTGCCTGGTCAGGTGTTTGATGGATGGTCTTGAAGAATGGCAGTGGACTACTGTAAATGAATCAAGTGATGACTCTGATTGTAGCTGTTGTACCAGATGTGATGTCCTTCCTTGGTCAGATTGAAAATTTGCTTTCAGCTGGTAAGGTCAGCAATACACCTGCACTGTCCCACCTCAGGGTTATATAAACTCTCCAGCCCTGTGTCACAACTTTGTTTGTGGGGATTTTGATGCCTTTTTCTCCCATGAGGTATCTCCCCATGAGGTCTACACTGGTCTACTACATTGATGATATTATGATGATTGGACTAGTCACTCTGGATATGAACCATGCTGGATTTGTTAGTAAAGCATGTGTGAGCCAGGGGATGGGAAATAAATCCAACTAATATTCAATGTCCCTCCACTTCAGTGAAATTTTAGGGTCCAGTGGTGTGGGATGTGCAGAGATAGCACTTCCAAGGTAAAAAATAAATTATTGCATCTGGCTCCTCCTATAACCAAAAAAAGGGGCACAATGCCTTGTGGATCTGTTTGGATTTTGGAGATGACACATTCCTCACTTAGGTGTTTTACTCCAGCTCATTTACTAAGTGACTCAGAAAGCTACTAGTTTTGAGTGGGGCCCAGGAAAAGAGAAGTCTCTGCAATAAGTCCAGGCTGCTCTGCGGGCTGTGCTGCAACTGGGGCCGTGTGATCCAGCAGATCCACTGGTACTTGAAGTGTCAGTGGAAGGGATGCTGTTTGGAGTCTCTGACCTGTGAGCTGCAGTGGAAATCGTTAGGGTTTTGGAACAAGGCTCTGCCATCATCTAAAGACAACTACTCTCCCTTTGAAAAACATCTCTTGACCTGTGACTGGGCCTTAGTAAAAACCTGAATGCTTGGCCATGGGATACCAAGTTACCATGTGACCTGAGTTGCTTATTATGAGCTGGACATTATCTGATCCACCAAGCCATAAGCTTTGATGTGCACAGCAACAGTCCATCAGTAAATGGAAATGGTACATATGTGATTGAGCCAGAATGGGTCCAGAGGGTATAAGTAAGTTCCATGAAGAAGTTGCCCAGATGTCCATGGTTCCTACTCCTGCTATATTGACCTTTGTTTCCCAGCATGCACCTGTGACCTCATGAGGCATACCATACGATCAGCTGTCTGAAGAAATGAGTTTGTTATATGGATAATTCTGCACGTTATGCAGTTGCAGCATTCTAGCCCCTTCCCAGGACATCCCTGAAGGACAGTGGTGAAGGGAAATTGTCATAGTAGGCAGAACTTCAGGTCATGCACCTGGTAGTACATTTTGTCTGGAAGGAAAAATGGTCAGATGTGCAACTGTATACTGATTCATGGGCTGTAACCGATGGTCTGGCTAGATGGTCAGGAGCTTGGAAGGAACATGACTGGCAAGTTGATGACAGAGATGTTTGGGGAAGAGTTATGTGAACAGACTTCTCCATATGGGCAAAGGGTGTAACAATATTTGTATCCCATGTAAATGCTCACCACAAAGTGACCTTGACAGAAGAAGCCTTTGACAATCTAGTGGGTAGGTTAGCCTGTTTTATGGCAGCAGCCAAGCTCTTTATTCAGCCACCCCTGTCTCTGCCCGGTGGGATCATGAACAAAGTGGCCATGGCGGCAGGAAAGGAGGTTATGCACGCTCAGCAACATGGACTCCCATTCACCCAGGCTGATCTGGCCACAGCTGCTTCTGAGTGTCTAATATGCCAGCAGCAGATACCAACACTGAGTCCCCAGTGTGGCATCATTCTCCGGGATGATTAGCCTGTGAGCTGGTGGCAGGTTGATTATATTGGACCACTTTCATCATGCAAAGGACAATGCTTTATCCTTACTGGTACAGATACTTATTCTGGATTTAGATCTGCCTTCCCTGCATGCAATGTTTCTGCCAAAACTACCATCCATGGACTTACAGAATGCCTTACCTACCATTGTGGAATTCCACACAATGTGGCCTCTGACCAAGGAACACATTTTAGGGACAAAGAAATGAGACAATACTCTTATGCTCATGGAATTCACTGGTCTTGCTATGTTCCTCACCATCCAGAAGCAGTAGGATTGTTAGAAAGTGGTTTTTTGAGGATCCAGTTGTGAGGATCACAATACCAGCTAGATTGGCAATAGCTTGCTGGGCTGGGGCAAGTTTCTTCAAAAGGCTGTGTATGCTTTGAATCAGCATCCACTATTCGGTACTGTGTCTCCTACAGTCAAGACTTATTAGTCCAGGAATCAAGGGGAAAAGTGGGAATGCTACTGCTGAACATTACCTCTAATGATTCATTAACAAAATTTTTGCTTCCTGTTACCATTGACCTGCTTCGCTGGCTTAGAAGACTTTGTTCTAGAGAGGGAAGGGTTATACAGTGTCAATTTAGCAAGGCCCTGTCTCAAAATTTAAAGTAAAATGAAATAAAATAAAATGCCTAGGGAATATAGTGAAAAGGCCCTACAGAGACCAGGCAAAAAGAATTGCACCAATATCCTATCTCAGAGCCAGGTGAGGGCAGACCCCGGGGTTTCTAGTGCATATGGTCCTGCAGGCATTGGCACAGATATACCTGGTCTGGATGGTGGATGCCACGCTGACCCATGTGGCAAGGTACAAGAAGGGCTTTGGAATGTTGTTTTGATGAGTGTCTCAGCCAGTGCCAAAAGTGTACTCTTCAATAGAGAGAATGGAACTTCGCAAAAGATGAAGAGAAACACAACTAACCAATTGTTTTGTTTTTTTTCTTTGAGACTTCAAGTGCTAAATATTTAGTATGGTTAAAATTCCTCAAACAATGAACTTTATAAGTAACTTTCCTTCTGTACTTACAGAATCATTTAGGAACTGAAGGGGAATCATTTAAAAATTTCTGGCTAGACCACTGTATTTTGTCTTTCATGATGGTCCACTGTTATCCGGTAGAATATATTCTTTTTCTACTTCTAATTGGCCCAAACTGGCTCTGCAGAGCATGTTTCTTTTCCTACTTCTAATAAATGTAAAACCTTTCAACCTTTAAAAAAATTCTGGCTATAGTTTACAATGTAATTTTGGAAGATATGTGTGGTATGTAGCGAGTCAAGGTGTCTGAAAGTTCTTTGGAAAAAAATCTCTTGCTAATGTCAAGGGTCTCTTATGTGAATCCCTGTTTGTCTCTGTCTCTGTCTCTGTCTCTGTCTCTGTCTCTGTCTCTGTCTTGCTCTCCTTCAGGGTCTGGGTGTGCGAGCCTCTTGCCTCAGCTTCCCAGGTGCTGAGATTACAGGTACACACTGCTGTGTCTGATTATGAATCTCTTTTGCTAGTGATTTTTTTTTTTTAAAGAAAGACAATTATTTTGGGCAAACAAGCACAGTCTTGTCCTCCTAGTCTTTGTCCAACAAACTGGCTCAGTGACTCATCACACATGCAATGCTTACACTAGGCAAGATTAGGAAGTCAGAAAGATCTTTTCATGTTTCTTGGTAAGAACACTTACCCATCATGCAGGAAGGGTTTTGTTCTTGATGTGCAAGAGGAGCACTGCAGTTTTCAACCAGAAGGCTAGAGCACCCTAATGATCTACCCCCTTTTCCTATTGGCAGAGTGAGTACATTTTACAGTGGTGCCACCCAGTTTTGATCTGCATGTGTGTGGCATTTCAACAAAGAGTGGGCAGCAGCAATTTGCTACAGATATGAGGTAGGAGGTGTGGCATAACATCATGCCAGCATTTAAAAAAACCAAGAAACCTGCATGTTCTTTGCTTAGTGAGTAAAAAAGCACAGTCCAACAGTAAATAACCTTAATGAGTGTGACTGTGGCAGAGAGAGAGACCAAGTAAATGGTCTCAACTGGATAGCTGTGGGCGCTTTTATATCTCAGTGAGACGCTAATGTGATCATCGCCACTTGTTTTAACTTGAGAATCCTGGTCTATACAGTTGGGTCTCTCAAAATTCTGACACTTCCTGACGCTGTACCCCAGCTTTCACCTAGAGAACCCTTGGAGTTAATGTGCATGACACTCAAGCAAAGACACAATTAATGACCTTAGATTAGACTTGCTTTGTGAGGCCCCACTGAGGGAAACCTTGCACCCAGGAATAAATGTCCCGGTGAGCAGGTTTCAGCACAGTGTAAGGAAGAACTGCTGAAGAATTAGAATGGTCAGAAAATGTGACAACCCTTCTGAAGTCCTACAGGTTGCTTACAATTTTTCACTTGTATAACTATTTCTGCTCTGGACATCCTTGGTCTATAGCTGTGTGTAGTTTTTTTTTTTTTTTTTTTTTTTTTGAGACAAGGTATTGCTGTGTAGTTCAGGCTGGCCTTGTACTCACCATGTAGCCCAGGCTGGCCTTGAACTCACAGTGATCCTCCTGCCTCAGTCTCCCAAGTTCTGGAATTACAGGCATGTGCCACCACACTGTCTTAGCTTTGTGTATTTGATACATTTTGCTGGATAGAATTCTAGAAGTAAGATGTTCTGTCAAAAATATATGCATTTTGTGTTTATAAAAACTGCCTATTGCCTTCCAGGAGATGGTATTAATTTGTATCCAAACACAGCAACCCTCCCCACACAGCCTGACCAGTGTAGAAGGTAGCCTCTCTCACTGTAACCAGTGTGACTGGTGACATTCCCAGGGTGGTTAACTGCATTCAGAAATGCAGGCGTGGGACAGAGGAGGAACAGGAGTGGGAGGGACAGGAACATCGGGGATGGGAGGAGCACCTGTGTTGGAGGGAAGACAAGCCAGAGAGAGGCCACTGTGCGGGGCCAGGGGAGCAGACAGTCAGGAACAGGTGCGATGGTGACTGATGAGAAGTGGAAATGAAATGCAGCAAGTCACCACCAACGAGCTCAGCTTGCGTTACTAGAATTCTGTATGGGATCTCATGTGTGCCAAGGAAGATGGCCGACGTGCAACAAGACTTGACCTGTCCACATGGGGCAGATACCGTCTCAGCACAAGACGTATGTGTAGGCATTTGTGTACCCAAAATGATGGGCTTGAAGTCATAACATTTCTGGAAGTTTTGAAATCTACTGTGTTTGGGGGCACTGGGAATTAAACTCAGGACCTTGTCATATGAGACTCATGTTCTACTACTGAGCTACATCCCTAGCTCTTGAAATATGAAGAGAAAATCTAGAGCCAAATGTAATTCTTATTTTCCTAAATACTTTAAGAAATGTCACATTATATTGTTAACAATGTGGAAGTTTATTTTCTTATAAAATGATCACGGATGGTATTTAAATTCACAGTGGGACTTATTTATACCCTGATAATGATTACATCTACAGATTTTTTTTTTTTTGAGTTGCTAAGTTCCCTGAGTTGCTAAATTGCCCAAGTTGAGCTTGGACTTGGCACCCTCCTGCCTTAGCCTCCCAGAGTGTTGTGCATACAGGCAGATACTACTATGCCTGATGAACTTATTTCTTAAATGCTTTAATATCTGCAGTTAAAGTCTGCTGATGGTAAATCCGTACTGTAGCTTTGTCAATTAGAAGTGGTAAAATTAGAAGTAATTATCAATATTCAAGGCATAAAATAGCCTAAGGGTGACCTGGGGATGTGGGCCACTAAGAAGGGAGTAGATTTGGGGGAAGGGAGAAGCTTTTATTTGTAGAAAAATTGCTGCAGACAGGAGTTGGGAAGCTGAGGCAGAATGATCGCTATGAATTTGAGGCTAGCCTAGGCTACATAGTGAGATCAAGACAGCCTGAGTTAGAGCAAGAGTCTATTTCAAAAACTTTAACAAAATTGCTGCAGAAAAGAAAAATAATTCTCTTTCTTTCTAAATCCATTGATATATTACAGTGTGGAAACTTGCCTAATGAGATTCACTTGGATATACATTTAATTTGATCTGATTTCCAGTAAACTGCCTGTGACAGTAGGCCCCAGCCTCAGTTCTACCCTTCCCACCCACCCATCCATCCACCTACACAACTACACCCGCCCGCAGCCAATAATCACTAATAATTACAGAGTGCTTCACTGCAAGCCAGCTACCGTTCCAAGGGCTTTGCTTGCATTATCTCCAATAATCTTCTCAACAGTGCTGTGAGGTAACAGCTAGCACCTCTCCTTTAAGTTGGCATCTGAGGGTTTCCCAGTGAGTGCAGGGCTTACCATCTGACCCAGCAGTGCCACCCATAGGTCTGCGTCCTTAAGAATTGAAAACACGCATTTAAACAGAAACTTGCACCGGGGTGTTCCTAGCAGCTCATTCACAATAGCCCAAAGGTGGAAACAACCCAGGGTCCATCAGCAGAGGCATGGCCACACAAAATACGGTGCGTCCATAACAATGCTTATAATGCATGAAAAGGAAGGGGATTCTGGTTCATGGTGCAACATAGATAAACCTCGACAACATCACTGCTAAGTGAAAGAAGCCAGACACCAAAGGCACACATTCTAGGATTCCACTTACCTAAGCTCTTCAGAGCAGGCGAATCTGCAGGGACAGGAAGCAGTCAGTGGTTGCCAAGGCCTGGGGTGAGAGGACATGGGGTAGTGAGTGTAACAGGTTGGGGGCTGTTGGGTAGGATGATGAGAAAGCTTTGGAGGTAGATAGGGGTGATGGTTACACAACGTTGTAAATTACTTGATGCTACTGGGTTATATACTCTGAACGTTTAAAATGGTAAATTTCATGTTATGTGTATTTTATCACAGCTTTTTTTTTTTTTTTTTGTACTGGGGATTGGATTTAAAACTGCGCGCTTGCGAGGCAGGCGCTTATGCGGCTGAGCTAAATCCCTGGCTCTTATCACAGTTTTTTTTTTGAAAAATGTAACCCAAGGCTTGGAAAACTTAAGTGACTAATGTAAGGCTACCTTACAACTGCTGTGTGGCCCTGGCTCCATGGTATATGTTGGGTTTTTTTGCACGCAAGGTTTTCTTGTATGGCTTAGGCTGACCTAGAGTTTGTAATCTTCCTGCCTCAGCCTACCTGAGTGATTATGGGATTACGGACCTGTGTCACCTTGCTGACTGCTTTATGCTTTTTATTTTTATTTAAAATATCTTAAAAACTGATATTAGTGACTGAACCCAGAGTCTCATTCATGAAACACATACGCTGTACCCACTGAGCTATGTCCCCAGCCCTTTTATTTGTTGGGCTATGGTCTTGCTAAATTGCCCAGGCTGGCCTTGAGTCTGAGATCTTCCTACCTTAGTCTCTCAAGCAGTTGAGATTACAGGTGTGAGCTGCCATACTTACCTTTTAAAATTTTATTTAATTAACTTACAGAGAGAAAAGAACACACAAAATTTATTACATGTCTAATGCATGGGAGTACTAGAGTCCACATTTTTAAATAAAAACAGTTTTTTTGAGAAGTGAAAACTTTGTTTTGGGCCATTTAGGAGGTTCACAGTTTTTTGATCATCTCTAGGTGCTTCCCATCAAGACACAGGAAAGGTCTGAGAAAACAGCTGCTGCACTGGGGAGCCCAAGAAAGAGCCACAGCCTGGGGACCAAAGGGTCACTGCATCTCCCTGATGCTCCTGTCTCTTGCAGGTGGAGGGAGGACCCGGGACAATGGCTGCTGCCCATGACATGGAGATGGAGAGCATGAATTTCAGTATGGACAGAGAGAGAAAAGAAGAGGTGCAGGAAGAGATGGGAGAGCATGGAGATGACGGCACTCTTACCAAGGGCAAGAAGGTCCACAGGATCGTCTCAGAGTGGATGCTTCCCGAACCAGTCAGGAGAACTTACCTGGAGAGAGCCAACTGCCTGCCCCCACCCGTGTTCATCATCTCCATCAGCCTGGCTGAGGTGCAGGCCGAGTAGGGGCAAGACCTAGGTGTGGGAGGAGAGGCTGGGGAAGGACCAAGACGGGTTGGCAGGGAAGGGGCAGCACATGCCGAGCCTTCACCCCACCCCTCCTGGAACGGCCTTTCCTGGCTTCCCATGGGCACAGTCTTTGCAGCCAAGGTTTGGGTTTCATTCTCAAATCTCCTGCCCAGCAGGACTGAAATTTCAGTGGCTTCCTTTCATCATAGATGGTTGGGTCTTCAGAAACCAAAGAAACTTGGAATTGCAGGTTGGTTTCTTGTGAACCAGTTTAGATTGGCTGGTGAGGTTTGTATGGGGCCCATGTGTTTAGCAGAATCATAAGCTGCCTCAAATTTCAGAGCACAAAAGCAGGATCCTCTGAGGATGTCTATTTTGGGCAGCAGAGGGCGTGTTCTCTGACTCTGGTCGGGGCAGCTGACTTGGAGGTGGATGACTCACCCAAGGGCAGGTCTTAGTGACCCTACCAGAACCAGGCTCCTGAGCTTTAGGAAGCAGAACATTTTCTACAGTACTGTACTGTACTGTACTGTGATGTCCTATGTCAACAACGCAGAGCATGGCTGCCCATGGGATGTGACCTAAGCCGCATTATGACACTCCCAATGTAATTCCTTTAAATCCCATTGATACCTCTGCTTCCTTATCAAGGACTGAGAAGGTCCTGAGGGAGATAGAGATAGAAAGCAAGAGAATGGGGTGCCCTGGCTAAAACACCACTGCTAGATAGTGAATGCTACGGGGCAGGCGTTTCCTGTAGGAGGGTCAGGAGCAGGTGTCAAGATATCTGCTTCTTGCAGAAGATCTGCTTTTATTACTTTTTAAGTGATATTTTTAATTGGCCGTGTTGGAGATTAAACCTTGTGAGCACTGTACCACTAAGCTATGCCCTTACTCCCTAAGTAATCTTCGGTTTTGGAATAATTTTAACTTTATAGAACAATTGCCAAGGTAAAATAGAGAGTTCTTGAACACCTGTCACCTAATTTCTCCAACTGTTACTATCTTTTAATTCCATAGCACATGGGTCAAAACTAAGAAACTAATTTGTATATAATGGGTTGAGTATCCCTTATTTGAAATGCTTGGAACCAGAATGTTTCAGATTTTAGAGTTTCTCTGCTTTCAGAACACATGCATACATAGACTTTACCAGTTCAATATCCCCTATTTGGATATCTGAAACCCAAAATGGTCCAAAATATGAAACTTTTCAAGCACCAACATGGTACTAAAATATATTTTTGGATTTTTGAAACAAATTTGGATTTCAGATTTTCAGAGCAGGGATAGTCAACCTGTACTATTAACTACCCCAGCTTTACTTGGATTTTACCAGTCTTTCTGTTAATATCTTCTTTCTGTTCCTCCAGTCCCCTCCAATAGAGTTTCACACTGCATTTAATGACCATGTCTCCTTTGTTTTCTCTGGGGTGTGACAGTTTCTCAGTCATCATTTTTTGTACCTTTGATAATTTTAGTTGTTGTTTTTTTTGCGACAGAGTCTTGCTATATAGTTCAGGCTGACCTGGACTCACTATGTAGCCCAGGTTGGCCTTGAACTTGTGGTGACCCTTCTGCCTCAGCCTTCCAAGAGTTCACAGGTGTGCTACCACACCTGGCTGACTTTGATAATCTTGAATCATACTGGTCAGGTATCCTTTGGGATATCCTCCCAGTCTGGGTTTGTCGGATGTTTTTTTTCATGATTAGACTGGAGTTACAGGCTAAAGGGAAGAACAGCAAAGAAGGAAAGTGCCCTTCTCCTATCACCTCAGGAAGCAGAGAACATCCCTGGGGCACTGACCTTCCCCCCTTGATCAAGACAGTTTATCCATTGGGAAGTTACTATTTGTGCCAGGTTTATGCATTATAAAGTTACTATATTTTCAGAGTTTATTCACTATAAAGTTACTGTTTTCCTCTTTTCTTACTTTAATCTTTGGAAGCCAGCATTGACTTACTTTCATATTAACTGTACTTGTGAGCTGGGCACAATGGCTCCTGCCTGTAATCCCAGCACCTGGGAGGCTGAGGCAGGAGGATTGCTGTGAGTTTGAGCAGCCCGCCTGGGCTACATAGTGAATTGCATAGCAAGACTCTCAAAAACTCAACAACAAAAACTGTGCTTCTCAATGAAAGATCAAGTGGTGGGGGTGGAAAGGTGAAAGCAGGGGGGTGGGAAAGAAGATAAGAATGTTAGAGAACTGTGCTAGACGGTAGGGTGTTGACACGCGGGAGAAAGGGAATTTAGAAACAATCTTCTTTATAGTGTGCTGCTCTCAACCACAGCCGGAAGCAGGATACAACCACAGTGGGGGAGGGTGGAAAAACTCAGTCGCTGTCATCTTGTGACCCCACCGGAGAGCTTGTCATTGAAACACAGCGCAGGGGCGGTAGTGGGGGGCCAGTCTCGGGAGAAGTTGTGGTTAAAGTTCCTGTCCGCCCCTTCTGTCAGCTTGCAGTGTTCATTTACTATGCGGTGTGGAAGCCCCAGAAACAGTGGATCACCCTGGGCACAGGCATCCTGGACAGTCCCTTGACCTACCGTCCTGACAAAAGGGAGGAAGCCTGGAGGTTTGTCTCGTACATGCTGGTGCATGCCGGGTAAGCAGTGATGGGTTGAGCCACTGGTGTCAGAGGTGGTTGTGTATAACGGTAGCCCCTAACGTGTCTGGAGCTTTGTTATCGATAAGGCACTTTTATGTCCATTTTCTTATTTGACCCTCAGAGCAACCTAAGAGGCAGGCATTTCTCCCACTCTTTTATGGCTGTGATTAGGTGTTTTTTTTTTTTTTTTTTTGAGGGAGGGACACAGTCTTGCCATACAGTCCAGGTTGGCCTCCATTCACCGTGTAGTCCAGGCTGGCCTTGACCTCCGACGTCTTGCCTCAGTCTCCTAAGTGCTGGGATTACAGGAGTGGGCCACCATGCCTAGCTATGGCTGTGATATAATCACAACTGAGTTAGAGTAAGGACTTCAACCCACTAGGGCATTGCATTATAAATGCGTAATATTGGTGCTGATATAGCAAGATTAAAGAGGTGAGACCAAATCGTTATCAAGCCCAAAGTAGGTCCCCCTTGTCGGATGTTGTTAATTTTTCCCTCTAGGTTATGAAATGGTGAAACTGAGTCACTAGTCTGTCCTGCTCCCCAATCCCCACGCTTTAAAAAAACTCCAGGGCATTTTGATCAGTGTGTAACACTGTTTTCTGTTGGAAATGGCGCAGGTGATACTTGCCCGCCTCTCTGTTTTGCTTTTCCTTTCCTAAATGCTGACAGCTTTTTCTGATCTCAGCACTTCCAATGCCCCATGTCCAGTACATCATTGGGTAGCTTGCTGTGGGCTCCACCTCTTGAGTGTGACCACCCCGGCCCTGAAATGGAAAGGATGACTTTTTAAAAAAAATGTGTGAGGTGCTGGGAATCAAACCCAGAGCCTCGTGCATGCAAGGCAAGAGCTCTCCCCCTGAGCCACAATCCCAGCCCAGGGTGGCTCTTGACCAGTAGCTAAGTAGGCATCCATGGCAGGATGCAGGACCCAGAGGGCTAAGTCCATATAAAATCCCCAAATGCCCTGTTTCTATAGACTTTTCCACATTTTGATTTTAATTTAAAGATTAAAGATTTCAATATTTAAGGGAGAACAGTAAAACAGTAATATAAGGCAGTATCCTGTTATAGTACACATTAGCTGCTTAACCTCTCTGTGCCTCAGCTTCCTCATCTGTAGAGTGGGATAATAGGACCTACCCCATGAGGTTGTTGTGATTAAGTGAGATGGAAGCTACAAATTTCACATAGTAGGAACAAACAGTAAGGCACTAAAAAGAATTTTCAAGGCTGTGTGGGACACATCATATATGGGTTGTGTAAGTTAGAAATGCTTTTAGATGCAAATAGCAAGTGTAACACACAGGGACTTAAATAAATAGGGGCTAGTTTTTCCTCATAGGAAAGGTTCAGAAGTAGGCAATTCATCCATCAGTTTAATGAAACCAGGCTCTAGGTCCTGTTTTGGTCTCTCTGCTACTCCCTAGGTCTCTCATGCCTGCAAGTTGACTGCTATTTCTTCTCATTCAATGCAAAGACAGGGGAAGAGCTGGTTCCTTGTTAATATATCCATCTCTTTTGTCAAGATAGAAGCTTTCTCAAAAGGTTCCTGACAGCAGTCTTCCTTCTCCCTCTCCTTCCCTCCCTTTTTTGAGACAGGGTCTCACTCTGTAGTGCAGGCTGGCTTTGAGCTCACTATGTAGCCCAGGCTGCCCTCAAACTTGTGAGGATCCTCCTGCCTTATCCTCTCTAGTGCTGGGATTATAGGCATGCACCACCACACCTGGCTAGGAGCAGATATCACTAATTAAAAAATTTTTTTTTAAATTTCCAATCTTTATGTTTGAGGACTCCAAAACACTAGTATAGTACCACCTTGGTTTACAAATTTAATTCATTCTATGATTTTAGAAAAGATGGTCACTTATGAGAAAGATGGCTGCAGCTGTGTTCATCACCTGATGCAGTTTGAACACAAAACAAAATTTTGACAAATGCTCCTGTGTGCAAACCAAATTGATTGCAGACAAAATCTTTTATGAACCAAAGCATCACTGTATAACTGTTCTCGCTAGACTATTCTGTGCTGAATACATGTCACTGCTTGTATGTCTTTGAAAATAGTTTGGACACTGATACTGAGGCTCAGTTCATGAGAAGCCATCAAGGTAGGTAATTTGTCCTGCAGCGCATGCCCGGGGGAAGCTTTTCTGTGACCTGTGGGATATTTGTTAGGTAAATGAAACAAATGTGAGAGTTGCTTCCCTGTGCAAGATCAAACTCAGTGAATTAGAATTTTCTCAACACTTTACAATGGAGATAAAATCAGATGCTGAGGCTGACATGATTGAAATTGTCCTCCTAACCCAAAATTTTAAGGTTTTATTTCTTAAATCAGCCTCATTGATCCCTGTTTCATAACTGTTACAAAAGAAGACTTACCAAATGCATTTGTACTTCTAAAATGCCCTTTTGCTCGTTTTACATATTGCAGCTCCATGCAAAATTTTATTTATTTATTTATTTATTTATTTATTTATTTAAAAAGCAGCAAAATTTTATTAACATTAGGGAAAGAAACAGGCTCTGCAGAGCAAGTCTGGGCCGAGTAAAAGTAGGAAAGAAAGTACACCCTGCAGCCTGAGGCTGGGCCACCACGCAACAGCAGTGACTGCAAGATTTTATTTTAAAAAAGGAAAAAGCAGCAAAAAATTTTTTTCTGCTAAAATAATTAGAAAATGGAATTCTAGCAAGTCCTTCACAAGAAAGAACACAGCCCAAGGAGAATCTGTGCGAGTACTTGACACGTGCATTTGTCTCTGCAGAGTGCAGCACATCGTGGGGAATCTCTTCATGCAGCTCGTGCTGGGAATTCCCCTGGAAATGGTCCACAAAGGTCTCCGGGTGGGGCTGGTGTACCTGGCAGGAGTGATTGCAGGTCAGTGTTCTGAGGGTGACAAGGAGGTGATGCTTCTGGGCTCTTAGGACAAATGCAGAGGCAGCTGAGACTCACAGTGGGCTTAAATCAGGGTTTACTGCACTCTGGATGTGTGCTAGGGAATGTGCTGAGCATTAGGGAGAACGGAAGAACACAGGTTAGCGGGAATCTAAACACATGAAGACAGGTCACTCGGGGTGCCCGTCCTTGGCTACCACACTCAGGACTTTGCACAGCCTGAAAATGCAAGTAATTCGGTGAAGAACATGAAGCTTCTTATGTGTCAAACTAACAGTCTGGGGAAGTGATGTGATCCAGTTTGCATTTAAGAGAGATAACTTTGGGCTGGGGATACAGCTTAATACTAGCGTGTGTGCATAGCATGAATAAAAGGGGCTCAAAGATTGAGGCAGGATTAGCATATGGCATTGGTCTCTGAAACCTAGCACATCTAAGTTGTTTCATCACGGTGTGGGAAGAATACACTAGAACTTCCATCTATTCATATTTGTATTTATTTACTGGAAGCATTTTTAGAAAGTTAAACATTTAATATTGGGATCATTGTAGATTTACATACAGTGGTTAAGAAATAACATCAAGAGTTACCAGGTACCCTTTAATCAGTTACTCCCAGTGGTAGCATCTTACAAAGCCAGATGTCCACCATGATATAATCAAGGTATGGAATAGTTCCCGTACCCCAGTTCTTCATGTTACCTCTTCCCTGCTGGCCTCCTGCACTCCTTTACCCTCAGCTACTAATATGTTCTCTATTTCTTTTCAGTTTTTTGGAGGGGAGGGTTGAGACAGGGTCTTCCTATGTAGCCCAGGCTACTAAATGATATTATATTTCTAATTTCAGTGTCTATAGGTTCATTGTGTAGAAATACAATTAATTTTTGTATGCTGACCCTATACCTTGGAACATACTTGACATATTCTGTGGTGTTCGTCACTGTAGTTTTTGGATTCTTTGGGATTTTCTGTGTTATCTGCAAATTCTCATGACATCTCCAAATAAGACAGTTTTCTCTTCTCTTGCAATCTCTATGTCTGTTTCTTCTTGTTGCCTTGTTGTGTAAATGAGTGCTTCCAGCCCATGTTGAGTAAGAGGGCTAGCAGTTACCCTTGCCTTGCTCCTGATCTTAGAGAGAAAACATTTAAATTAGTCTTTTGCCACTCTGTATTGTGTTATCGGTAAGCTGCAGGCTTTTTGTAAACGCTCTTTACCAATGCTTTCCTTCCCTTGCTCTTTTTCTCAACAGGGTCTCACTCTGTTGCTCTCGCTGGTTTCTAACTCCTGGACTCAAGTGAACCTTCTACGTCTGTCTCCAAGTGCTGGGATTACAGCTTTATGCACTGTGTTGGCTTATCAATGCATTTATCTCTGAAAAAAGCAGGAAATCAAGCATGACTTCTATGTAATACACAGACTGAGATGTAATACAACAGACTGAGATAAATCCATTTTTGTCTTTATGTGTCACATAGTGTGTGCAGCTTCTGGGGGCAAGGTGACAATTCTACGGCACATGGGACCTGAAAGCCCTCCCTGGGTTATTCCTGTTCATGTTGAAGGATTTGTTGTGTGAATGCCTGCCTACATAAATGGGATAATCTTTAGGAGGAGGAGAGGACATCCTGAGTTAGGGGTTACCACAAAAATGTTTTGTACTTGGCTGATTGTTTTGTAGTGAACTACTTAGAAGAGTTGTTGATTTTGATTAGTTTTTTTTTTTTTTGTCTTTTTGAGAGAGGGTTTCTTTTCTTTCTTTCTTTCTTTCTTTCTTTCTTTCTTTCTCTCTCTCTCTCTCTCTCTCTCCCTTTCTTTCTTTCTTTCTTTCTTTCTTTCTTTCTTTCTTTCTTTCTTTCTTTCTTTCTTTCTTCTTTCTTCCTTTCTTTCTTTTCTTTGGTACAGGGGATCAAACTCATGACCTTGCACTTGCCAGGCAGGCACTTATGCTACTGAGCTAAATCCCTGCCCCTTGAGACAGGGTTTCACTGTGCCATTCAGGCTGGCTGTGAGCTCACTTTGTAGCCCAGGATGTCCTCAAACTTGCAGCAATCCTTCCTGCCTCAGTCTCCCAAGTGCTAGGATTATAGGCATGTGCCACCCCACCTGGCTTGACTTTGATTAGTTTATGCATTTTTTATATAAAAAGATGGATGTCTAATTTGCTGATTTTTTTCTTTCTGTGATAACAAAAGGTTTTAGTAGTATACTATTTAACAGATGTTGAAAAAATACAATATTTCCCTTGAGAACATGATAGTTTTTTTCCCTCAAAAGAGTAAGAAACTAACTTTTCTAAAAACACTCAAATTAAGAAAAGGAAATTTTGAATGGCAATGGGAAATTGTTTTGCTTATTTTCTCATTGCTGAGCCAAAATATCCAAAGTTAAAGGAAGTTAAAGGAAGAGAAATAATTTAGCCCACAGTTTGTAGAGATTTCAGTTCATAGTTGGCTGGCTACAAGGATGGCATATCAGAGGGGCATCACAGAGCAGGCAGGCAGAAGGCAGCAAACAGCAAGAGACAAGTGGCAAGTGACAATCAGAAACCCTCTTTCTGTCCCTTGTATTTTAAAAAAATCTACCCACTCATAGGGCAAGGAGTGCTCACAGCCAATGCAGGAGCCTTAATTCTAGCCAGAACTATGCCGAAGCAATCAGTGGACTGATCTAATAATCACACACCCTTGATCCTAGCACTACCCCCTCCAGATCCAGCCTCCAAAAAGCCCCACCTTTGACCACATGAGGTTTTGGATGACATCTAAACATGAGCTATAACAGAGGTTATTTCATCATTAAATGATTTTACAGCTAAAAATGAATCACTTCTTACAAATTGACATTTAAAAAGTAGGGAAACAATTTCTTAATTTGTTTTAAAATTGCTTAGGTTGCTGGGCCTGGTGGCACACACCTGTAATCCCAGCCCTTGGGGGACTGATGCAGGCAGATCAGGCTGTGAATTCAAGGCCAGCCTGAAGTACATAGCAAGATTCTACAAAAAAAAAAAAAAAAAAAAAAAGAGAAAAAGAAAAAGATTCTCAGTGAAGGCTTTTAGTGGACTTTAACCTTTATTGTAGCACTTTCTAATTATTTTGCAAGAACAGATGCTATTGGGGAAAGTGGGAATTAGCCAAGTTACATCAAATGTACATAATTAGAGTAAACAGTGATACAGATCTTCTATGTGAAACTACATATTACTTGTAATTTTTTTTTGTTGTTGTCTTTTTGAGACAGGGTTTCACTATGCAGTTCAGTCTGGCCTTGAGCTCACTTTGTAGCCCAGGCTGGTCTCGAACTCACAAGAATCCTTTGAGTGCTGAAATTGCAAGTATGTGCCATCATGCCTGGCGTCACTTGTAATTTTATATTTTGGCCATAACACCAATGTCTTTAGAAAATAACAGAATTTAGGATTATATATTTGCATTTCTGAATCACCATATTTAACCAATTTTTTAAAAACATAGCCGGATATGGTGGCACACGCCTGTAACCCCAGCACTTGGGAGGCTGACACAGGAGGATCATTGTGAGTTCAAAATCAGCCTGGTCTGTTCAAGGCCAGCCTGAACTGCATAGTGAGACCTTGTCTCAAAAAGACAAAAAACATTAACATACCATTAATGTGGTAAAATAATTTAAAAATATTGTGTCATCAATATGTATCTTTGAAGTTATATTTTTGTGTTTTAAGGACATGTTAGTGTAGTAGTACCTATATATGTAACCTACAACCATGTACACAGACCTCTATTTTAGTGAGTAGTTGTATCAGTTTCCTTGCTACCTATAAAAATACAAAGTGAACATTTTTAGATTTTACAAATCTAAAAAAAGAAAACCCACAAATGGCTAAAGATCAGTGAGAACCACAAATTGGAAAGCTTAAAGCAGCAGCACTGTGTAGTCTCATAATTCTGATGCTAGAAATCTGAAATCAAGAGGTCAGCAGGGCCAAAATCCCCCTGAAACCTAGAGGAGGATCCTCCTTCACATCACTGCTGCTTCTGGTAGTGGCTGAAGTGCTTCTAGCTTTGCCTTCATCATTTTCTCGTTCTTTCTTTGTATTTCTGCTTCCTCTTTGCTTTTCTTTTTGAGACAGGATCTTGTCATGCAGTTAAAGCTGGCCTTGAACTCACTGTGGAGCCCAGGCTGACCTTGGATTTGAGGCAATCCTGACTCAGCTGGGATCGCAGGCATGTGCCACTCTGTCTGGCTCTGCTTCCTCTTCTTATGGACCACAGTCATATTGGTTTAGGGCACACACCCTACTCTAGAGTAACCTTTCCTTTACTAATCATATTTGTAAAAGCCTATTTCCAATAAGGCACTAGGGCCTAGGCCGTCAACATACTTGTGTGTGGTGGGGGGGCATAATTCTCCTTATCATAGTGCACACAGTTTCTTTTACTGATGCAAAGTTTGCCAGTCTTCTAGATTTGAGTCCCAGTGAGGACCTACGACCCTGCGAGGTGCAGTGGCTGTGGGCAGAGAGCAGGAAGCTGTCAAGATCCACATTAACAGAACCAACAAGCTTTGATGATGTAGTTTCCCATCCAACTTCCCCTCTTCGTTTTTGGATCCTGTTTTGACACCTTCTCCTTTTGTCTCTGTGCATAGTTCTTTTGTCCTGCTTTGGAAAGCCTTTTGTGATGAGCAGGTCTTGCCTGGCTCCAGGTGCTATATCTATGTCTGTCCCATAGTTTGAGTTCAACCTGTGGACTCAGCCCTGTCCCAGTTACAAAGCCAAGAAAGAACATGAATAACCTGTTCTTGTCCTCTGCCCATTTTTGCAATAGCTCTTGATAGGAGTCTCCCTCCCCATTCCAGTGTATCCTTCACATGTGGTTTGGATAATTCTCTCTAAACAAGATTCACTCATGTTATGTATACTTACCCAAAAGTTAGCAGTGGCCATGGGCTGGGGATATAGCTCAGTGGTACAGCATCTGCCTGGCAAGCACAAGGTTGTGACTTTGATTCCTGATACAAACAAACAAACAAAAGAAAATCCAAGCATGCAAAGATGTTCTTTCTTTCTTTTTTTTTTTTTCTCTGAAGCATGTTCTTCACCACCCTCTACTACTTGGCCTTATGCTTTGCTTCCTGCACTTTGCTTTTTTTCTGCACTAGAGTCCCTCCTCTGTGATAGAATTCTAGTTTCCTTACTATTGCCTCTGGCAGAATGTGCCCATGCACCAGCAGCAGCAGCAGCAGCAGCAGCAGCAACGTCAGACAGCTTGTTAGACTGCAGCACGTTGGCCCCAGATCAGATCTGCTCATCAGTGACTCCCACGCACATTAAAGACTGAGGCATGCTGGTCTGCACTGCAGCCCAATGTCCCCCACTCTGACGGATGGTCTGGGTCACCTGGAGAACTCATGATTACCAAGGTCATCGGATGCCACCCTGATGTACTGAATCAAAGTCTCTGGGGGCTTAAATCTAGGATATATGTTTTTTGTTTTTGTTTGCTTAGTGAGGTGTAACCGATATACAGTAAACAGCACACATTTTCAGGGTACAATTGTTTTTGGAGACAGGGTCTGCTATGTAGTGCAGGCTATGAAGTGCAGACTGGCCTTGAACTCACAGTGATTCCCCCTGTCTCAGCCTCCTGAGTGCTGGGATTATAAGCATAGGCCACCACACCTGTTGAAAGGGTATAATTTGATGTGCATAACCATGTTATTCTATATAACACTTCTTACACCATATACGAAGGCCAAGTTCTCTTTCATGATACCCCCCCTCCCCTAAATGTTTCCTGGTACCCTCTCTTCCCTAGTCTATTTCCTGGAATTATAGATTAGTTTGTGTTTTCTAGAATTGTATATAAGTGGCGTGCTAGAGTCTGTACCATCTATGGGCTGGCTTCTTCCAGTCAACAGAAGTGAGGCTTATTTGTGTTGCACTGATCAGTTCTTGATGGCATGTTACAGCTGGGTAACGTTTCACTGTGCAGATAAACCACACTTTGTTTATTCATTCTTCTTTGAGTGGACACTGAGTGTTTCCACTGAGGCTTTTATAGAAGAAATTGCAATGAACATTCGTGTACAAGTCTTTGTGCCACCACATCCAGTTCTTCTCACTGATTTTCAGTCATCCATGGGTTTTCTTTTTTCAGACTTGTAAAAGATTTGTGTTTGCTTTATGCTTTTGTAGTCAGACTTGAGGATCAAAGCTATCTTTATACAGAAGAGAACTGGGGTTTTGGCCTCATGGTCAGTGCTTGGACACCATTTAAATAGTTCTTTGAAACTTTCAAGAAGTTCACTGTGAACACAGCTTCAAAGTAGTGTTTTTGGCTACCTTCTGAAATTTTCTTACAGATGTTTTCCTCTTATTGAGATTATTTTCCCAAGTTGCAAGCCAGTGTATTCATTATAATTATTTTGTCTATATCCATGCTTGTAAATCTTTCCTCTTAGGAGTCTTTTTTTCCTCCTGTTTGTCTTGACAGTTTAGTGACTTTGTCTCTGGCCTCAAACTTTCTGGTTAGCTAGTCTTGACTCAGGAAGAACATTGCTCAGCTACCGATGGGTTATATTGTCAGTAACACAGAACCAGTGATGCATTTATAAACTATTTAGAATATGATCTTATCAGACAGGAAAGCAGTAGCAACAGTATCACTCATGAAAATACCACTATAAAACATGGCATGTTATCTTTAAATTTATTTATTTATTTATTTATTTATTTTTTGTACCAGGGATCAAACTCATGATCTTGCGCTTGCCAGGCAGGCACTTATGCTGCTGAGCTAAATCCCTGGCTATTTTTTTATTAAAAAAAATTTTTTTGAGACAGGGTCTCATTATATAGTTCAGGCTGATCTTGAACTCACTACATAGCTCAGGCTGGCCTTGAGCTTGTGGCAATCCTCCTGCTTCAGCCTCCTGAGTTTCTGGATTACAGTGTATGCTGCTGTGCCTGATTCTTTAAAGGTATCTAATGAGTCATCATCCATATATTATATTATTACATACTGGCACATACATGGGTGTATGTATGTGTATAACATGTATATGTGTATATATACACACAATTATGAATATATTCTCCACCTTATTTTTGGTTTAAAATAAATCTTGAAGCCAGGCATGGTGACACACATCTGTAATTCCAGCACTGTGGGAAACAGGTAGGAAGATTGCATGTTTGAGCTCAGCCTGGCCAGTTTAGCAACTTAGTGAGTTCTTATCTCAAAATAAAAAATAAAAAGAAGATTAGGGATGTAGTTCAGTGCAAAGGCCCTGGGGTTCAATCTTGAGTATATGGGGGGAATTCTAAGATTAATTTGGAGTAATATAATTGAGTTCAAGAAAGGCCTTTCTTTTAAAATTCAGAATTACAATTACCATCCATATTATTAAACTATTATAATGCATATTTTACAAGCTAAGAATATTCAGGATATCAGCATACTCAGTGTGTTTTAACTCAATATAAGATAAATACAAAGTAATGCTTTAAACCTTCAAAGTGGAAGCCTGAAATAACAAGTTACTTTTTTGATTTTGTAGCTTTTAATCTTTTTTTTTTTTTGTACTGGGGATTGAACTCATGACTTCACACTTACTAGGCAAGTGCTTGAGCCACTGAGTTAAATCCCTAGCCCCATTTTTGATTTTTTATACTGTTTTAGATGTGGATGTAGCAATAGCTTCTTCAAATTCCAAATGAAAATCAAATTTCAGTGGCATAAGGAAAGTTGTTTTTCATTCTGAAGCTTATTTTCTTTGCTCTTCTGTCCAAGAATATATTTGCGTATGCAGGACCTCTAACTTCTCTGATGTCTTCTGCATCTCCTGTCAGTAAATTCCTTCAAAGGGCAGCTTCTTGGAAGGGCAGCGTGGCGTCCCACTTGAGAACACGACTCTAGCCTAAGACAGCCTGGTTTGGCTCCTTAGCTCTGCCACACACCAGCTGCGGGAGACATGGCTGGCGACTTCCCGTGCAGTCCACCAGTGAGAGACAAGCCATGTGTGACTTCTGTCCTATGGCAAGGTGCTTGTTCTCTGGCTAAGTATTGTTTCTCTTTCTTTCTTTCTTTCTTTCTTTCTTTCTTTCTTTCTTTCTTTCTTTCTTTCTTTCTTTCTTTCTTTTTTGTCTTTTTGAAACAGGGTGTGGCTATGCAGTTCAGGCTGGCCTTGAGCCCACTTCGTAGCCCAGGCTGGTCTCAAACTCGCAACCAGCCTCCTGCCTCAGCCTCCCGAGTGCTGGGATTACAGGCATGAGCCAACACGCCTGGCTTGTTCCTGTTTTTTCTACCACCACCTCGTCATTCACAGTGGTCTCCACATGTCTGACCTCCTATTTGCTTCTGTCGTATATTTCATCCATTATCCCCATTCTAGATCACTTTGTCTTTCTCCTCATCAGAGCAGCCTTTTGTACACGGGACATCAATCAGCTCCAGTTGTAGTCCACAGCCTTGCCCTGCTCCTCTTACCTCAGAATGTCATCCCAGGCAAAACATCCCGCATCTAAGTAGGAACTGAAGATTACAACTTAATCTGGAGGTGCCTGTGAAGATGCCATTTTAGGACTGCACATTCCTGAATCAGGGATGACCGATGTACTTCATGATGATTTCCTGCAAGTCCAGGAGGGATGCTAGAGAAACTGAGGCTGCCCATATCTTCATCTCCATTTCCGTCTTCTCCAGATTCTAACTGCTGGCTTTACACCTCCCTACTCAAGCCATGTCTGCTTTTGTCATCTATTTTCTGTTTGTTTTTTTGAAACAGGATCTAGATATGCAGTTCGGTCTGGTCTCTGCCTTCCAAGCGCACTTGGGTTTACCGTCCATGTTTTAATGCCTTTGGTGTGTTAGCTCCCTAATCCATTTTTTGGTTTTGAGACTTGAACTCAGGACCTCGGGCTCACCAGGCAGGTGCTGTGCCACTGAGCTATATCCCTGGCCTAGTTGCCCAATCCTTGAATATATCCCTCTTCCTTGTTTTCCTTATCCAAATCTTAATGATTCTTCAAAGCTTAATCAAAATGTTATCTCCTAGCCAGGCATGGTGAAGCATGCCTGTAATCCCAGCATTCTAGGGGGGCTCAGGTAGGAGGATCAAAAGTTTGAGCCTAGCCTAGACAATTCAGGAATGCAGTGAGATCTTGTCTCAAAATTTAAAAATTAAAAAAAAAAGTGGAGTGGGGAATGTAACTCAGTGCAAAGATCCTGGAAATCCCCAGTACTCCCCTCTCCCATTAAAAAGCTATCTCTTCCTCCTCCTCCTCCTCCTCTTCCTCCTCAGCATAACTGGTCTACTACCTTTATGCTGAGGAAATACTGTTTGTGTAATTTTATTATATTTTACTTATTTATTTGGTACTGAGGATTGAACCTAAGACCTTATACATGCTAAGTGCATGCTGTACATGCAGCTACACCCCAGGGCCAGTTTTGTTATATTTTCTTCTTTTCTTTCTCTTTCTTTCTTTCCTCCCTTATTTCTTTCCTTCCTTCCTTCTTTCCTTCCTTTCTTCCTTCTCCCTCTCTCTCTCTTCTTCTTCTTCTTCTTCTTCTTTTTTTTTTTTTTTGAGGTAGGGTCTCATTATGTAGCTCAGGCTGGCCTTGAACTCACAGCAATTCTCCTTCCCAGTCTCCCAAGTGCAGGGATGACAGGCAGACGCCACCACACCTGACTATATGTTGAACATAGTAGTTATAATAATAGTTGTTTGTTATAATAATAGTTGTTTGCTCATTAGGTGTCAGTTTCTTAGGTCAGACACTTGGTCTTTCTTGCACAAAGTAGCAATGGTATTGTTTTGTATCCTGAGGAAGGAAGGAGACTCTTAAAGGGGGAGACCAAGTAATAGAACTAAACAGAACAGAAGGAACATCTTGGAGTTCGCATAAAGTGATTTGTAAGGCCTTGTTTTTGTCCAAGAAGGGGTTAGGAAATACATTTTATCTCATTTAGGGAATCTAATTGAATGGTATTTTGATAGGATTCTGAGGCTGCATCATAGGTCCATGAAAAAGATAGCCCTTAGATAATAAACTCCTGGAATGGCTCAGATATTTTGATAGTTTTGACCTAAGGTATGGGATATTTTTAATAGCAAACAGGTAGACAATACATCTCAGGCAGTGTTCTAAGTACTATATGTGTAACAATTCATTTGTTTCTCCGGGAAACCCACTGAGGTCAGTTCTATTAATACCACTATTTTGAAGTTAGGGAAACCGAGGTACAGAGAAGTTAAGTAACTTCTTCAAGTCACATGTTTAATAAATCTGAACCCAGAATCTGTGCTCTTGTGTCTGTTATACTGCTATTCTCTCGAACATAGAATTGGGGACGAAAAACTGGGGTAGTTAATTAGAAAGTTTTCTCTTTTATGATTCTTACAGTCATGTCAACTTTTGTGATTTATTTTTATAGGTTCCTTTGCCAGTTCTATTTTTGACCCACTCAAATATCTGGTGGGTGCTTCAGGAGGAGTCTATGCCCTGATGGGAGGCTATTTTATGAACGTTCTAGTGGTAAGAACTTTGGGAATGGAGTCTATGAGCTTTATTATTTTTCCAGGGCTGGGAATTGCACATGCTAGGCAAGTGCTCTACTCTCACCCTCTTTGTTCTAAAACAGTAACTATTGTTTGGTTTAGAGAATATTTATTTATCAATATTTACTGATCACTAATCTTTTTTCTGAGAATCATGGTTACCAGCATTTACCTTTCAATTAATGACAAAAAGTTAAGATCCTCAATATAGTATAAAAAAATCTATCTATCTATCTATCTATCTATCTATCTATCTATCTATCTATGTGCTGTCAGAAAAAAATGCAGTGATTATTTAAAAATTTTAAAAAAATTGTTACAATAAAAAACACATTGTCAGGCATAGTGGTGCATACCTATAATCTCAGCACTTGGGCGACTGAGGCAGGAGATCACTGTGAGTTGGAGACCAGCCTGGACTACAAAGTGAGTTCAAGGCCAGTCTGAACTGCGTCGTGAAACCCTGTTACAAAAAGACAAAAACAAACAAACGAACAAACTCACTGAAAAAATAATTTGGAGTAATTTTAACTTATCATATTACATATAATGCTGTACAATGTTCTTTTATATTTATCTCCTTGCATTTGTGCATTTTTGGATACATTTTTAGAAGTGAATTTACTGGATGAAGCTTTTAATTTCAATATGCAAATGGTGAATAACCTTCTGAGTTGAGACATTATTTTTTTTTCCCTTTCATGATACAAAAGTGCTGATTATTTTTTAAAATGGGCTAAAATCTTGATCTTTTCTCAATTCTTTAATCATTTGGATATATTTCAAAATATTCAAGGAGGACAAATATCAAGCAATTATAAAACTTCTAAATACCGAAGTCATTTAGAAAGATATTTTTCAAACTTTGGATTGCAAACCATTAGTGGCTGTGCACTCAGTTTGTCTTGTGACTCAAAATTAAAAAGAAAGAAGAAAGCACAGTGTATCTTGTGCAGTAAGGATAAACACTGTTTGATTTATGTGTGTACTGAATTATGTAAATTGTTTCTTAACTGTAGGTCATGTTCATGACAGCTTGAAAATAATCAGTTTAAAATAAATATCCTATTCAGCACCTCTGCTCTCTGGGAAGAGCTAGTAACTTGGAAGGGCAAAGAGCAGCAGCTCAGTATGAGTGTCTGACTCAGCCATTTGCTAGTGACATGCAGCAGGAGAGGGTGAGTGGCCACTGGTGACCTCCATGGGCCCTGCAGGCTGGGCTGAGAACGTTCAAGGCTAAAACCAAACAATGTTTTTTAATCAACGTCTTCATTTCTTTTGAAATTACTTTTCAAAAAATAAAAGTAAGATGGGCATGGTGGTGCATGCCATTAATCCCAGCATGCAGGAAGCTAAAACAGGAAGATCGCCATGAGTTCAAGGCCAGGCTGACCTAGATAGTGAATTCAAGGCCGGCCTGAACTACAAGTGACACCTTATCTCGAAAAAACAAAACAAAAAAAAGTAATACATTTTAGTTTGATCTTTCCTCTCTACTATCGGGAGACAGGATGAAAAAGTGGCAATTGAATATTAACCAAAAAGCTTAGAAGGATTTTATCATCCTTCAGTTTGATAATATTTATTTATCTACCTATCTGTTTATCTATTGACATGTTAAATGTTGATTACTTATATTTAATTTCTGGCTAATGAAATTATATCTGATTTATAGCATGAAATTAAACATCATAGTTCATTTCGTTGTCCAAAGTACACTCACATTGTAATTCCCAGATAGGTTTGAAAACTCAGCTGTTACACCCATGTTTTGTTTTGCAAATATTTGATGCTCAAACATTGTTTTAAATGAAAAAGCGGATGAAGAGGAAGTGGAATTGAGGTTTTATTTGCCAACAGATAGCTTATAATTATTATTTATCTCTTTGCAAGAATTTTCAACAAATGGTTCCTGTCTTTGGAATTGTCAGACTACTGGTCATCGTGCTTATAAGTAAGTGAGTTTTGTGAATACTCCACTCGCTCGGTTTTCCTGGTGCAATCTTCAGAAGGCCTTTTCCTATTTCCCAACCACTAACGTGGAGAGTGACTGTCTGCCTAGAGTCAGAAAGAACTGTCCAAGTCATACTCTGAGACAGAAAAAGTAAATAGAAGACTTTTCACTTTTCGGAGAGGTACCTCACTGATATGTTTTTGTTTTCTGTTTCATTCTAGAGCAGCCACAAGGCCTCTTTCACTTTGACCATAGTGGCTTTACTTACATTTTATATACTGAACTTCCTTTTTCAGAAACTGGAATCTGATAATATAATTTTTATCTGGAAAAGGAAAGGTTGGCAGGAGTGGTTGTACATGCCTATAATCCCAAGCACTCAGGAGGCTGAGGCAGGAGGATTGCCACAAGTCAAGACTGGGCCGAGCTACATAGTGAGACCCTGTCTCAGGAAAAAAAAAAAAAAAAGCCTAAAGACGCTGAGATTATCTATCTTCTTCCACAATTTCTAAATGTTTAGATTAAAAAAATAAACTGATCTAGGATAGAACCATTGAGCAGTGGCTAGGAATAGAAGACAAGAGGTGGAGGTCAAGAAACCAAGGCTCAGATACTAGCAGGGCAGTTAACTTGGTTTTTGAATTTCTAAGAATCGTAGAATGATGCTGGTGCGCTGAGGAAGAATCTTAGAAAGATGCAGCAGCGGAGAGGAAGAACGCTCCCTTGAAGCAGGGGTGTGGCTGAGCCTAAAGCCACACAGACTGTGGTGAGGACAGACCGTCGGAGGCAGGAGACACACAGGCAAAGGCCTGGGTGGTCACTGAGTGTAGGAATCCCTTTCAGGGAGAGCTGTGCTTGCAGGGAGGCTGAGGGAAGAGGACAGACCTCAGGCTGACTGGAAAGGCAGGGCAGAGGTGACACTCGGTAAAACCCGTGGCTTTTGGTATCAAGCTTTCCATGACCATATGATGGGTTCAGGGACAGCTAACTACTCCCTTGAAAGAGATGATTGTCCAAACCACTTAACTGCAAAAGCACCAATATTTCATTCTGAATGATAGTTAAGAACTAGCATATATTATACATCTTTCTCCACAGGGAGTAACAAAGAGAAGGGAAAATTGTTGGCAGAGAAGAGAGAGCGAGTACCTGTGAGCCAGGAGGGCTGCTGTGGGTGTTAACTCACAACCAGTGGGAAACTGAGGCAGAAAGATGGCAAATTCAAGGGATGGAGCTCACTGTGAAGGCAAAACCCCTGGGTTCAGTCCTCAGTGACTCCTCCAGAGATGGGAAAGAGACAGGAACAGAGTCAGCGACAGAGACAGATAGACAGACACAGGTCTTCAGTCAATCTGTTGCTTTTATGTAATTATAAATGAATTTTATAGAAAAACCTCATATCCTCATTAATAGGGAAATGGTTTTTACCCTTCTTTAATACTACTCAGCTGTGCAATAAACACCCTTTGCTCAGGCATAGAATATCTGTAATTCTTTTTTCTCCTTTTTAAAAATTTTAATGCAATCTTACTAAGTTTTGTTTTTCCCTCTAATACAGAAAGGATAGAAATTCATGTATGGATTCATGCATGCATAGCTGTTTACACTCTCACTGTTTGAATATCTACTTTGTATGCTTTAATTTTGTAACTTGAACAACTATTTCTAAGAGGACAATATGTAATTTATCAACTAGTGATTTCTTATTATCTTTTTTTTTTGAAATTCTGTATTATCTCTACCCTTTACATGCTTTTGTTTCTCTTTAAATAAAAAAATTTAAAAAAAGTAAAAGGAGGAACAGAAAGTGTTCTAAAGGATATAACTGCATTTATGTTTAAGTGTGTAGGATTGATAACCATGTTGCTGAGTTGTTATTGGATCATTGAACTTCTTTGCAGCCTCACTGTTTGAATGTCCACTCTATATGCTTTAACTTTGAATGTCCACTCTATATGCTATAACTTGAACAACTATGTCTAAGAAGACAATATGTAATTTATCAACTAGTAATTTCTTACTGTTTTTTTTTTCTGAAATTCTGTATTGTTTCTACCTCTTTTTCTGTTTTGCTTTTTTCCTCTTTAAATAAAAAATTTTTTTAATGCAATACAAATAGGCATTAATAGAGAATGTATACAAAGTACTGTTTCTGACTTCTATGAAAAAACAAAACAAAGTTTCATAACAAATAATTAGGGGACACCAGTAATTAATATACTGTGTATCATGATGTTAAAAGAATGGCCAAAATGTTACTCTCACAGTACACATCACAGACAAATGACTCTTTCTTACAAAGAAAAAATAAACAAAAGGACAAAATTTTCTTTTCAACGAACAAAGATAAACTAGTAGTTCACATGCTTAAATATTGCATGATTTATCTTATGTAAGAAACTCAAAATATCTTCTTGAGGCAAGTATTAAAATCAGTGAATGATGTCATTCTTCTTTTTGTTTTCTTTTTTATTGAGACAAGGATTCACTATGTTGTCCATATCGGCCTTGAACTCACTATGTAGCCCAGACTGGCCTTGAACTTGTGGCAGCCCTCCAGCCTCAGCCACCACACCATACCTGGCACCTCTTCTTTTTCTTTTTTTCTTTGTCCTCTCCCACCCCCCTGTACTGGGGATCGAACCCCAAGGCCTTGTACATGCCGGCAAGTGCTATACCACTGTGCAACATCCCCAAACCAGTGATGTGCTTTTGTATCCAAGGAATACTTTACTAAGTTCAAGTTAGTAGGATATGCTGTTAACCTTCCTCAGTTCCTGGAACATTTCTAAAAGTTGTTTGGCCTGGAAATGAGAAGAATTAAAACATATAACACATTAATAAAATGCAAATTAAGGAAAACATTTGAATTTAACACAACTTTCCTTGGAAATATGTATACGGTTTTATTTTAAATGGTAAACATTCTAATGTGTGAAGGATGATTGGTCTCTCTCTCTCTCTGTGTGTGTGTGTGTGTGTGCGCATGCGTGTGCTTTGAGACTGGGTTTCACTATGCAGTTTGGGCTGGTCTTGAACTCCCTGTGTAGCCCAGGCTGGCCTCGCACTCACAGTGATCCTCCTGCCTCAGCCTTCCCTTCCCCTTAGAACAGTGTCTGCTATATTGCACAGGCAGGCCTTTAATTGGTGAGCCTCCTGCCTCAGCCTCCTAAGCAACTGGGATTACAACCATGTACCATCAACCCTGGCTCTGGCTCTTCCTCCTTTGAACCCACTTCTTATAGAATGGCCAGGATGATCTGTATAAAGCACCAGTTAGATTTTGTCACTCCTCTACTCAAAAGCTTTCAAGAGCTTCCTGTCACTCCGAATAAAAATCTAAGTCCTTCCAGTGGTTCATAAGACCCCTCTGTCATCTGTCTTCTGCGAGCTGTCTAATCTCATCTGCCACTTTATCCCTGACTCTAGTCCAGAACCATCCAAAAGTCTTGTTAAAACCCAGAACATGGAGCCTCCTCTCAGTTTCTGGCTTGTAGGTCTGGGTGGGCCTGAGAACTTTGATGTCCCCTTGTGATGCTGGCATTGCTGGTCTTGGAGAGAACTGCATTTTGAAAAGCACTGACCTTGTCAGGTCTCCTTCACTGGTGTCTTCCAGCATACCCGCCAGGCTCCCGACTAAGGGCCTTTGTGCCTGCTGGCCCTTCTGCCTGGAACACTACACAAGGCTCACTCCCTTCTACCCCCGGCATCGTCTTCTCAGGAGATCCTCCTTCTTTCTCCAACTAAAAGTCATATTCTACCTCTGGCTTTCCCAGTGCTTTTCCCTCCCTATTTTCTGCATTGTTTGACACTGACATACTGTATGCTTTGTTTGCTCCCCAGTGACACTGTCACTGTGATCTGTTCCTTGTTGTGTATCTACCAACTAGAACAGTGCCTTCTGCTGAGATAATGCATACATACTTGTTGAATGAATAAATCCATTAAATAGTATAATGATAGTATCTACTTCATAGGGATGTTGTGAGAATTAATGAATTAATGCATTGCAGAACTCTTAGGACACTGAGTACAGCTCGACTATGATTCCCTGTGATGATTAGAGGGAACCCCAAAACATTTGGTGCATTGTGATAAAAATTCTGATGCTTCATCAGGGTGTTTTTGCTTCTAGTTGCGTCGGACATGGGATTTGCTCTCTACAGAAGGTTCTTTGTCCCTGAAGATGGGTCTCCGGTGAGTTTCTTTGCTTGAAATAAAAAAATTTTCTTACTTATAAAAAGGGCTCTCAAATATGGATTATCTGTGATTGGGGGTAGTTGAGTATCAGTTTGGAAATTAAGAAAATTCCTAAGCAAATCCAACTTTTGGATGGTCCTTCTCATTGGACTCTTTCCTTGCTACGCCCGCCACATCGGTAGCCATTCTGAAACGAGAGAGTCGGAATTTCCTTATCCACAGAGAATCAAAAGCAAGTGGGAGTACAGCAGTGGAAATTTGGGTCCATATGAGTTTATAACATAGAACTGATAAAAGATTTTCAGTTTTTCTGGGATTAATCTTTGGAGTTTGAGCATTT
Source organism: Hydrochoerus hydrochaeris (assembly GCA_004027455.1). Taxonomy (NCBI): domain Eukaryota; kingdom Metazoa; phylum Chordata; class Mammalia; order Rodentia; family Hydrochaeridae; genus Hydrochoerus; species Hydrochoerus hydrochaeris. The sequence continues at coordinate 272,680 of PVLA01000458.1, read as the reverse complement.
GTGTGTTTGTCATGGCTTGTATTTTAATCCTGGATTCCATTTCTGTAGGATGTTCTTTTTGAGACCCCTGATGGTCACTCAACTCCTATTTTCTTGGTTGGCTTTATATAGAACCATCCTAAATGCAATGGTGATTAGAAAGAATGAGAAATAATGAGACTATCTTGTGTTCTGAAAGTGAGTGAAAATGAAAGTTTTTTTTTTTTTAAACCTTTGCATGCTTTAGAAGATCACTTTTCTGTGCACATGGAGTCTTCTAGTTCTCCAGGTTTTTAAATCCTTGTTTATGATGATATTTGTGTTTGAGTAAGCAAGATGCAACTGATGTATGCAATTAGCATTTCTTCACTTCTATTTTCCCTCTTTTTCCCAAAGGTGTCATTTGCAGCTCACATTGCAGGTGGATTTGCTGGAATGTCTATAGGTTACACTGTGTTTAGCTGCTTTGATAAGGCACTGCTAAAAGACCCACGGTTTTGGATAGCAATTGCTGGTTTTTCAGCTTTTATTTTATTTGCGGTATTGTTCAACATTTTCCTATCTCCAGCAAACTGACCCATCTATTTTTAATTAATAACAAGAGCTTAACCAGTAGGGAAATGGGAAATTGAAGAAACAAAGTGCCAGTCATGGCAGCAGTTGTTGAAAGAGGACAAGACACCGCTCGACTCACATGTTGCAAGGACCACTTATGAAAGGGCCATAAGACTTGGGGAAGTGGCTTCTGAATGCAAAGAGAAGGAAAAGGAAGAAAAAAAAAGCAGCATAGGAACAGCCAGAGATGGCGTCTTTTTCAGGCATGTGTATAAGAGACTTGCTCTCCTTGGAAGACATATTTTGGAAATTGTATGATAGACTTCATGACTGTACTATGCAAAGAATAAAAATGTTTCACATCTGTGTCAGACTCTTGAAAATTACTTTTAGTAGCTCACTGTTGGATTGGTCACTACTACTGAGGTGTTTGGTATACATTACTGCTAATCTTTTCAACAACCCAGGATGGTAGATACTATGTATGTTAGAGATGAGAGATAGAAACCTAAAAAATCAAGTATAGTTGGCCCTCAGTAGCTTTAGCTTGCATGCATGGACTTAACCAACCTTAGACTGAAATATCTGAAAAAATTTGCATCTATACTGAAAATGTGGACTTTCTTTTCCATGTCACCACTCCCAAATAATGTAATGACTACTTACATAGCATTTACATTGTATTAAGTATTATAAGTGTTAGGTTTTTTTGGTGCAGTTGAGAGATAAAAAGAGAGATTTAAAGAAGTCTTTATGGTAGACATGGGAGGGCCATAGAAGAGTGCAAGATCCTTCAAAAAGGGGAGCTGGGGAATAGTTTTTATAAAGTTGGGCTGGGGGCGGGACACTTGGATGATCATGGAGTCTGGGGATTGGAGTGGGCTCAGCACATGTGCAAAAAGGGAGTGGGAGATTTTTTTTTTGGAACTAGAAGAACAACACAGAAGTTACTTTTGGAGAGATAAATTGTTTCTTGGGGCTGTGCCCAGATGGGCGGATGTTATGTTAGAGATCTCTAAGCCCCGGCTGGTAGAATCTATCATTCCCATCATTTTGGTTTATGGGTGACGAGGGGTGGCAGCCATTTTAGGCTGCTTCCTGCTGGAGAGGGGCGTCATGGTGGAGGCTGTAGCAGTTGTCAAGATGAAGGGTCAGGCCCATGTAGAAGCTGGTGCCGTGGGTCTCAGCCAGGACGAGGAGCTCTCTGGTAGTGAAGGCTTGTATCCTGGATTGAAGAAAGTTTGAAAAAAAGTTTACAGGGACAGGGTACTATAAGTAAAAATATGGATGAGCACTATGAGAGGTCCTGTCAAGGGGAAGTGAGAGAGGGCTTAGCCCCTCAGAGAAGACCAAACAGAAAAACCTTGTCAGTGATATTAATGTTGTTTGATTAAGGAGAGAAGAATGCAGAGCTAGGCATGTGGGGGAGGGACAATGTCAGCAGGAGTACTTAGACTTAGGGCCCTAATGGGCATCTAGTGAAATATGAGGAATCTTTTTGTCTCTTGGAGGAGGGACCTGCTCCATTATAAAAGCCTTATCTCCATGTTTTGTCTAAGGAGTATTGGTGAAAGGAGGTGTTTTTGATGATTATGTCTAAAGTGATGTTTTTTTTTGTTAGTTGTTATGTCTCATGTTTGTGTGGAGGGGTAGAGTTGACAGAATGGGAAATGAAGAGTGATGGATGTATTGCTGGTTGTGTAGTTAATTGTCATAACAGTTTAGTTATCAGTTTTGGAGATGGTGGAGGTGAAGGCTGGGTTATTGTGGGAGCTCATATAAAGGGTAGGAAGAGGCTTGGTTTGAGTTGGGGTTATTTGTTGTGTGTTGTAATATTGGAGGATTTTGGTTTGACTTGAGATTTCAGGCTGGGATTATGTGGGAGAGAGGAATAGTGAGGTTGAGGTTGAACGTTGTGGGGTAGGCTGTCAGTAAAGTTATGTGTCCTAGAAGAATGAGCAGGAATAGTGAAAGAGGGAGTGAGACTGAGGGCTTTATTTTAGGCAGTGAAGGTGTTTGAGCCTAAAATTGTAGTCAGGACTGGGAGAGTATTGGTGTTGTACAGAGAGATTGTCTGAAGTAATGATGGTGAAGATGAGAACCAGCAGTAAAAAATGCCAAGGAAGTAAAGGGAATAACAGAACACTGGGGCTATGCAGGGTAAGGTGGAGGTGGGTAGGTCTTATGATGGGGGATGTGTATAAAACTTACTAGTTTTTATCGGGAGTGTATTCACAAAGTGGGTTGGGAAAGGAGCAGGTAAGTGCCCCTGAGGGGAGGTTTTGGCATAAAGATGACAGTTGTGAGTGACTTGATGAATAATATACTTTAGAGAAGGATGAGTAGCGACTGGAGTTAGAAGTTTATACAAGGCTCGGGTGTCTATATGAAAGCAGTTATGTATGGTAGTGATAATGTCTAAGGCTGGTTGATCTGGGAGGAGGAGCTTTGACGTTTGGAAAATTTATCTCTGAGTGTTTTGGATATAAGTGGGTTTGTGAATTAATTGTAGTTATGTAGGTGAATATTGAGGTGAGGGCAAGGTGTTTGGGATAAGGGAGAGAAGTTGAGAGAGATATGGCTGTTGTGTAGCTAATTTGGCCTGTCTGTCTGCAAAGGTATTATCCTGAGAGATAGTCCGATGATGTTTGGTGCCTCTTTAGTGACTGACTGATAATCTGTTTTGCAAGTTACGCTGCCTCTAGCAGTTTAAGAATGAGGTGTGAATTAGTGTTGGCCGTCCCTTGAGTATTAATTAACTCTCTTTTTTTTTTGCCAAGTGATATGAGAGTAAAGGATTTTAAATGCATATTTTGAGTCATGAAGATGTTTTGGATGGCAGTGGGCTTGGCTCTGTCACTTTAGAGCCATTGACTATGGCATATTTGCCCTTCTTTGAGTGTCTGTATTAGTTGAGCTGTTGTCTATGAGCCATGTACCAGAAGCTGTAGGGAGAGGAGTGTGGTTGATGTGGGGGAAGTGGGTAGGGGTCATCTGTAAGACCGCAATGTAGTTGTGAAGAGGGGTCTCATCAGAGGTGGGAAGTGAGGTGACTGGGTCGAGAGCTGCTGGCAGAGATGATGATTGTAGGACCCGTATGTGAACTTGTGGTAGGGGAGAAGAGGTCATTAAGACAGGAAGTGTTTTGTGTAAAATAAGGCCATTAGGGTGATGGAGTGAGTGGACTGTGATTAATTGTGAATTTCTGGCTTCGTGTGTTAGTGTGGCTGCTGAGGTGAGCACTAAGCCAGGGAGGCCACCGTGTACTGTGTTGTTAATTGTTTTGAGAGGTAGGCTGCTGCTGCTTGGAAAGAAGGTCCCTTTCTGTGTCCTAAAACTCTTACAGCATAGTGATCTTGAGAGGTTAGTATACCGAACAAAAAGTTGGGCTGGGACCTTTGAAAGGGCTCCTTTTAGTTTTGAAAATGAGGAGTGTATGAGTAGCAGGGTTGAGAGGTTCTGATGGAGGATCTTTAGATGCCTTATAAACAGGTTGGGCTAGGGTAGCAAAGCCAAGAAGTTTGCTAAACTAGAAAAGATAAAACTTGTTTATAGTTGGTACCTGGAGATCATGGAGATAGGTTTTGTGGTCTGAGGTTATAGAGTGAGTGGTGGGGGTGAGAGTGAGACCCAGATATTTAACCTTTGGTGAAGCTATTTGGGTTTTTGTAGGGGACACCATGTATCTGTGACTTGAGAGACTGTTGAGAAGGGTAGCTGTATGCTGTGTAGTTAGAGCACAGGATGGGGAACAGAGAAACTCATCTATATATTGGAGAAGAGTGTTAGGTTTAAGATTGAGAGCTGTGAGGTCAGCAGCAAGGGCTTGGCTAAACAAGTGTGGATTATCCCAGAAGCCTCTAGGTAGAACTGTCTAGGTCAGCTGTGTAGGCTGGAGAGTGTCTAGATCTGTCCATGTAAAGGCAAAGAAATCTTGGCAATCGGGGTATAAGGAAATAGCGAAAAATGCATCTTTAAAGTCTAATACAGAAAAATGAGAGGTACACATATTGGCACCACCATACGAGACAGTATTGTAAGGGTTTGGCATTACCAGATGAACCGGCTTATCACATTAATAGCTCTGAGGTCTTGGATTAGGTGGTAGGAACTGTTAGATTTGAGGACAGGGAGAATAGGGTGTTGTAAGATGAGTGGGTGACCTTTAGAAACCTATTGGCTAACAAGTGGTGAATTACAGGTTTGAGTCCCCATTGATATTCAGGGGCTATTGGATTTTGGGGAACACAGGGAAAACTGAGGAGTCTTTGAGGCTAATTATCAAGTAACATGGGTGGCTCTGGAAGGACTGGAAGTGTCTCAGACTGTAGGGTTGACAAGGGAAGGGGCGGGGCTGAGTCAGCGGCACATGACGGTTGGATTTGGAGTGGGAGAGCTGTGGGGAGAGAAAGTGTGAGAGGAACTGAGTTTTTGGAGTAGATCTCTATCTAAAAGGAGTACAGAACAGGTTGGGAAAACAAGAAAGTTTGTGTAAATAAAAGGGTTTGGAATATGCAGGGAATAGATCCTGTCTGGAGAGGTCATGAGAGTTGGCCATCAACTCCCACCAAAGAGACTGTAGACTGGGAGAACTCAGGAAGAACTACAGGTGGCCTCCATGTCAACAAGGAAAGAGACAGTTTTACCCGAGATGTCTAGTGAGACTTGGGGCTCTGAGAGATACCTTGTTGGGGGCTCTGGGCCCCATTGCTCCTCTTCAGCTGTGACGTTGAGCAGATCCGCCAATGATGAGTGACATAGTATCCTGTGAGGGCAGGGAAGGTGATGACTTACCTGCTCTCTGGCAGACAGAGCAGTCGCACTTCCAGTGACTCTCTTGGTTGCAGGTGGGAGATGGTCCCAGCTTGGCTGTGGGTTAGGGCAGGTTTGTGCTGAGTATTTTTTTCTGCAGCATTTGAAGAATGGTTCCGGGGGTGGGGTGCTTGGGTGGCACTGTTTTGTTTTGGTTTAGTTTTCCCAGAAGCCTTGAGTGCTGAGCCAAAAGTTGGCATTTAATTTTAGTCTTTTGAGGTTTTTTTTTTTTTATTGTCTCTATTATTGAAGACAGGAAAGGCCAGACTGCTAAGATCTTTTTATGGGGTTTGAAGGTCAAGATTTGTTTGGTGTCTATAGTCAGTCTTGGTTTGGGCTGATTTTTATAGCTGAGTTTTTTGTTGAGGGGAAAGGATGGCATAAGGATGACGTAACGATCTTTGTAATAAGTTATAAAAGTTAACTACAAATTAGAGCTCTTTTATGTAGTGGTGTGGGTTTGTTGAGGTGTTTAGTCTGTGGGAGATCTGGGACAGGTCAGAGGGAGTAAAAGGAACACAAAGGTGGATCAGGCCATTGGTATTCATGACCTCGTGGAGGAGGAGGAGGAGAGGCTGTGGTGAGGGCACGAGGACAAGCGCTGGGGTTAGGGTGGTGGGGGCAAGACGGCAGCAGGTGGGAGGAGGAACAAGATGACTGCTGGTGGGAGAAGGGAGAGTTGTGTGCTGTGTTGGAGAAGATGGTGACAGTCGAGCAGAGGACCAGTGCGAAGGGGAGGGGAAAGTGAGCTGAGGAGGAGAAGACAGCAATGGAGAAGTAGTGGGAGAGGCGGGAGTTGGAGGAGAAGATGGCAGCGAAGGAGAACAAGGAAAGCTTTGTGGATACGGTGGAGATTTGGTGATGTGGAGCGGGCCAGAAATGTCTGGGCCGCTCCACATACCTGAATGAGGGAGAGCTGGGCTTGAGAGCCAAACAGGCCTGCAGATAAGGAGTCTCTGACCATTTACCGATACAGTAACAAAAACTGTCTGAGTCATGGTGTGTGGTGACCATTATCAAGTTTGGGATGAGGCCAAGTGGTCTGGCAGTAAAAAGCCAATGGTGCCTTTGAGACCAAGTGTGAGTGTTTACCTGGAGATGTGAGTTTATGGAGTGAGTAGTTGTCTCAACAGGCACCCGAGGAGTATCTTTTTGTAGGTAGGAAGAAATATTTTTCATGGAGGCCAAATTAAGGATGAGGGGAAGGCCATAAAGGCCGTGTCACAATTCCCAGGAAGAATCATTACCCTTCTCAGGAATGTGAATGAGAAACAGATCCCTAACCCCTGTATCTGCCAGTCATCACCAAGGGAATGGGGGGGAGGGTCCTTTTAGAGGACCAGTTACTCTGAAAGGACGTGTGTGAGAGGATCCTGAGGTGAGCCTATGGTTTATGAGACAGGAACTCCGAAGTGAGAGTTCCAAGCCACCTATGAGAATTGAGGTGGGTCAGCGATGGGTGGAGGCTAGTAACAGCAATGGCAGAGATGAGAAAAAACAGAGGTGGCTTGGTGGTGGGAGCTCACACTGGGGGCAGGCCCCCAGGAGCTGCGCACACCAATCAATCCGAGTCCGCACTGCACCGAAATGTTAGATTTTTTGGGGACAGTTAAGAGATAGATAGATAGAGACACACACACACAGAGAGACAGAGAGAGAAAGAGACACCTTTATTGAGGATATAGGAGGGCTGCAGAAGACTGCGAGATCCCTCAAAAAGGGGAGCTGAGGAACGGTTTTCATGGAGTTGGGCTGGGGTGCCTGGGTGCTTGTGGAGTCTTGACACTGAGAGGGCTTGCTGTATGTGCAAAAAGGCAGTAGGATTTTTTTTTTCTGGAACTAGAACACCACAGAAGTTACTTTTAGGGAGATAAATTGTTTCTCAGGTCTGGTACCCAGTTGGGCAGATATCATGTTAGAGATCGCTAAGTCCCAGGCTGGCTGAATCTATCAATAACTAATCTTAAGATGATAAAAATTATATGGGAAGATATTAGTAGGTAAAATCCAACTAGTAGACCATTTTGTATGGTCTACGGGACTTGGATATCTGCAGGTGGGGCATCCCCTGGATCCAATCTCCCACAGATACCCTGGGAGGACTGTTCTTGTTTGCAGGAGAGAGGCAGAATTTAAATATAGAGGAAGGTTTGAAAGCCCATGCTCTACTCTACCAGTCTGAGAGTGCTATGCTTCCCAAATACTGAAAGTTAGAGTATTATAGTAGTACTCTGTAGGTACACCATGAATAACAGAACTATCTTAACAGAAGGTAGAATTTTCTGGATTGCTAATTTAAGTCTTTAATAGTGCATCTAAGATTTCAAGAAACATGAGCTAGGCTTTTTGGTACATGACATATACTTGGACTCTGGATTGTGATCTGTGATTACATTCTCAAATTCATGTGGTTAGTGGCTCTCCAAAGAGAGGGTCAGATTTATTTATAAAAGGTAAAATGTCATATCTGAATATGTCAAGCATCCAGAAACAGAAATGCTGTTTTGGCTGATTTAAACTACAGTACTATAATATCTATAGACATTCTTAAAGTATATAGGAGTTGGTTTTCCACTACTTTCCCAAGAGGAGATAGGATTATAAATCCTAAAATTTTTGTATTTTGATGATGAAAATATAATACTTTATTTAAATTTATATTTATCTATGAAAGATGAGTATTTTTCAAGTTTGGTGGTAATATAATATGTACTTATATAATAAACATGAAAAAGTAAAAATTTTCCCTGATGAGAGGTTTGTATTTAATATAAAAAGCAGCTAGTGATTGACAAAGAGACACAGGGAAGAAATATTTTTTTTTTTTGGTACGGGGGATTGAACTTGTGACCTTGCACCTGCCAGGTAGGCACTTCTACCACTGAGCTAAATCCCCAGCCTGGGAAGAAATATTTATCTTCCATGGCAACTCATGAGATTACTAGCTCTGGAGAGACCACTTATAGTCTAAAGTACAATGTCATTTAAAAACAGCTAATCAGACAGAAGAACAGAATTCATATAGGAAATTGGACATGACCCATTGATTAAGGTTGATGACTATAAAGTTAATATGAAAAGTTTGTTTTGGTGCTGCTAGAAACATTTGATCACTTTATCAAAAACAGGGATGTATTACTGGGAAAAATTACGAGAAAAAAAGCACACAAGTATTTCCCGATGTTGAAAATTAGACATCTTTGAATAACACAGGAACCACTTACTCAGCTTCCTTTGGGGCTTTTTAGTCTTCTAGGCTGACCTGTGTTATTAGAAATACTGGAAACATTCTTTATGCTGTCCAATAAAGTAGATACTAGGCTCATGTAGCTCTTTAAATTTATATTAAAATTAAACCAATTAAAATTTCAATTATAGGCCAGGTGTGGTGGTGCACTCCTGTAATCCCAGCACTTGGGAGGCTGAGGCAGGAGAATCATTTGCAAGTTTGAGATCAGCCTGGGTTATGAAGTGAGCCCAAGGCCAGGCTGAACTGTGTAGTGAGACTATGTCTCAAAAAGACCAAAGAATTTTTTTTCTCAATTATACACAACTAGATTGCAAGTGCTCAACGGTGCATGAGCTAGTGAGCTAGTGGCTATCTTTCTGGATGGAGCAGACAATTTACATGGTTGCACAAAGTCTGTCCTGTTGGTCAGTGCTGCTGTACAAGCAAGAATGCACAAAAGGGGAAGTGGGTTTTAGGTGCTAACTGATTCATTTACTGCACTGCCCTGAACTGGATTTGCTCTACACATCAAAGGGACAAATTCAGAGAACAAGCTGAAGATGGCCATGCTATGATTTGCTTCTCAGATTAACCTTTCATTTGCTATGAAAATTTTCATCTGTGACTAAATAATACTGCTCTTTCCTGAAGGAAACACTATGCTCTTATTTTTTCAAAAATTTCTCTATTGCTTTTTGTGGTTATAAAAGTAAAAGTACTCATGATAAAAAATTAAGACACATGGTTATAAAAAAAAAGTCAATTGTAATCCTACCATCCAGAGATAATCTCAGTTAATATGTTGATATTCTTCTAGAATTTTTTGCAGGCATGCCTACATAGAAATAAATTCATAGGGGTGAGGGATTGAGCTCAGCAGCACAAGTGCCTGCCTGTCAAGTTCAAGGTCTCGAGTTCAATTCCTGATACCAAAAAACCAAAAAACTTAAACACATTTACAATAACGGGGCTACACTATAGTCTGAATTTCATTGAAACAATGTCAAATGTCTCTCTCTCTACACACACATACGTCACTTCTACTAGTTGCATAGTATTAGCCTGTAAATGTACCATTATTTATTAAGCCAGTCTGGATGTTTTCAATTTATGGCATCATAAGTAACAACATGAATAACATCTGTGTTCACATTTCAGAATGCTTTGGATTAGTGGGTTGGTCTACTATTAACATAATAAATTCAACAGAAATTTTCTTCATCAGCCACACACCAAACTTTATTTTACACCAAATTTTAGAAGGTTGATGCTTTTCAAATGTAATTGTACAAAGCTTCAAAACACTAGATTCTAGAAGCCAAAACCATCACTGTTTGACATTCCTAAATTTAAATAGACTTTTAAGAGAAAACAGATGATCTCTTAACATTTCTTTGTATAAATTCCAAGTTTGTTCAAAAAAGAAAAACAACAATTTAGTAAAATAGTCACAGCTGACTTTAGAGCCACAGAGATGCGTTTGGAGACCAGCTCTGCTGTGTGACCTTGGGTATATAAAGGTGTGCCTCAGTTTCTGCACTGGTAAAATGGGGTAAACAACAAATGGGGTGGGAGGAGATAGCTACATTTCACAAGATTTTTGTGACATATCTTCTAACTACAATACCTTAGTATTTTGTTTGGTTGTATAAGTGAAATAGAACATTTATATTTTAAATGAAAGTGAATGAAACAGGATATAGTACACATGCCTGTAATCTCAGCACTCTGAAAGGCTGAGGCAGGGGGATAGCAAGTTCGAGCCCAGCATGGGCAATTTAGAAATTTAAAAAAAGGGCTAGAGATACAGTTTAGTACGAAGACCCAGTACTTGGGAAAAAAAAAAAAAAATCTTTTCTTTGGGTTGTATTTCTTCTGAGATAGTCTAGGGTAGTGGTGGCAAACCTATGGCACATGTGCCACAGTGAGCACACAGAGCTTTCTCGGTCAGTGCCATAAGCCAAGTCGCCACAGCCAAGGTTTGACAAATTTAGCACACAGACAGCAGCAAAGATCACACCTATTGTGCATAACCACACCAAATACAAACTCTTACTATTCAATAAAAAGCTGTATCACTGAAAGCTGTTACTGTGTTTTTAAGACAAAAGATATTAACTTTTGAGTTGTTTTTTCTAAACTAAAACCTCAAAAAACAAACAAACCAACCAACAAACCAACCTCAGTATTGGGGTTTAGTTGGGATGTTGGCACTTAGTGATAAATAAGTGGGTTTTAGGTTGCAGTTTGGGTACTTGGTCTCTAAAAGGTTCATCATCACTGACCTAAGATATAAATCTTAATATGGAATTAGCCAACAACCCAAGTAGCTAAATTATAATTTGCCCCAATATTCCCTTTAAATAAAGCAAGCTACATGTCTTAAATAGGTCAAGGAAGTTTCTGTAATACCACTATACTAATGATCAATCTATTTAAAGTTTTACCCAATAAATATTTGATCCTGTAAGAGTTGAGAACTTCTAGAGTTCAACATGAAATAACTTAAAAAATTTTTATAGCAAAGCATTCATAAATATTACTGGAATGGATTTCTGAAAATGTTCAACAGCTGCCAGCAAGAAACCAAAATTTAGATATTCAAATGTGTATTAAAAAATAATTTAAATTCCTACACCAAGAGCCAGATCTATTTTCCTTGGTTTCATTAAACGCTCTTACTGAATTATCCAATGAAGCACATTCATTTTCATGTATTTGTGTATACCTTATCATTGCTAGGTGTGTGAGATTTTAAATCACTGACTTTGGTTATAACTTTTACATGTAACCTTAATAGATCTGTTTATAAAATCAAGGCAATAGCTTTAGAAACCTAAGAGTTCCTAGTTAAAAAAAAACCCAAAAAACAAAAACACAAACTTTAGCTACATAGATAATTAGTGATAGGGAATCTGAACATATCTTTTTTTTTTTTTTTTGTTTTTGTTTTGGTGGTGATAGGCATCAGAAGCAGGGCCTTTCACATGCTAGCCAGTGCTCTACCACCGAGTCATATCTTCAGTCCAACGATTTTATTTTTTTTGGTTGGGGGAGGGGCAAATGAGCTTTATCGAACTTATCCACTAGAGTGGAAATAAAGCCTGTACAAAACCAAACATTTGTTATTATAACTTCAGCATCACAATTAAGGTCCAAAGTTTTAAAAACAGTCAACTTAATCAAAACCCATGACTTCAGAATCAACACCTTCTTTGAAGCCACAGTAACATTTAAATATGGATAAGACTCAATTACAGAAATTTGGTTGGAAAGCTAACTAAACTTCCAACTTGCTCAAATAGAATTACAGAAAGGCAAAATTGTGTTTTTTACAGAGATACAGAACCACTAGTATCACCAACACTGGACAGCTGTTGAGTATTTGGAGTCCTGGATCATAAGGGATCCAGGTATTCTTTACACAGTCTTCTGTTGTCCTTTCTTCCCAATCAGAGACTTGTGGATATGTGGGATGACTCCACCACCAGCAATTGTAGCCTTGATGAGTGAGTCCAGTTCTTCATCTCCACGAATGGCAAGTTGCAAGTGGCGAGGGGTAATGCGCTTCACCTTCAGGTCTTTGGATGCATTTCCTGCCAGTTCGAGCACTTCTGCTGTGAGGTACTCCAGGATGGCTGCACTGTACACAGCTGCTGTGGCACCCACGCGCCCGTGGCTGGTCGTCCTGGACTTCAGGAGTCGATGGATGCGGCCCACAGGGAACTGCAGGCCGGCCCTCTGCGAGCGGGAAACGCCCTTTGTCTTGGCCTTGCCGGAGTCCTTCCCAGCCTTCCCCCCAGCCATTCCCAATTCAGCCCAGGCTCAGGCACTAAGGGAATGAAAATGACGAGGCCAACACCCAGCGAGGCCCACAGCTTCTCCTCCGCTTCCCAGAGATTCAAACTATCTTAACAATTCAGACTATATACACTTCTCTTCTAGGTACCTTATGATGTCTAAATGTAAGTGATTTTAAACTCCTGAAATCCAAAATATATTGTTTGTAACAGATTATCACTGCTATCTAGGGAAAAAGCAAAGCAAGCAGTGCTTGGGAAAAGTGGTGCTCTGTTGGTATTTTGGCCATAGGTTTCCCCCTCAGGAAACAGCACTCTTTTTGAAATGAAAGAATTTATCTGCCTCCTATTTGCTGGGGTTCAGAACTAAGATGGCTGGATAAATAAACATGGGGGTCTAGTGTCCTTGAAGGTGTTCTAGAGGAAGTCCACATTCACTCCACGATTGGAAAGGTCTAGTTCATCTTCCTCTTGGTATTTCGAATGCTTGTCCTGGAGGTAGCAGCTGAAGATATCTAGAATGATGAGCAGTCTGGCTATATCTGTAACACAAAACAACTGGTTTGCAGAAATGTGTGCTATCAACAGGCCTTTCCTAGCTCCCTCATCAGATACTGGGTTCTGTGGGTTGTAGTTATGTCTTTACCATCTCTAGTCTACATGAGCCATCCTTTATGCCAACCATGAGTTCCAGAGAAAAAGGGGCAGGGATGCAAATTCAATTAAGAAGAGAACTGGATGGGCTTGAGTCTGAAATGCCTGTGGATCAAAGGAGACTGGAGAGCTTTGTCAGTTGGAACAAAGGAAACTAAATAAAGCTCCATTCAGAGGAGCCTTGCCTTGCACTTATGTGTTACACATTTTCACTTGCTCTATGGTTAAGTTTGGCTAGTGATTGGACAATGACAGCCTCTATTTAAATGTCATAGCCAAGCATAATAACACATGTCTGTAATCCCAGCACTTGGGAGGCTGAGGCAAGAGGATTGTTGAAAGTTCAAGACCAGACTGGATTACAAAGTGAGCTCAAAGCTAGCCTGAACTGTACAGAGAAACCCTGCCTCAAAAAAAAAAAAAAAAAATCATGGCCACTCATGTCCAATATAATTGATTTCTTGGTCTCAAGACCCACAGAAACAATATTTCTATTACTTATGCAACCCATAACCATTGTTTCACTTTTCTCAAACATGCTAGAAATTTTCCACTTAATTTTTTTTCCATTTAGGTTTTAAAAAAATTAAGAAGGACTTGGGAGTCAGTATAAAATGAAAGATAATTATAATGAATTCTATGCAAACAACTACAAACAAAAAAATCTAACCAAGTATCAATGCATACTTGCAAACTCACTGAGGCAACAAAAACACCCTCTTCTGTACCTGATTATTATCTGCTAATGGGAAAGGACAAACACATAGCAGCATCTTCGGCATTTCAGGCAGGTGCTGGCATTCACAGTGTAAATGATGAGAAATGCATTTTGGATGAACAGGAAACTAATGAGATGTTCACAATTACTATTAACTGTAGTCACTTTCATCTCATCAGCTCAAATAATTACAAAGACACTCATAACATATCTGGCAAAGAAGTCACTGGTAGTCAGTCACTTGAGAGAAATGAGAAGTTGATGATGAAGATAGCAAAAAGAACCACTGTTCTAGAAGACACAGTTCTATTCTCAGTATTGCTATAGAAACAACTACATGAAGCAGTTGCCTCACACAGCTTTCCTGCCAGCTACCTGCATCTGGAAACTTTGGTGGCTTAGTGTTATGTGGAGTCCATCCATAGAAGATGAAAACCAGGGTCATCTCCTAAAGCTAACCTCAGGGGCCAGTTCAGAGGGTACAATCAGAACCCCTCTTTCGCAGGGAGACTTCCAACCTTTTGATATTAAACACTCCTGATTCTTTGGCAGACTTATCCTTTGAGCCAAAGCTTGTTAGGAATTCGTCCTACTAAGTAGTCTTTCTTGGTTGTACTACTCACTGGCGATACAACATCATCACTTTATTTTGAGACAGGGTCTCACTATGAGGTTCAAGTTGGCCTTGAATTTACAATGATCCACCTGTCTGAGCCTTCCAAGTGTGGGATTACAGGCATATCCCACCTTGCCCAGCTTGGACCTAATACTCAATTTCTAGTTTTCTAGTCTGTAAAGCTCCTTTATGGTCTTTGGGAAAACATACGCTAAAATAAACAACATGAGAGAGCAATGTAGCTCAATGCTAGTTTGTGCACAAGGCCCTTGTTTGGACTCAAAGATTTGAAAACAAAAAAGATACATGTAAAAATACACGACATATGACCTTTAAAGAATTTGGAGAAGAAGACCCAGAGAAATGCACTGGGGGTGGGAGGGGGAGAAGGGACTAGAGCTACTGTACCATCTTCTCCAACTCAAATGTTGGGGCTACAAAGATTTAGTACATGGGTAGAAGGGGGTGCATATCTGAAATTTGGATCATTCGAGAAAATTAATCACAAAGATATGTTGAGGGTAGATTCTAGGAGGACTGGTCATTATTCTATATGAATAGTTACAGGAAGGCTTTAACCTTTTTTTTGGATCACAGATTCCTGTGTTGATCTATGGAAAGCACTGGAGCAGCTCCGCAGTAATACACAAGGGATTTACAGTTTCTAAAACCTTCAGGGGTGTTAAGCCTAAAATGAAAACCCCCTATTTTTAGCACAGTTTTTGGCACCCAGTAACATAGCTTCTATTAGCACTATACTGCTCACCCTTCAGAAATCCACCTCACAAGCCACAAAACAAGGAGATTCCAAATATAAAGGTTAGAGCCAAAAACACATAATCTGAAACACTGTGAACCCAACTGGCGCCCCGCGTCTGACGTGCCTTTTTTCGGATCAGAGCCAAATTACTCAGCACATACAGGTCAGCATAACCTCCGAGCTCCCAGCTGCGAAGAGTGGGGCCACTACCACTTGCGGCAATCCACCCTCCAGCAAGCATTCTAGCCCCCCGGCCCGCCCCGACCACCACGCCCGCCTCGGCTACCCCTTGACACTCCTACCGCGTTCCCAAAACCTTGCTTCTCGCGCAGCAACCGACTCACCACCGGGACCGGAAAAGGAAGGAAAGATACAACAGTACTCCGACAGCTCGAAGGGCGGGCGTACGCAGCCTCCCTTGGTTCGGCCAGCAGTGGGGGATTCAGAGCGTCTCGGTCACCATGAAAACAGGCCACACCCCGGGGAGCGAGGCCCGTGGCTCGCAAATACGCAGGCGCGCGGCCGCTTCTGCGCATGAGCAGTGCTGCTCCGAGCCCGCCTGCCACGGTCTCCGGCGCCAGCTACGCCGTTGCCCCAGTCACTATGGCCCATTACAAAGTGAGAGGGGCGCGGCGTGGCTGGGGCGCACGGGCGGTAGCCAGCCGCTGGTCGGCTCCGGGAGGGAGTTGGGCGCGCGCGCAGGTCTTGGGGGCCTAAGGCAGCGAGGCGGAGGCGGGGTTGCTGGACTCCAGTGCCTTCTTCCTGCTCTGGCCCCCGGGCTCCGGTGTCTGACCCGCGGTGTCTCCTCAGGCCGCCGACTCGAAGCGCGAGCAGTTCCGGAGGTACTTGGAGAAGTCGGGGGTGCTGGACACGTTGACCAAGGGTGAGCATGGGCCAGGAAAGGGTGCCTTGTGCCCTGGTGCTCCTTAGCGCGGCGTCCCTGACGGGCCACGGCGTGCTCGAGAAGGGACAGGGTAAGCAGCCTAGGGTCCAGCGGAGTGGGCCTCGGGATCAGCGGGGACCAGGGCGCACAGGCGGCTGGCCACTGCCCGAAGGGGTAGTCTCGTTCACGCTACCACTCTCCGCGCCATGAGTGAAACTCTTGCAGCTGGTGCAAAGTCTCTCCAACTTTCGTTGCTTTGCCTTGAGCAGCCGCAGTGAATATGTTTAAGATCTTGAGATTCTAAGCCCTCCTCATTTTACAGGTTTTCAGAGTCCTTAGAATCTTAAGGAACACATTCCCCCCCAAACAAGCAGCAGTTTGGACAAACATCAGATTTGAATTTGAGCTATAAAGTAGCTGAGTGAGCAAAAATCTCAAAGCAGACAATTCATAAGACAATTTGGTTGTGGCTTTCCAGTGCCTGTCTATAGTAACTCGTACTGTGTGGACTTGTGCAAGAGTTACAGCTAAGATTTGAGGTCATATCAAAATGGTTATATTGTCCACACTTTAACAGTAGAAACTTACATTAGGCACAAGTGGTACACACCTATAATCCCAACACTTTGGAAAGCTGAAGCAGGACAGGTGAGACCCTGTCTCAAAAAATAAATTATAAGGGGTGGGATGTAGCTCTGTGAAGGATTTGGGTTCAATCCTTAGTACTGCTCTGCCCAGCGGAAGCTTACTGTTGCGTTGTATTTCTTCTTTTGGTGTTCAAGATGTAAGTAGGCTAGTAAGGTGCTTAATGCAGGAGTATTCCAAGAGGTAGTTAAGGGCTGTTTCCTTCATTAATTCAGCAGTAATTTGAATGTGTACTGTGTTAACTCAACTGACTGGGATTTTCAAGAGTGTTAAATGGAATTGCTGTCAGAAATGAGGACCTGGTTCTATGTGAAAATAGGATGTGCTTGAGAAACAATTTGGTAGCTGCCCTTTGGGCAGAAATAAAAGTTAGGGGAAAAGGCTGGGATCTTAGTAGAAAGCAGGGCTTTAAAGTTCCTATGCATGGATGGGCTGGCAGTTTTCAATTGGTACCTACTTTGGGATCAGATACAGTACTGTTTTTGCAGATACCTTTCAGCAAATAGTAGAGATATACCTAGTGAAAGTCAGTGTTAATAAGTGCTTAGAGTGGCATTCCCTGAAGAACCACGTTTATTTCTCTCATCTATTTTATTTAGGTATCTGTTTTGAACACTGGGGACAGAACTGTGGGGGAAGGATATCTGCCTGTAACCCCAGTACTCTGCCAGGCTGAGGCAAGGGGACTGCAAGTTCAAGTCCAGCCTGGGTAACATCCTATCTTAGAAAAAAAGAAAAAGCCTGTTGTCATGAGCTTGTATCCTAGCTGGAGAAATGAACAATAAAGAAATACATAGTGTAAGCTAGTGGTACGCATTAATGACTAACAAAAACCTAGCAAGATGAGGAGATTGTGTGTGGTATTTTACGCAGTGTTATGAGGGGCTTTCTTACAAAGCAATTTTTGAGTACAGATCTGAATGAAGTAGTCTATGATGTCAAGAGTTCCAGGAAATACAGCTTAAACATCACTACTTTGAAAATCTGAAATCCAAAATGCTCTAAAATCTGAAATTTTTGGGCACTGATGTGATGCCAAAGGTGGAAAATTCCACACGTGACTGCATGACATGTCACAGTCAAGATGGAGGTGCACTAGAAATCCTATGTAAAATTACTTTCAGCTATGTATATAAGGTGTATACAAAACATAAATGAATTGTCATCCCCCAAATACCTGATTTAGATGTAAATACTTAAAAGTCTGGGAAAATCCAAAATCTAACATACTTCTTGTCCTAAATATTTTGGATAAGGGATATTGAAGCTGTATAAGGCCATAGTCTGGAGTGCAAGCTAGAATGGTTACAGGAAGGATAGTGACAGTTGTAGGAGATAGGTGATTACAGAGAAGATGCACAGCCTTGTGGCCATACAGAATTGCTTCATGATGCTGGGCCTGGTGGTACGTGCCTGTAATTTCAGTCGAGAGGCTCAGGCAGAAAGACTGCTGCAATGTAGAGGCCAGTGTGGACTATATAGTAGTGAGTTCAAGGCCAGCCTGAACATAGTGACACCCTGTCTTTAGAAAAAAAAAAATTACTTTAGGAGACATTGAAAATCCCTGGAAACTTATTTTCCTTTGCATACATCTATAGGAATCTTAACCCCTAACCTCCTTAGATTTCCAGCCTTTGTTATAACATCAGATAACATAGTATCTGTTGACAGGATTTCAAGTTTGATTTTCAGCTTCAAACATAGGCACCTTAATAAATTTGGTGCAACTATTTTCAAGAGAATTTGAAACTTATAACAGTAAAACACTGCAAGAAGATGGCTAAGTTAAGGATGATAAATTATTTGGGAGAAGAAGCATTTTAATTATTTTGAGCACTGTATCAACCTCTAAAAACCCTGGTTGCTAAGGCAAAAAAGGGGAACATAACTGGGTACCTTGTCTGATTAAAAGGAAGTGTGTTCATCTATAGAAAAGTACAGGAAGCTGAACATTTACATTATGTCTTGCAATTAACCTTGTTAAGTGTGATGGAAGACATTTAGAAGCTGAAGAGAATGGGGTGGGAGAACAGGAGGAAAAGGCAAGAGTATTACTAACTACATCTTATAAAATTAGGATTAAGTAGAGATCAGTGGAAATGAAGAAACAGGCTTGAGCATATAATTAAAAAATTAATCAACAGAGGCATAAACATATTGTTACAGACATTGAAAGGAGAGAGGCAAGGATGAGAGAAGATGGTGGTATAAAATACAGTTTCTCAAAAAACAATGCTGTGAATATATTTCAATGTAAATTGTTAAAAGTAGTTGCCCACTTGATTCTTAAAATTATAAAAAGGAACATATGTAAATTAGTTTAGGACTTCTTTGGAATCTAGATGTGCATTTTTTTATGTGTAGTTATATTTTTTGCTTTATCAGATTTTTCAAATTTGGAAATGGTAAATCACTGGTTTAGAGATATTTTTATCTGAACAGTAAATTCCAGGAGGAATTTGTTCAATAGAAGACAAGCAAGGGAGTATTTTCATAACCTAACAGATAGGAAATCACACCCCTTCTCCCCACATTTTTAAGGTGGATTTGAGGGTGTTGATTACTTGTAAAGTGGTTGGTGGTTATTTAGCTTATCATGTGTGAAACTTTATTCTGAAACATTTTGAATTGGAACCTTCTTCCAGTAATTACCATACAAAAATTTTTTCATTTTTCTTTTTTTCCATACCTGTATCGTTCAAGCGCAGGTCATTATCTTTTTTTTTATTGGATCACCATATCAGTCTCTAATGTTCTTCCTGCCATTATCCTAGTCTCACTTCAGTCCTCCACATAGCAGACAAAAGTAATCCTCATTTCTCTGCTTAAAACCATTTAATTGCCTCTGTTGTCCTTAGGGTCAAAGTTCAACCAAGTTTGCACCATCACCCCCACCCCCATCTTTCCAGCTACATTATCCATAATTTGATGTAGCCATAATGAAATGTCAATACCTAAATATGTTATTCTTATGCCCTGGACCATTTCATTTTATCCAAAATACTCATCACTAGTCTCAGGTCTTTCCCTCCCTTTAGGAAGCCTTCTTTGATGCTGAGTCTGAGTTAAGTATTCTTCCAGTGTGCTCCAGTAACCTACTATCCAACATTGCTGCTTCATATTCTTTGTCTAGCTCCTTGCTCATCCTTTGTAACTGGCCTGTCACTGGCCTTGTCTGTTTTGTTCACCATTACATGGACAGTCATAGCAGTGTGCCTGGCATATAGTAGATGCTTAATATTTACTGTGTTATGGAATACAATTTCAGCAATTCAAATTTAAGACTCTTAATTGTTGCTTTTTCTGCTTTTTAATTTGCAGTGTTGGTAGCCTTATATGAAGAACCAGAGAAACCTAATAGTGCTTTGGAGTATCCTTTTCATCTTTGGAGTCAGAAAAAGGCCTTGTTTTTGAAATTCTTATTTTTTCACATAGGCAGTAACCTTTAAAGTACTTTTATGTACTGAAAGGTTATTTTCCTTTGAGGTTTTTTTTTTGTTTTTTTTTTTTTTGAGGCAGGGTCTTGCCATGCCATTTAGGTTATCCTCAAACTCACTATGTAGCCCAGTCTAGCCTTGAACTCACGGCAACCCTCCTGCCTGAGCCTCCCTAGGACTGAGAACACAGGCGTGTGCCTCCATGCCTGGCTTCCTTTGAGTAAATACTGATGGCTGCCTGGGTGAATTCTGGTAGGAATACTAATGCTACTCTGGGCTACTTCATTAGCTTCTTTCAGCTCTTAAGAACTAAATTCTTAACAGTGCTAAGTTTTTTAAAGCATCACTTAGGAGCTGCTACCCCAGAAAATCCAGAAATCGAGCTGCTTCGCCTAGAATTGGCAGAAATGAAAGAGAAATATGAAGCTACTGTAGAAGAAAATAAAAAACTGAAAGCCAAGGTAAATGTTTTAAAGGAATTCATTTTTAAAAATAATTTCATCTCTACCGATTATTTGATGAAAACCTTACTAAAATGGACAGCTGAACAAGGAGGAAGGAATATTGAACTGAATCAAGTACAAGGCAAAGTTAAGGCCCCATCTTAAAAAATCAGAAGAGAAACTGTGAACAGGACAAGCAAAGTGTGGTTAAGAAGAGGTTTTTGGGAACCTGCATCAACAAAAAGAGGGAAATACTGGTTAATGCCACTTATAAGCAAATGCATAGTTCCAAAATTCTTTATCAGTCTATTAATATGGGGCCACTCCTTTGTAAATGGCACCTCCTGGTGCTGTGCAGTACACAATCTATGCTGTTATATGTAGTGGCCCTGGGTTAACAAATTTAAAGAACTTCACTCAATTTTATCCAGTGCTGAAGTTTTTTCTTTGTTTAAATACCCATGAGAATTTCATAAATTTCAAATTATCAACTGTAAGTCTTGGAAGTTGAATCACATAATGCATTTTATGTTACTGTAGGTATTTCTTGTAATGTGTTTTACCTTCTCAAGAACTCGGTGAGATATGTGAAATAGGTACATAGGCCATTTTATAGGTGAGACTAAAGCACAGTGAATTCAGTAAGCTTTTCAAGTCTGACAGCTATTTGGAAGAACACAAATCCTACCCTAGTATTATTACAAGGATTCACAACTTAGTATAAAAGAAGTATCCGTAATTATCTAAGATTCCACAATGTACAAGTGCTTCTTAACTGTTTGGTACCTTTTAAGTCAAAGACATTATTTAGTTTTCATTGACTGGCTATATACGGTATATAACATGGTATATAGCCCCTTTCTTCTACTTTTTAGGGGAAATTGCAGTAAACCTTTGGTAGAGAGAAACCATAATCTGCAGCATCTTTGTAAGATAAACATTATTGCAAATCAAATATTTGAACAGTTGAGCCATCAACTGAAATTGTAGTTTCCCAACAATATTAAAGGGCTTTTATTAGGTTTGATTGTATTGTCTTAAGTCATTGAATGGTTTAAGTAGCATAGGTACAGAAATTGATTACTGATTCAATAACTAAATTGGATATAGTCTCTTTTTGTTTTGTCAAGGTTTTTACCCAATTTAGAATAAAATTCACCTAAACTCCTCTGTCTTTGCCCCGTAGCTTGCTCAGTATGAACCACCTCAGGAGGAGAAGCGTGCTGAATAGGATTCTTCTCAGTTGAAAAGACACTGAAAAATGGTTTTGTATGACTGGAATAGTTTGTATAGTATATAAACCTTTCTGAACAGATGCTATAAAACTTTTAATATGTTAAATTCACCTATCACACTTTAAATGTTATAAACACATATACTTAGAATCACCAATAAAAACTCAATATAACTTTCTTTGGGTCTTAAAGCAGGAGAATCCAAAGTAAATCCTGAAGGAAACCTAAACAGCCATCTAATTCATTACCTTAAAAGGCACTGTATTTATTAGTCTGATTAGAAGTAATACTACTGGTTGTATTTTAACCAAGGACATTTAGTGTGGAGCTATTCCTTGGCTTAGTTCAGGATATGAGCACAGGTACAATCACGGTTTATAATGAAAATCAGTGTTTATATTCCCTGTAGGCAACTGGAGAAACTGTGACACATGATGCTTTTGCATGGGTTCCCATGAATTTTCTGCTCGTTTATATAATGCGGAACAAGTAACTCTTCTTTGCCACCACTTTGCCTTAGATAACTGTGTGTGCCAGTCTGAACTCTGACACCACTTTTTTCTTCTATGCAACCATGCCCTATCTGATAATGTTGCCTTGCTTTACTGTGTACTTTAGTGGGTCCTAGTTGCTTATTAGCCTGTGTGTGTTCATTTTGCTTAATAATGCAGTTACCCTGATTGTGATTTATATAATGTTGAACAGGATCACACTGTTACCCTGCCTTACCTAGTTGCTTAGTACAGACAGGTAATATAACATTTTAGGTTCATGCACAAGCTGGGATGAGAAGGAGAATGAGCCATTTATCATGGAAAATTATAGTTTATGGGTATATAGTGCTTTTTTTCCTCAAAGTATTTTTCTAGCCTTGAATTCATTTTATCTTCATTATCCCTGTGAAGTAGGTGAGCAATATGAGGGGAGGCTGGGTGCTGAATTTTTAGGCCAAAGACTGATATTAATATAATTACTAACTGTAGAACTTTGGGCACGTTAACTACTCTGAGATTTACTTTCCTCATCTGTTAAATGAGAACATGTGTGCTGCCTACCTCACAGGGTTGTTGTGAGGGTCAAATGAGAATGTGTGTGAAAGATTTGTAAGCGGTAAAGCACTATATTCTTACTTTTTAGTCCTTTTTCCTTTTTTTTTGGAAGACTTGCTGTCACATGTTTTGTTGCTCACTCATTTCCCTCACTGGTAGACTGACATTTTAAAGAAGTGTTCCTATTTCATGTATTCTGTCCCTAGTGTTAAAAGGACCTGTTGTTATTCTGAGGATAAAGGGCCAAGTATACACGAGGCCCTGGGTTCAGTCCCAGCACTGCAAATTTAACCAGGACATCAGTGAAAGCTCCTGAAAACTGTGACTGAGCCAATTATAAGGACATTTTAATCAGTTATGATTGCAGGACTGTGGCAACTGTGTTTCCTCTAGTCACAGTTTGTTTTTGGAGGCATGCCAGATAGTACTGGAAGAACATTCACTTGGATAGATTTTTCTCTACCAGTTTGAATCCCTCCTACATGGACAGTAGTGAGTTGAGTGCTGGATGTGATAAAGATGAATGATTTGAAGTAGGGTATGAGACATGTATACAAAAAATTACAAGGTAGGTAGGATGTGCTAATAACACATGACCCCATGAAGGTTTTGGAAGACAGAAGGCCTGGATTTTTTAAGCAGCTGATGTGGCAGTCCCTTTGTAGATACAGACAAAAATTGAGAAAAAATTGTTTTGCCTGGACACCAGCCCTCATTTGCTTTTCTTTCATTGGATTTGTATTGATAATTGTGTCAGTCAGTGACTCCTACTATCCTTTTGGACAGCAAAGTAACATACATGTAGGTTACACAATCACACTTCAGGTGGAACTGACCTGCTTTCCCTCCTGTACCTGCTCATGATATTCAGGATCAGCCTGGCTTCTGGAGGAGCCCTTCAACGTTTCTATCAAGGATTTGAGTGCAGACTGTATTCAACAAGATGCTCAATGGATTAGAAAATGGATCTCATCATTTCAGTTTCTGCTGCACTTCTGCTGCTTCATCTATAAACTATAGATTGTACATCTTGCCTACCTCAAAAGGTTGCTGTAAGGATCAAATTAAATATAACGGATATAAAAATGCCTTACAAAATGTGAAGGACTGCAAACAGAGCAGAGGGTAGTAATGCTGAATTTCTAAGTGGCACAAAATCAGAAGGACTGTTGGGTAGAGTATACGTAGTAAGTTTTAAAATGATTGTCCACCTAGAAAACAGAAACTGCTGGGCCTAACCAGCAGAAATATCAAGACTTATGTTAAAAATGCAGTTTTCTAAAAGGTTAGGAGGTAGGATTGCTGACAGTACTAGTTTCAGTGATTATCAATGTGAACCACATATACTCCAAGATATTTTAAAAACGTTCCATTTTGTAAAGCATTAAAAGAAATATTGTCTAGGTTCTCAAAGTTACCCTGAAGGCTTATTGGTTAGTACTGCTTTGAGGATGCCAAACATTTGAAAGATGTTGACAAGTCTGGAAGAATGAACCAATAAGGAAAGGGGACATGCAAATTTAAGTTGGTACTGTCCCATGTGGAGGCCATAGTTACATGTGGACATAAAGTAAAACTTCAATTCCTTACGTCACACTAGCAACATTTCCAGTCTATATTCTTGGCTACCATATTGAAGAATACTGATACAGAAAATTTCTGTCACCACAAAAAGTTCTGTTGACCAGCATGATAACGAGGAATAGTAAGGACTAGTTGAAGGAAATGAAGCTGTTTAGCATAGAACAGAGAAGACTATCCTAGTGGGCAATGAAGACTGCAACTTAATATTTGAAGGACTTTTATGAAAAAAGATTAAGACGACTATTTTGTTGCATAACAACTACTTTGTTGGATAACAAAGTTTTAAAACAAAACTACCACAGAGGAATTGTCTGCCTTTTTATGGTATGTTTTCCTTTTTTGGAACTATAGTTGGCCCTCTCTATCCATGGTTTTGCATCTGTGGACAAACCAACCATGGATCAGATATCTCTGAGGGGAAATTGTGTTTGTATTGAACAAGTTCAGACTTTTGCATCTTGTTATTATTCCCCATTACAATAATTATTTACGTAATACTGTATTAGGATTATAAACAGTGTAAAGATACAGGGTACATAGCAGGAAGATACGTGTTTACTGGGTCATTTTACGCAAGGAACTTGAGTATCCTCAACTCTATGTTCTGGAAGCAACACCCCATGAACACTCACAGATGTTATTTAAATGCATTCTGCGGTAGTGGTGGTGCACACTTGGAATTCCAGCCTCGCCGGAGGCTGTGGCAGGACTGCCATGAGTTCAAAGCCAGTCTGGACTACATAGTGAGTTCAAGACCAGCTGGAACTACATACATAGCCAGACCCTGGCTCAAACCCCACCTGTGGGGTGCACTCCGCAAGTCTATCAATCAGAGACGAAGGGGTTGGGATAATGACCTCAAAGGGTGTGTCCTGCCTTTAACTTCCATCCAGTTTCATGCACAAAGTCTCAGACCTGCACGAATGTACCGTCCCTTCATAATCAAGAAGCCTCCTTGGAAGACCAGGATTACCACCATCTGGCTTTTTGTTTTGTTTTGAAGCTTGTAAAACTGCTTTAAGAGGGTTCTCTTGTCACACTCCCAATTGTAGAGACTGAAGGGTGAAAATTCCTTTAGTTTTCTCAAACATTTGCTAACAATATTTGCTGTGGTTTGTTTTCATTATTCACTCCTTTGGTCTCTAATCTGAAGATCATAAAAAATGCAACGTTCTGTGGGAGGGTGGTCTCATTGGAGAATTAAGACTTTAAATGAAAAGGAAGGGAGGCATCGAGTGCTGGTGAGTTTCAAGTGGCAGCAGTATCCACTATCAACAATTTGCAGAAAGAAGATGTTTTAGTTTGGCTGCACTGGGTTTCCGGTCTGGGTCCAGCTACCTACCAGAACAAGCTATTACGCTGACCCATGGCTGCCTCGGGTGCCTTTGCCCCTCTCCTGGCTCCTCCTCCACATCCTCGCACATCCCAACCTACCCTTCCATCTGGATCTGCTCAAACACCACCTCCTTACGGATTTTCTCACCCTGTTAATTCCTAAGCATTTCATTTGTGCTTATAGCTTTCCCATATAATATTTCGTACTAAGAAACAAAATATCTCGTACTAAGGCTACTTACGCAGAGGTCCGAGCTCAATCCAAGCAATGTGAGGGCAGGCAAGGTTCTAGTTGGTTCCAGTTCTGGGCACGTTGTTAGCTACCCAAGACACTGCAGGCAGCAATAAATACTGGTCGGGCGAGCACCATGGTAGCAGTAGGGTAATCAGCGCTTCCCCCTCAACTGCCCAGAAAGCGTCTCCTTTTGCGGTGCTCTCTGGGAAGGGAAAAAAGGCTGAGAAGCTACGGCAAACAAGGCGCGTGCGGGAAGGACGGCGATGCGCGCGAGCCTGGCCCAGGCGCTGGGAGAGGCGCGGCCAGACCGCCTTCCTCGTGACTGCTCCTCCCCCCGCGGCGGCTGCGGGTCAGGTGATTCTGGGCACGTGACGGGGAACCACCTACCCTGCTGTCTCCGAGTGACGACTAGGACTACCAATGAGGGTCCAGGCTCTATCTCGGGGCCTATCAGAGCCAGGGCAGGGGGCGGGCCAGACTGCGGCGGCGGCGGCCGGGGGCGGTGGCAGCAGCGGCCTAGGGAGGCGGCGGCCTGGCCTGGCCTGGCCTGGCCTGTCAAGGGGCGGGCGGCGGCGGTCCAGCACCATGTCCCTGCAGTACGGGACGGAGGAGACGCCTCTCGCCGGCAGTTACGGCGCGGCCGATTCGTTTCCAAAGGATTTCGGCTACGGCGTAGAGGAGGAGGAAGAGGAGGCGGCGGCGGCGGGCGGCGGCGTTGGGGCGGGGGCCGGCGGAGGCTGCGGCCCTGGGGGCGCTGACAGCTCCAAGCCCAGGATTCTGCTCATGGGGCTGCGGCGCAGCGGCAAGTCGTCCATCCAGAAGGTGAGCGGGGTCGCGCTGGCCCTCTAGCCCCTCCGCCCGGTACCGTCCGGCTTCTCCCCTCGGGGGGCTCAGGTGCCAGCGGCGCGGAAGCCCGGCGAGGGCGGTGGTCACCTGTCCCTGCCTGGGTCCCGGCGCGCTTTCTCTACTCGCTGCGAACGCCGAGCCGAGGCGCAGCCCGCGCGGCGACCCGGACCTCTTGCTTTCGCGCCCGAGTCAGCTGAGGCCCAGTGGGTCGCAGGAGGCGAAACTGGCTGGAGGCAGGCAGGTGCTCCGGGCACCGCCCTTGCTCTCCGCCCCTGGGACCCAGCCCCTGTGGCATCGGTGGACGAAGTCGAAACGTGTTCTCTGGCTCTTACCTTGGGAGCATGGTGGACTCCCTCTCCGGCCCGCTCTCCCCCAGGTGGCCAGAGTTGCAGGGGTTCCCAGCCAGCCCCGGGGAGCAGCGTCAGAAAGAGTCGTGACTCAGGCACTGAGCATTTTAATACTTTTCTTAGTAGTCTGAAATAGACTTCACTGTTATGTTATTGGGAATTAATACTGCGTGTATTTTAGTACTTGTTGACTTGCTGAATGTAATTATTGGTGACAAGGAGATCTGTAGGTGTGTGGTTACAAAAATTTTCGGAGATTTTGAGAATGTTTTGAAGGGGAACACCAGTGCATTTGGGTCGATCAAGTGGGAACCGAGAGTAGTGCACCCAGAATAGTGCACTTATCAGTACAGCGACTATAGAAGATGACTTCTTCCATCCCCATCACACCTAGGTCATCAAACTGAACTTGTTCTTTTCGTTTTTCCATTCTGTTGCAAAGGTATTCCCAAGTAAGTCTCTATGTAGTATTTTGTAGGTAGGATATTTGAGAAAAGTATCTTCCGAATTTGCTGGATTACTATGCTTTATTTACCTTGCTTTTCATTTCTACAGCAAGATTTGTATACGTTTAGCAAACTGACTTTAGTTCCCACTTGTTACCTCACTGACAAAATCTTGAAAAGTAACTGGTTTTTTCTTCTACAAAGTAGCAGAAAACAAATTAGTTTTCTGTTAAGATTGTATGTATTGTTAATATTGTGGTTGGTAATCTCAGAGGAGCTACCTAGTCCTTGTTAACTCCCATAGACCTCCCTCTTTGGACATTTTCACTTTCTGTTTGCTTTATTACTGTCTTTGTTTTATTCCACAATACTACAAATCCAGGGCAGACACGATCCAGTCCCTTTTAATTTTTAATATTCTTCGGAGTCTGAGGTACGCATTCAAGTAATTTTTGAGTAAGCAAAAATTTTTAAACTTAGTGATAAAATGTTAATAATCTAAAAGTGCATTTTGGCAAGTTTAAATCTATGGGAAGTGAAACAACAAATGTAGATGAGAGACTGATACAGCCAGTGCTGAATATGGTGCAGAGAAAATAGCAACAAGTTTCAGCTTCAAAACAGACTGGATGTAAACTGATTTGATGTCTTCTTTCATCAGGAATGAAATCGATGTAGCATGCAGTTTATCTTCAAATTTTAAAAATGTAGGATAAGTTATTTTACAAGTTAATCTAGCATGAAATTTTTAATTTCTGAAAGTGTCATAAAATTGTCTCTATTTTTCTCAACAGGTGGTGTTTCATAAGATGTCACCCAACGAGACTCTCTTTTTGGAAAGTACCAACAAGATTTATAAAGACGACATTTCCAATAGCTCATTTGTGAATTTCCAGATTTGGGATTTTCCTGGGCAGATGGACTTTTTTGACCCAACCTTTGACTACGAGATGATCTTCAGGGGAACAGGAGCATTGATATATGTCATTGATGCACAGGTAGTTTGGAATAATATGTACTTCTCTTCTTTAGTGGTGAAGAAGATGTAGGACAAAGGAAAGTTGTTTTATCTTGCATGTCATATGCTTATAGCTTATTTCTTCTCCAGTAGAGTCCCTGACAGCATAAGACATGCAGTTGCAGGGTGCTTTGGGAGCACATGTATCATTGTACAATTCTACAGTATCAGATGGTTGTGGGATGTGGTTTATATTTTTGAGTCTTAGTAGTTAGCATTGGCATTCCACTTTCATTGGTTAGTAGATACTGCTGTATTTTATTAACTGTTACTATACATTGATCACTGAAAGGATTCTGTAATAGAAAAGTGCTGATACTATAAAAAATATGAGAACTGAGTAAATATATATTGAAGTGAATAGTTTTTGTTCAAAATGAATTTAGTCTAATAAGAATTTATTGAGGTTCTGCCGCGTTGTAGGCAGTCAGGTGAATGGGGCATGTCCTTATCTGTGATAAATTTAAACATTAGGAATGCTGAGTGTTAGGCTTCATAATGAGTGCTTTCACATACATGAGCTATTTAGATCTTCACAACATTGTGAGATAGGTATTGTAATTCCAGCTTTACAGATGAGTAAACTGAGATCACAAGAGTTTAAGCAACTTGGTTAAAGCCACACACCTAATAAATGGCAGAGCTGGGATTACTTTAAAAAAATCTATTGAAAAGAAATGTCCTTTTCTTTGGTTTTATTATAGGTATTAAAAATTATAGGCATTAATTTGTAATTGAATTTTCTAGCTTAAGAAATTGAAGAGCTAGTTAAATTGGTGTATCTGAATATTTGAATATTTATGAATAATTAGGATAATACATTTTCTTTGGTTGGGTAAAAAGGTGGTTTGAGGCTTTCTTAACACATTACTTGCCTTTTTTTTTTTGTAAGATTTCTTTTTAAAAAAATATTTTGTTCTGACTTACAGGATGACTACATGGAGGCTTTAACAAGACTTCACATTACTGTTTCTAAAGCCTACAAAGTTAACCCAGACATGAATTTTGAGGTTTTTATTCACAAAGTTGATGGTCTGTCTGATGATCACAAAATAGAAACACAGAGGGACATTCATCAAAGGGCCAATGATGACCTTGCAGATGCTGGGCTAGAAAAACTCCATCTTAGGTAACAACATGTGTGTTTGATATTAGAACCCTGTAAATGTATTCCCATCTCTGTCATTACAAACACTGTAGCTTTCTGTTACTCTTAATGTTAACATTACTTGTAATGTTTTCTAAGCTGTTTTGGGAATGTGGTATTTGAGAAGTAACTTTTCCCTCCTTTTTATTTTCCTGATGACTGAAGTCACCTGAAATATTTTCATTGGTGTTTCTTGCAAATTAATCTCTAGAGACTGGAGTCAGGCTGTTTCCTCATGACATAAATCTGCTTTGGGACTTCCCTCCTCTTGATTTCCTCACTTTCCTTCCCCAACCCCCTTTGCCTTAGTGCAAGGAATATCACATTTGTTGTTGAATTGTCCTTTGAGGCTTCCTAGTATCTTTCTCAGTTAGAAGAACCTTTTAAAGGGGCTATATTTTCAATTCTGGACTGATTTTGGTGTATCTTAGTTTTAGTATATATACTACTAAAACAAGCACAGTATATCTTAGTTTTAAAAACAGCTTATACTTTTATGAGACTCTTAAGGTTTGGGTTAAGTCAGTTTATCCTATAAATTTCCAGTGCTGCTATTAAGTTTAAAGGACTACTGGTTTATAATTAAATGTTAAGAAATATGTTAAAGAACATCTAATAAGATTGATGATGGTGATTTGTGTCCTAAAAGTATATAAGGAATATTTTTGTACATCTTACCCTTTTTTGGGGGGCAGTATATAGGCAGAAATGAGTATTTACAAGTACCCAAGAAAGTGTTCTCAGTGGTATAAGCAGTGTAAAAGGAGAGCAGAGAACAGTAATAGCGAAGTGATTTCTTTTTTTCTTGTCTGTTACAGTGATTTCTCTATAGGCTCAAGCCAACCCTCTTCCTACCCCTCATATTCCCCTAGGCTTTAGGTTCCAAAATCTTATTCTTTTAACAAACTTAGAAAAGTTTCATTGACCTTTAGATTGCTTGGATTAAAATTTTAAAGCCTTTATAGAGACCCCAAATCCACCATTGTTTGTAAACGTGTCTCCCTATCAAATCCATTTTTTTTTAGAAATCCACTGTTAATTTTGGAACTTTTATGATTCTCTACTTCATGCTTGTGTCCCATTCGAGGCCATCCCAGAATCCTAGACCTTGTTAACTTCAGCAGAATTATTGCATCTAGGTTTAATTTCTAAATTGTTTATTTATTTTTGTGTGTGTGTGGTGCTGGGGTTTGAACCCAGGACCCTCATGTATGCTAGGCAAATATTCTTCCACTGATCTACACCTGCCTGCATCACACTTTTATTTAGTACTAGTAGGTCTATGGATGAGACTCTGATTCCCAGTTTCTAGAAACTCAGCTTTGTGAAATGTCCTGTGAGGATACAGGTTCTCCCTGTCCCCACCCACCTACAAAAGGGAGGACTCTACTTACTTTGCTAACCTTTTTGCCAACAGGAAATGCTGTAGAATGTTCCTTTCTCCCTAGTGCTTGCGAGGTCATTTGTCCTTACCTGCTTCAGTGCTTTCACACCTGGAGTAGAGCCCATGCTTGCATAGGATTATATTTTTAAATCAACCCTCTGAAAGTATTAGTAAATTACCTATAAGGGGGTAAACAGTTTATATCTGACTTGTAATATGTATGTATAAATGTTAACATGAATATAATTATATAATGATTATATTCCTGAGTGAAAAAAGCAGATAGAATTGTCCACAGTGTTAAAATTGTTAGAGGCCCATCTCTTTCATTTATGCATGTTTTATTAAATCTATGTGTTCTCTCCATTGTACATCCTTTTAGGTTGGTAGACTCCTGTTTTCCATAGGGCTTCAGCTTCCATTTCCTTCATTATGCTATTTACCTAAATTCTAAGCACCAGTTGTATTTGTTCGCTTATAGGCAGGTACAGTACTCCTGAGCACTGTTTAGGGCATTGAGTTTGCACCTGTAAAACTCTCAAAGTCTCTTTCCTTGTGGAGTTTACATTCTGATGAATAACAATTCAAAAGCATGTATAAACAATTGGTGCAATTTTAAGGATTTACCAATGCTTTGAAGAAAAATTGGGATAAAGGGGTAGAAAGTGTTGGTATAGGATTAGTTTGTTGAGGACATGTTTTAGGTAGAAACCTGAGTTACCTTGTTGATTAATAAATATCACCTATCTTTTCTAGCTTTCTCTTGGGTTTTAATCTTGGTTTTTATCTCAGGTGCTTAAGAAACCAAGTTTTACGGGTCAGGTTGCATGGAGTTAGGCACACATTCAGATTCTGCATCTGGAAGTGCTTTCCTGCGTGCTGCCTTAGTTCCCCTCTGTGAAAATGCAGTACAGCAAGTGATCACCATAGGCCAAGTGTGAAACTGCACTTGTGTCCTGGAAAGATGAGGATGGTAGGCAAGATTGGCTTTATTTGAACTTACTGAAACCACATTGTACATATTGTGATTATTGCCACTGAACTTAAAATCACTTAACAGTTTACCCAAGCAGACAGTACATGTGTTATGTGCTGACCATCTGGAGTGGGCATGTGTCATTTCAACCAGTCGATTCTTGTATTGAATAAATGTGATAAAATTGTTGTACTTGTATTTCCTCTTAAATTATAAAAATTACTGAGAAAAATATGCAATTTATGGTCATCCTGTATTTAGATAATTGGACTGGTAGGTGGTTAAGGTATTTTCTAAATTAATCATACGATCTTGTGTTTTTCAGCTTTTATTTGACTAGTATCTATGACCACTCAATATTTGAAGCCTTTAGTAAGGTGGTGCAGAAACTCATTCCTCAGCTGCCGACTTTGGAAAACCTATTAAATATCTTTATTTCAGTAAGTGAGCTACTTAATTCACTCTGGTTTCTGTTTTCTTTATTAAATATATTTGTGTTTTTAGATTATCACAAAATGGGCCTTGAATTCGCTTAAATAACATGTAAATGCATAAAATACTTTGTTATTGTTATTTTCTGAATTCTTAGTACTTATCCTCCCTTTTGTCTTTAATGAACTGCTGAAAAATTTCCTTGTGCTTTCTTAATTACAATCTTCATGATACCTGTTTCCTGTAGAAAGAGTAGTACTAGAAAAGACTTAAGTCTTGGAAATACAGCTTTGTTTAATATACATCTACACCTCCTTGGAGGTCACATTGAGAAATTTTCCTTTCCTCGCTAACTATAATTTTATTATCATATGTTAACATTCTTACTCTGAGGATCCAGCTTAAGAAAAAAGGATTGTCTCCCAGTAAATTCAACATGTATCTGTTATATTTTCCAAACATTACTTAAGAAGGATTCAATGTGTGATGACCCCACTCTGACACTTAATTTATGGTAAATGTTGATGTTAAACTGTAATTCTTTGTTTTGATAATTGCCCACATAAAGAGTGTCTGGAAGCAAGGTTATTCAAAGCAGAGATTGATTATGATAATAGAAGATTAATAATGTTGCACAGCTTAGCTTGATTCCTTGCCCTTTGTTCCCACTAGGAGTTGAACCCAGGGCTTTGCACTTGGCTACACCAGCAGTTCTTTGTTACCTTTTTTTTTAATTTTTATTTTTTTTATTGGTACCAGGGATTGAACTCATGACCGTGTGCTTGCAAGGCAGGCGCTTATGCCGCTGAGCTAAATCCCCAGCCCCTCTTCATTACATTTTTTAAAAAAATTAAAAATTTTTTTATTTTGAGACAATATCTTGCTGAATTGCTAAGTGGCCCAGGCTGGGTTTGAACTTGTGATCCTTGTGCCTCTGCCTCCCACAGTGCTGGCATTTCAGGCATCCACCACCATGTCCAGCTGTATAGCTTGAATTTTGGAGAATTTTCTTGTTAAATTTTTGGTGATGTCTTGGGAAATTAAACAAAAAGTTGGAAAAAAACACTTATGCAGTTATGTCCATAATTCAAAGGAGAGAAATAATTCCATTTTTTATTCTTTGGAGAATAAAAATGTGTCTCAATCAAATACTGTTTGTGTTCTGGGGTTAGGTTGTATAGTTAAATATGACCTTGGATATTAGTCAATAAACTGCAATTTGTGATTCTTAAAGGAAACTGAACACTTCCTAATTTTGTTTTTCCAAGAATTCAGGTATTGAAAAAGCTTTTCTCTTTGATGTTGTCAGCAAAATCTACATTGCAACAGACAGCTCCCCTGTGGATATGCAGTCTTATGAACTTTGCTGTGACATGATCGATGTTGTAATTGATGTGTCTTGTATATATGGGTAAGTTATATACATATTTCTGTAAGAATTTCAATAAGCATATTTGCCTGAAAGTATTAAAAACTATTGAAACAGATAAGCTATATGTGGTGGCACACATGCCTGGAACATTCTGAGGCCAGCCTAGGGTACACAGTGAGTTCAAGGCCAGCTTGAACTACACAGCTATCTCAAATAAATGAGCTATCTCAAATAAAACAAGACAGCTGGAAACAAAACATGAACCTAAATGCTTTACATACTTTTTTGAGCAAGTTTTTTAAGGTCATTAGTGTATTTTAAGTTCTTCATTTTATGAATCACCAAAAGCAAATCTGTCTAGTCAGACTTTGAATAGAACTTAGACTTTTTTTCTTTTTTAACTAGGATTATGTTCAGGGACTCTGGTATAGTAGACCAGTAATGTTGCACTCACCTACATACCTTGCTGTAGAATATACCTTTTTTCTTTCCCCTGCTAGTGTGTGATTCTAGATCATACACTGACTTGACATTAGAAGAGTCACAGCTTCTTATGGCTGCTGGTTGTGGGTACTAGCAGTGGTGGTAAACCTTTTAGAGCTTTCAGTGATACAAGCAGTCCATTGCAGCATGCGTACTTTAGCTTGTCACCACTGGCTTAGGGAATCACTGTCAGGGCTGCCTGTGTCAGAGCCTCTTGTCAGTTAGTGCCTATTCTCGATTTCCATGTGGTACAGAAGATAATTTATGCAGTGTCTAACTATAAGTTGAGAACATTTTGGGGCCAGGGATTTAGCTCTGTGGTGCAGTGCCTGCCTGGCAAGAGTGAGGTTGTTTGATTCCAGGTACCTCCCAAAAAATTCACTTGGAGAAAGTTGACTCTTCAGCATGATGACCCCCAAAACTCATAGCATTTATGAGTTCTCTAGTCAAAAGAAAGTTTTCTTTTTTTCTCTTGTAGTGCTGCAGAGTGAACCTAGGACCTGGTGTATGCTAGAAAAGTGCTCTATCGCACTACAACCCAGTCTGGAGACAGTTTTTTATATATACTTTTTTTTTTTTTTTTTTTTCCTTTCTGGTTATAGGAATCAAACTCAGGACTTTGAGCTTACTGGCAGGCATAGTGCTGCTGAGCTATATTCTGGGCCTTCTTTTATATTCTTAAAACATGACATTTCCCCTTTACTCTGCCTTCCCAAATCAACCTGATTAATATTAGATAGGAAAGATGCTGGAAACTGCATGGAATTATGTTAAAACCCTATGTTTAGTCTTGACTTTACTAGGAGGCCACTTTATGTTTAGTAAACTTCAGTTTCTATATATTTAAAATGAGCATAGTCTCCTATTAGTTTACTTTGATTTATTCTAGAAAGGAGTTAAATTGACTAAATAGGGCTATAGTAGCAACTCCTGTTCTCTGAGTTGTTATGTGGGGAGTAAATTAAGGTATGAGGGCCATTCATGGAGGTACATGCCTGTAATCCCAGCACTTGGGAGGCCAAGGCAGGAGGATTGCTATGAGCTTGAGGCCAGCTTGGGCACATACTGAGCTCAAGGTCATAGTGAACTATATAGTTTTTTTAATTTTAATTTTTTTTGGTACTGGGGATTGAACTCACAACCTTGTGCTTGCCAAGCAGGCGCTTGTGCAGCTGAGCTAAATTCCCTGCCCATAGTGAACTATAAAGCAAGACTCTGTCTCCCTCCCCAAAAAAAGGGAAAAAAAAACTAGCCGTGGGGCATGGTGGGCTCACACCTGTAATCCCCAGCACACTGGAATCTGAGGCAGGAGGATCTCTCTTGAGTTCGAGGCCAGCCTGAATTACATAGCAAGGCTCTCAAAAAATGAAACAATTCTCCTGCCTCAGCCTCATGAGTGCTGAGATTAGAGCTGTGTGCCACCATGCTTGACAGTGCTCCAGTATGTTTAAGCTAGTAGTTTGCTTTCTTTGAAGAAATTTAGGAATGTAAATGGAAGGACTTGTCATTGGGTAATTTAAATGTAACAAAATGTTGAATAGTACCTTCTTTCAAAATAGGTTAAAAGAAGATGGAAGTGGAAGTGCTTATGATAAAGAATCTATGGCAATTATCAAGCTGAATAATACAACTGTCCTTTATTTAAAGGAGGTGACTAAATTTTTGGCATTGGTCTGCATTCTTAGGGAAGAGAGCTTTGAACGGAAAGGTAATGGTATTTTAAAAAGCTGTTGTATTCTTTGTTATAATTTTTCAGGTTGTCAGAACAATAAAAAACTACATTGCAGTGTTAGGTAAATGTTTATGTTCAAAAATCAACTCAGTGACTTTTGTCTTTTCTGTATAGAGTTCACATTATCTTTCTCCTTCCTTTGACCTTATATTTTAAACAAGTTTTTAAATATTTTTTATTTTTATTTTTATTCAGGACCCCTTTATTTCAGATCATTTTTATTAGCTGTATAGCTGCATTTGGTTTGCTTCCATGTGAAAACCGGTTTACTGAAACTATTTCTTGAACAGTAACCAGGTTACCTTTTTGGTGCATTTAGTAGCATTTTCTCACTGTACCACCTCTCCAGCCTTCTGAAACTTATGACCATGTCAACTGTTCCTCTCTCAAATCTTGCTTCCCCTTTGCTTCCCACCAGCTGAACTCTGGGTTATTTTGTGTGTTTCTCTGACTGCCTCTGGCGTTGTCTTTCTCAGTGTTGTGTTCTTCAGAATTAGGCCTTTTCTGCTTTCTGCTTGATGTTGACTCTCCCAGTCAGCTCCTCCAGTCAGTGGTTTGCTTCATCTTTTGTCTGTGGGTAACTGAAAATCCACATCTCCAGTTCTTAGTCCTGTTCTCTGGAGCTATTAGTAAGACATCTTCCCTGAAATACATGTATGTGATTGATGTCTTGGCCATTGTGTAAGTCATCAACTGATGACTGTCTTCCCCTCTTTCATGACTCTTGGCTCCCCTACTTCAAACACATGTAGTATATTTTTGTAAAATCAGAAATGTATGTATTCACTTTTGAGATAAGAACTAAAATATGACAAATACAGTTGAATTCTTTGTGTGTTGCTCTCAGTCGACATAATACTTTTTTTTTGTGTTATGTATGTTTTAGTTTTCCTGTACATGATTTATTCATTTATTTTAGTATCTATCCCTAAACACTGTATTGTGTGTCTTTGTGTAAATGATGTCTAGGTATAAGTTGTCTTTTGCAACTTGCCTGTTTCTCTTCAAAACTGTTTTTGAGATTTATCCAGGTTGACAGTACACAGTTCATTTTCACTGCCACACATCATTTGTGGATTGAGTGCACAGTATTTTTTCTTGTTGCTGGAAATTTAGATTATTGTAAAAATTAAAAATGGTTTTATGACAAATTCTCATGATAATTTTGTCTTTGCATGTATTGAGAATTTGTATAGGTTCTAGACCAGCCTGCTATCCAAAGTGGCTTTACCATTTTCACCTTGTTATTATTGTGTTGGAGTCCTTATCACTTCCTATTGATAATACTTGATGTTAGACTGTTTTAATTATGTCTGGTCAGTGTAAAATGGTGTCTCATTTGGTTTTCACTTTTGCTTACTACTGATTAGGTCAGGTGTCTTTTCATGTCTGTTCATATTTCTTTAGCAACTTAACTTGTTTATACACCTTTTTAAGAGAATTGATTTAATCTTTGTGGAGCTGGCGATTGAGTCCAGGGTCTTATGCAAATGCTAGGCAGCTGCTCTACCACTGAGCTAAATTCCCAGCCCTGTTAATTATTTCTAGCCATTCTACTCTTTTTTTTTTTTTTTTTTGGTACGGGGATCAAACTCACGACCTCGTGCTTGCCCAGGCAGGCGCTTAAGCCACTGAGCTAAATCCCCAGCCCTAGCCATTCTACTCTTAAGATTTTTTTTTTTTTTTTGGTTAGGAACTTTTGGTTGTGGAAATTTTCAGATGTGTATAAAAGTAGATCAGCACAATGAATCTCCATGTACTCTTGCTTCACTCATCTACATGCATTTAGCCTTGTTTTTCCTCTCCATATTCAATTATTACACTTTTACTGTTTGTTGTGGAAACTGTCAACTGTGGGAAAAAAAAAAAAAGAAAATAGTACATAACCTTTTAAAAAAAGTGTTGATCCAATTCAACAATTATCAAAATCATAGCCAGTGTTACTTTATATGTATGTATCTTTCTCTTCTGTATTATTTTGAAGCAAATTGCTGGCATTTTATCTTCTTGTTCCCACAGATTCTAGTATTTTAAAAAGGTAGTGCTCTTTTTAAAATGTAACAGTATTAGTATTTGTAAACAAAAAACTGACAGTAATTTAATAGTAGTGTATTAAACCTCTGGCTAGTGTTCAGTTTCTTTGTAAATTTCATTTTACAGTTAGTCCAGAAATTTTTTTTTGAGATGAGATCTTGGTATGTTGCTCAGGCAGGTTTCTTAGCTGCTTGGATTAAGCAATCCTTCTGCCTCAAATTCCAGAGTAGTGGAGAGTGCAGGCATGTGTCATGTGCCTGACTCACAAAAGTCAGTTTCTGTAGTTAAATTGGCCAAACTTGTCTTTATTGTTTTTGTTTTCCTTCTTTTGGCAGTGTTAGGAATTGAACCCAGTTCTCAAGAATATTAAGCAGGCACTTAGGATATTCTCAACCCTGTGTAGTTTTTTTCTTTTCTTTACTGGTACTGGGGATCGAATTCACAACCGTGTGCTTGCAAGGTAGGTGCTTATGCCACTGAGCTAAATCCCCAGCATTTCTTCTTTTCTTAATATAAAGGAGCATCTTAATTTGACTCCAGGCTCCTCGGACTTGATTCTCAGCACTTGTCAGCAACAGTTCTCAGATGACTGTCTCTTCAGTCCACCTAGTTTCCTGTCTTCCACCTGTGCTGTGTGCTCACTGCCAGCTCCCTGCAGTTTTCTTGTCATTTTGCTGCCTTTTCTGTGTGATTACATCTTGCGCATATACCCACTGTTCTGCCTTATCTCTGAAGCTTTCATTGACTGCTTTGCCCTGCCCCTCGCTCTTCTTCTTGGACGACTATGACATTTGTAGTCCGTTGACACCAGATTGTTTTGATGTACGTTTTGTGTGTTGGCTTTATGCCCTTGCCAGCATATCCTTGAAGGCGTGAGCCATGCCTGTTGCTGCTTTTGACACATTGTACCTCTTAAGCTGTTGAATAAGTGTTTAATGACTTTCACCAAATCAAGTACAAATTATTGAAAGATCACATAGTGTTCAGGCAGGACACACATATTTTACTTTGAATGTGAATTTAGTGATTTGAAACTTCAGTGTCAGAGATGTTAATTTGGCAAGATGATGGTCAGATTACACATTTGTCCTATATACAAGAGGATGTCATGGTGGAGATATGTGATGACTAACTGGTTCTTAGGATCAAAGAGGTTTGGACATTTAAGAATTTCAAGCAGTATTTATCAGTCAGGGTTAGGCTTAGCTACAAACCCAAAATAATCATGGCTTAAATAGGTGGAAGTTTGTATCTTTTTCACATTTAAAGATTGTGGGTATGGCCATTCTTATCCAGCTAACACAGCTCCCTAGTATCCTCTGTAGCTCTTCACTTCCTGCCCTGCCATTCTTAGCATGGCTTCTGTTTTCAAGGTTGCTTCATGGTTCAGAATAGTTCTTGGAACTCTATATTCCAGACATTAAGAAGATGCTTTCTTTCAGGGATAGAAGAAGGAATATATTTTCGTAAGCATGAGAGTTCATGCCAGGTGTGGTGGCACACACCTGTAATTCCAACAGTTGGGGGACTAAAGCAGGAGGATCACTGTGAGTTTGAGACCAGCCTGAAGTACACAGAAAGACCCTGTCTAAGAAAAAAGTGCACAGAAGTTCCATGTACCTCTGCTTATGTCAGTGATGGAGTTGGTCATAGGGCTTTACCTACACAGAAGGCGGGGAAGTGTAATGTTTTACTTAGTGCCAGGTGTTCATCCAGAAATGGGCTACCAGCTTTTCAGGGGAGAAAGGGAAAAATGGCTAAGCAATTAGCCACTTGTGTTGTAAAATAGAAGCCTTTGTTCAACCAGAATCTTTCGGTGGGAGCCCAGTTCCTGAAACAAATGAGAGGAAGCTTCTTTGCCTATAAGGAGGTACAAGCTGGGCATGCTGCCTGCTGGGCCTCTGGGATTTCTGACTCTAGGCCTGTGTTGAATACTTGGCCCAACCAGCTGCCTATTTCCTTCAGCCTTTCATTAGCTGCAAAAGACTTAAAAAATAAAAGCTTGGTAATTCAAAAGTATTTTACCTTTAGAGTTCATTGTAAATTTTCTAAAATTGCTTTGGCTTCATTTTCTCTGTTGCAGGCTTAATAGACTACAACTTCCACTGTTTCCGAAAAGCTATTCATGAGGTTTTTGAGGTGGGTGTGACTTCTCACAGGAGCTGTGGTCATCAGTCCAGCGCCCCCAGCCTGAAAGCATTGGCACACAATGGCATGCCACGAAATGCCATCTAGTCAGACTCCCAGTGGCTGGGGCTTGTTGCCAGCTTACTCCTCACTCCAAGGTCAGAAGCCACGTGCTACAGGACATGAGAGCTGCTGCTTATGGGAACCCGTGCCTGTCCCACTAGAGGCAGGGGGGTAGCATTTTTGATTTGGATGAAAACCCCTTCAGCTGGTGGTATACAACTGGAGCTGTTTCTTTAAAAAAAAAAAAAAAAAGGCGAAGAAGAATTTAGAGGCTACCAGACTCAAGTTATCTTTTTCTTCTTTCGAGTCCCACTTTAAGTAGTTGGAATATTTTGGACCTGGAGATAAGACCAGTTACCCATCCTTACCAGGTACTGTTGCCATCAGTTCCAGCTGAAAATAATGGACAAAACCAAATTTTTATACGCTTCCCTTAGGCTTTCATTTGAATAGTGTGCTTTGCTTAAATTCTAACACTGCCTCTCAGATCTCAGTTTTGGACATTGTACATCTAAGACCTTTTAAATGCATTTGCTTGCTAACTCAGAAGACTCATCATCTGATTGCAGCAAAAGACATTTCTATATTTGTTACTGAGGAAATGAAATAAAATTCTGAGTCGTGTCGGGTAGAGAGCAAGGCTCAACAATGGCTGCATCAGTTCCCTTGGAAGTGTTGTGGAAAAAACCTTGAAACAGAAGACAGTTTTTGCACCTGTGTTTTGGGTACCAGAGATGTTAACAAGTTCTTTCTCCTGCATTTGATAAATGATCATGCTTTGTGTAACAAAGGGAATTTTTTAAAAAACTTTTTCCCACAGTCCCCTTGTAGGGGAGAAACTCATTATGTTGCTGAAATATTTAGCCTACTTTTCTTTA
This sequence comes from Hydrochoerus hydrochaeris, assembly GCA_004027455.1. NCBI lineage: Eukaryota > Metazoa > Chordata > Mammalia > Rodentia > Hydrochaeridae > Hydrochoerus > Hydrochoerus hydrochaeris. The sequence goes on along the minus strand of PVLA01000458.1, from coordinate 231,426 downwards.
ATCTTGAATAGCCGCCTCTTTGTAGCTTTAAACTGTCTACATTCTATCCTCATTGCTGTTTGTTGACCCAAAGGCACTGGAAGGCTCCACTCGAGGTCGGGAGAACATGCAGTGCTGCGACGTGTGTTGTGTCACATCCTTGTCTCCAGTATTCTGACACCCGAGTGTCAGCTGTGGTACTTTTTTTCACCTAGGCTTATTGATTTGTAATTGTTTCTTTTTGTTGGTGGTTGATACCCTTCCCATTGATTTAAACTTACACATTATTTTTACTCTACATATCCAGTTGTCCTATATTCCAAAGCCACTGGACCACTTGAGTACATAAGTGCCACTGTTTAATGAAACCTACATTCAGGTCTGTAAACCTAACAGTGTGACTTGGAGTGCTTCCTGCAGATGACTCTGACTGTTGAGTATTTACATGGACCATGGTGATATCCAAAAGAAAAATGCTTTTATATTTATAGATTATTTCATTGAACTATATATAAAATGGGTATCAATAAATGTATTTACTCCAAAATCAGTTTTTCAGCTTGCCTAAGTTATGAGAGGGTGGGGTACTGGTACATTGAAGTGTCCCGCTGTATCACCGCCTTTTTGTCCATTGCCTTTTCTTCTGATGCCTTGTATAGTCAGCATTATTCTCTTTGTTTCGGGACTTACCTGTTTTTTGTTTTTTTTTTTTGTAACGGGGATCAAACTCAAGACCGCGCACTTGCAAGGCAAGGGCAGGCACTTATGCCATTGAGCTAAATCCCCAGCTTCAGGACTTATCTTGATGCAGGAATTCCCCTGCAGGTATCTTCCCTGGCTCACTTCTGTTCTAGAGTAGGAGATGTGGGCCAGGTGAAGATGTATTTTGGTTTTAGTTCATCTCAACAGGCCTCACTCAATGCCAGGGAGTAAGTATCCAGGGCCTGGCATGACTGATGCATTGTATTCAATTTAAGGAGTCAGGAGATGAATGAAGCAGAATACTATTAAAAAGATGGTACCTGGTCCAGCTTGTTTTTTGTGTTTTTCCTGTTCCTGAGGTACTCACTATTGACCCTTAAATGTCTGTTAAACTAGTGTTTTATTTGTATGGACATATAGTTAGGTCTGAGTTGATTGGAGAAAAGTGTGTTATCAGTAGAGTAGAAGTTGAAAAGAGTTGGACTGCTTAAGAAGTTAAGTTTTAAAACTATAATGAAAAATCACAGAGACAGATTGAAAAACCTTATTACAATATTTAAGCCTACTACCTTTGGAAACAGGTCCCAAAGGGGTAAAGAACCCTATGGAATGTTATAGAAGGCCAAAAAAGCCTCGTGATAGGCGGGGCTTTTGGATGGTGATTGGATCATGGGACACTGTATTCATTGGTGGGTTTGTCCACTGATAAGTTTACAGCCGGATGTGCTGTTTAGGTAGGTTATGTCTCCCTCCTTGGCTCCCCACTTTATCTCTGCTTCCTGGGAAGCAGCTTTCATCCACTGTGCCCCACTGCTGTGTCATCCTGTCCTGCAGCCAGCTGACTATATACTAAAATGTGAGCCAAAATAAACCTTTCAAGTGGGTGTCACGTCATTTGTCCCAGCGAAGAGGAAAATTAAGACAATGGCCATGTAACTTACAACTCCAAGCCAGGATACTGTTGAGCATGGGAAGTACGATGGATGTTTGTAATTACGCCTGAGCAAGATACAAGCTGGCACTGTCCCAGGTGAACCGCGGATGGCTACACTAGTCACAGCTGTAGTTGGTGGCAAAGTGGGGCTGTAGGCAGCCCTGCACTACCTACCTCTCCTGCCTCAGAAGTCTGAGGAAGGAGGCTCCAGAAATGTAAGGCCAATCTGGGCAGCAAGGCATCTATGTGTATGTGTGTGTGCATGTGCGTTTGTGTGTGTGTGTGTGTGTGTGTGTGTGTGTGTGTGTGTGTGTGTGTGTGGTGGGGACCTAGATATTGCACCCAGCCCTTTTTATTTTGAGATGGTTTTCTTAGGTCACTCAGTTGCAATGCTTCTGTCTTGGCCTCGTGGAGTGCTGGGACAACAGATGTGTATGTATAGTACTTAGCTACCCAGTAGTTACTTTTTTTGTTTGGAACCAGGACTTGAATTTGAGTTCACTCCTTGTGCTTTCCGGGCAGACATTTAGGTCACTGAGCTACATTCTCATTCCTACTTTTTCTGCTAGTACTAAATATTACCAATTCAAGGAGTGGTTACAAAGAAAAAACGAAATGGAATGTAGAAAACATTATTCAGGTAAAAATAATACAAAATTTTCAAATGTTTTTCTGAATTGTTTTTGCAACCTCATGGATGTTTATTTGTACCAGTTACTTCATAGCTGGGAAGGGTGGCTAAAAGAACTTTGAAATCTTTTGCAGCAAGGAATTCCAATAATTCACATTCTCTACCTCCTCTGTTTACATGCATTTCATAAATACACTTGAACATGTATGTACATAGTGACGGCCCAATATAGAAAGCTGGAGTTATTTGTGACTTGTTAATTTACCTTCCTTCTATCCTTGAGTTCTGTCTTCATACAGAGAAATTTTAAAGAGGGTAAAAGTATGGTGGTGTGCACATTTTTCTGGGTAAAAGCACTGTGTGACCTGTGGATCTTGGTGAGGCTCTGTTTTCCTTTTTTGCTGTCAAAAGTGGAAAACTCTTCAGTGATTTAGAAGAGATTATTAGTGGCCTTTATTACCATTTTCTATCTAAGCTAGCAACGTAAACATTCTCCCTCATCTATGAGGGCCCCTGAAGAACACAGTGTCTAAAGGGAATATAGGCAGCAATCAGGTCTAGCTGGAATGTGTCTTCATTAATAGAGGCTTCTCTGAACTGCTTCACTAAGGTTAAAGACCCTACACATACATCCAAGGAGGACATAAGGAAGTGACAACTGCCAAGTTATTTCTGGTGGTTGGTTTGTAGTACCTCATGAAATCTCCACAGCACTGTGTTAGGACTACATTCCTGTTTTACAGACAGAAGCACAGAGAAGCTAGATTGGGAAGTTAGAATTGGAACCCACACAGTTTGTTGTGTGTGTGTGTGTGTACTGAAGACTGAACCCAGGACCTTTGTAGTGAGCTATATCCCCAGCCCTTTTTTATTTTTTCGTTTTGAGACAGGGCCTTACTAGGTCATCAAGTTTCCCAGGCTGAGCTCAAGCTTTTGATCTTCCTGTCTCAGTCATCCAGAGTGTGGGAGCTAGAGGATGCTCCACAACACCCAGCTCAGAACCTCTACCCTTAAAACGCCACATGGCCTTGTTCTCTTTCTGTGTTTTACAGAAAAAGAATTTTATAGTTAAATTTTGGAAACATTGCATTGTTAACTTCTTTTTGGAGATCACTATGTACAGTCCTACACAAGAAGACCTGCAATAAATTACTGTTTACCTTCATCTGTATTACATGTTATTGATCCTTTGGAAATGCCTGATCAATCAGTGGGTAATGAATATATGGAAGGACATACAACACGTAGAAGCATTGTCAATGGAATTGGAAGTATGATTTTTTAAGTACCATTTTCTCTATGTCTCAATATCTTCAGCAAACTAATTCCTTGGTTGGCTAGTTTAACACCGTAGCATTTCTTTACAACACATCATTGTTTAGGAAAAGCATTCACTCTTGTCCAGCACCTTGAGTTCACTCTTTGGGCAGTAAATGGCTTTTTTACGTTTGCTGTGGTATCCAGTTGCTTAACTTTAGGCCTCTAGGTGGCGGTGTTGTACCGTATATTTCCAGCTTTCTGACTTCTGTATATTTGCTCTGTTCTGAAAGTTTACATTGCCTGCATCATCCAAGCAGACGCCTAATTTAGAGGTGAAGTTATTTGCCCTGAGATAATGTGCAGGACTGATATGAAACTTTTTAAAAAATTGGAAGTGAGGAAGTTTGCAATTTTCTTTTTGACAGGTTGGATAGGATGAAGGTCATAACATCATTTGCTTTATGAATTATGAGTTACCAAGGGACTTTAGGAAGATAACTATGTCTACATTTCTTTCTTTTTTGAGACAGGGTCTTGCTATGCAGTTCGGGCTGCCCTTGAGCTCACTTTGTAGCCCAGGCTGGTCTTGAACTTGCAAGGATTCTCCTGCCTCAGCCTCCCAAGTACTGAGATTATAGATGTGAGCCACACACCCAGCCTTATGTCTACATTTATATGCAGGTAGAACTGCTCTATCCCTATACCATCTCTTGTAGATATGTATGCCCTTAAAGATTCCCATAGAAGGAAATGTCATATATTTAAATTAAAATACTGGCTTTCATCACTTTTCTTAAGTAGGTTTGTTGAACTTATTTCATTATTTTATATTTGAGACAAAAATACTGTGAAGGAAAAGAATACACAGTGTTATCCTTTCATTGGGCACTTTTTATTTCCTCTAGACCCACATCGTTTCCCTATAATCCCCAGCTGTGACTTTGTTCTGCAAAGACAAATTACATAAAAGGAAGTAAATGTATCATGCATCCTCAGACCTGCTTAAAATGTAACAGAGGAAATTGCAAAGGACGGTGACAGGGAGGAAGTGAAAGGCAGGAAAGCAGTCTTCCCCGCTTCCAAGCGCCTGTCATGTCAACTGACTCCTCTCAGAGTGTTGCAGCTTCCACCTGAAGATCTGTACACTTTGAAATATCAGGCTGGAGGTGGTGATGCATTCCTATAATTCCAGCATTCACAAGGCTGAGGCAGGATCGTTGCAAGTTCAGGGCCAGCCTGGATTACATAGGAGACCTGTCTTAACTCTCCTCCCCCCCCCAAAACCCCAAAACACCCAAAAATCTAAAATGAAATATAAATCTTCTGCACTGTTCTCTTTGCATTTCTTGAGGTGCCAGAACACCCAGTTTTAATAAATTGTGCATAGGCTTTTCTTTCCATGTCCTATATCCTGTTTATTCAAATTGGCATGCACATTTTGTGTTCCAGGTAATGAGTCAACTGAGATGGGAGCATTAATTTCTTTGTGCAGGCTGGGCTTGTCTTTTATTTTTTCTTTGGTGCTGGAATCCAACTCAGGACCTTGCACTTGCCAGGCAGGCACTGTGCCGCTGAGCTATGTCCCCGGCCCTGGGCCTATCTTATTAAAAAAGCAGAGCTGGAATTCTCTATTCTGAGACATTGTTCCACAAAAGGCATTGACCTACCAAGTGTTTCTCTGACACCTATCTTGACTTTGGAAATGGAATTGTTTCTCGTTTCTATGTGCGTAAGTTGCTTTTGTGCTTCATTGTGGCTCTTTCTGGTCAGATGTTTAAGACCAAATCTCTTGGCTCTGTCTCCTCACTGCCTGAGCCCTGTGGCAGTGGTGGAAATGGGGCAGTAGAGAAAGGCAGTCTGTTTTGCTGGTCAGGAGTCGCAGGATCTCAGGAGAAGCATCCTCTGATAAGTAGAGTCCTGAGGCTGGAGGAGGGAAAGGAGACCGAGCTAGAGATCAGGCCAGCACATGTGTGAGGGCTGTGGTGAGTCAGTGGGAGGAGGACAGCTGGGTCAGAAGTTAGAACGATCCTTACAGTGAGAAAGAAACGGGGTGGGGGGGCTTATAGCGAAATGCAGCACCTAAAGGATAAGACGTAAAGGATAAGAACAAGTGACAGAGCTTCCTTCCACTTTGCCTGGGAATACTGAGGACCCTGAAGGATTTCCAACTAAAGATCTGAGCCACTTCGTACTTCTTTAAGTTTGCATGCTCCTCTCCCAAAGTATCATTAAATCTTTAACTATTCTTGATTTCTTTTAGATCCAACATAATGACTGGAAAATTTCACATGTAATTCGTATTATTTTTTCACCCCCCCATTCTTATAAGAGCTTTAGTGCTTGTGGTGGTGCATGTCTGTAATCCCAGCACTAAGGAGGCTGAGGCAGGAGGATCACTGTGAGTTTAAGTCTAGCCCAAACTGCAAAGCAAGACCTTGTCTCAAAAAAAAAAAAAAAAATCCGGGCTAGCCTATCATAATAAACAATTTTTATTATGATTACTAGCAGTAGCGGTAGTATCTTAATGTTTAAAAGCTTACAACTCACCTGCCATTGTGCCTAGACTTTGACTTGTGCCTTCTCATCTAATGCGGTCCATTTATTCAGTGTCATTGGGTTGAAGCTATTGCTGTGGCTCATTTTACTGATGAGAAAAGTAAGGCACTAAGAGGAAGGAACTTACAAGAATGTTACTTTTTTTATTGGCAGAAGGGTCTGTCTTTGGTGGTAGCAGTACTCATAGGCCAAGTCTGTGGAAGGAAGAAGGGAAGGGAGGCAGGACAGAGGGAGGGAGGATGGGAGGGAAGGAGGGCAGATAGGTAGTGGATGGCTGTGCGTTTCTGAGCAGCTATCTCAGAGCCTTTGGAGAGTGGCGGTACCTCCCATCACGGCAGAGGCAGGACAAGTTTTCTCCTCTCCTTGGGCACAGGAATGACTTTCAACTTCCCTTGTTACTAAGATGTCTGGGTGAGTTCTGGCAGTAGTGTGAGGAGTGATGTAGCCTACTTCAGGGTCCAGTCCATAAATCCTCTCTGCATGGTGCTGCACGCGCGCGCTTTCCTGGCCCACCGGAGCAATACAGATGATGAGTACATCGTTGAAAACACGGAGTGTGAACAAAAGGAAGAAACCTGGATCCCAGGTCAACTGTTGACCAGAAACACCTGCGTTTGGAGTAATATATGTATACAGTAAAGAACTGCCTCTGGTGTTAAGCCTTTGAGCTTTTGGGCATTGTCACAGCAGCTGGTCTTATCCTAACTTATGCAACCACACGCCATGGGGGTCATGATTCTTAACTAAGGGCTCAGACAGGTAGTTAGTAAGGTGATAATCTGCAAAAATATGAACCAAAAAGATTCAGGTTTTTTTTTGTGATTAGTTGCAAAATACAAAAACTCAACAAAAACAACAATTTCAGGCCAGGAGGATTATAAACATTACAGATTTTGAAGTTTGCAGTTCGCTAAATACTCTTCAGGGCAAACTTTGCATGCAAGCAGTTCACTGAAGGAGACTAGGAATCCGTAGATGGGATCCAAGGGTTCCGAGAGTTCCTGAATGTGTGTGCAGAAGTCTATGCGCCAACTAGACAGAGAGAATCTGACCTTCTTCTTTTATCCAAAGAGGTGAGGAACTAGTAGTGAATGTGAGCACAAGACACTTGGGAGGCTTATTTAGAACAGAAATGCAAAATTGGACTTGGCTGCCTGTTCTGGATTTCACATTTTTCCTGGGGTTTCCAATTCTGCCCCTTATATATGTAAAAACTATAAAAGGAGAGCTTTTCTTGAAACTGATACATTAGCATATGGCATAAGTGTCAATGAGCAAGTAAAATAGTCTGGGTAAGGGAAATCGTGAATATAAAACATAACTGTCTTGTGGTCAAGTAGAACCTTAAGCAAATAGTTTTCAGGCATAAGCTAAATAGGCATAAGCTCAGTCAATAGTCTACCCCTGGGGGCCAGTCAGCCTCCTCTTCTGTGTGTCTTGGGTATCTCCATTGTTTGGTTCCCTGGGAGAGGGATGTCTCTCCTCTAACACGTCTTCCTGACCTTGCTTTTCTCATCTTGATCTCACTTCTTAGTAAGACTTCTGGCCCACATTTTGGCCTATCTAATTTCTTCTTTTGATCGCTTTATGTTTTGAAGTCCCATGAGGGTCATCATGAGGCTTAAGGATCTGTCTGTGCATTGACTCTCGTGTGTATCCAAGGGTGCACATCTGATCTCCCAGTAAACACTCAGTAGAGATGTATCTGAGCTGGGGAATAATTCGATCAGTAGACAATAGGACTGGGAAGCTGCTGGAATGGTGTTTACCTATAATCCCAGCACTCTAGGAGGCTGAGGCAGGAGGATTGCAAGGTCAAGCCAGCCTGGACAACTTAGTGAGATCATGTCTTTAAAAATGTTAAAAAAAAAGGTCTGGGATATAGCTCAGTACAAAGGCTCCAGTACCACACACACACACACACACACACACACACACACAGATGGGAAGATTGTCTTAATTGCTTCCCTAGTCACTGGAGCATTTAAGAGAGGAAAGGTTTATTTTGGCTCGTGTTTATAGTCTTTGGTTAACTGAGTTCAAGGTAGGACAGTGAGGCAGAGGAGAGCTGCTCAGGGCATGGTGGGCAGAAAGCAGAGTGTGTCAGGGGAGTCCCTAGAGAGGAAGATTTGACTTTCCAGGTTCCACCCACAGCAATCCATCTCTTCCCACCAGGCCCTGCCTCCTAACAGCTCCTTGGCTATGGTGCCCCATAACCCAACCATCTTCCAAAGGTCCTGCCTGTGATCTCATGAGGCTTTACAGGACATCTAGCCATGAACCACAATGGAGATGTAACTTCTGATCCACTGAAGACTACTGTGAAGCTGTGGGCTTGCTGTGGATGACACTGAGGGTTAACCCGTGATTTACTGATTGTCTACTCTGGGCTCAGGTCCAAGCCAGCTCCTACTAGGTGTCAGGCTGTGTTTTAGATATCAGAGATATATCAGTGAACAAATAGCAAAGTCCTCGCCATCCATAGCATTGACTGTTATCTAGACAAAAGTTAGGATGCAGATGGGGAAAAACAGGCTCTAGAGAAATGAAGAGGCTTCTCCTAAGTTACACCTGTGAGTGAGGGTTGGTCTTCTGACTGGGGTCTCACAGGCTTGCCACCACACTGAGAGGGTGCAAGATATGGAAGGCAATGGAAGAATTGTGTGTGTGTGTGTGTGTGTGTGTGTGTGTGTGTGAGAGAGAGAGAGAGAGAGAGAGAGAGAGAACGAGAGAGAATGTGAGTTTGCATGAGAATTAAAAGGTTTTTTTGATGTCAAAATGTACTATAAACAAGGGAAAATGGTTGCTACAGGTAGTAGACAAAATTAATGTTTTTCATACAATTTTATAAATCAGTAAGCAATACTTTCCAAAAATAAAATACAGAAAAGACATTAGTGTGTGAGACACACAAACACACAATGTAGAAGAGGTCAAAAACATGAAAAATCATAATGCTTCACTAGTAATAGAAGAAATCCAAATTAAAGTAATGAGCTTCCCTTTCCGTTTATCAAATGAGCACCTTTTCAAAGGACGAGACTCCGTGCTGGTGAGAGTACAAGAACAGGGTCTTTTGTGCTTGCTTCAGTAACCAATTTTAGGGTATTCTTAAATAGATCAACTCCTGTACTTCTTTAAAATAACATAGATTTGAAAAGTCTCATTACCTTTTTTAAAGAACCATATTAACAGTGTCTTCCAATTTTTCTGGAGTAAATGAATATGTATCCTTTTTATAATTAACAGTATACATATATTCATTTTTGAAAATCTTACAAAAATTGAAGAGAAGATGAGGAAGAGATATGTATTGGCTTTTGATACATAAGAGAAGACGATCTTTAAACCAGGGCAAGGGGTAGAGTTTACTGTCTGCACTTCCCAAGGTGTCAAATGGTCACCATTGTGCGTCGTCTTCTGTCCTATCTGTCCGTCCGTGGCTGTCTTCCTCTCAGCTCCTGGTCGGACCCTTCTCATCAAGATCTCCAGTTCTGTGAGCAAGACCTATGCAGTTTCTGCATTTTAGTGTCCACAGTGATGGCCTCCACCCTAGATGCCCTCTGTAGTCACTTGGGGTGATTTTTAAATGACAGTAATCCCAGGCTCACCCCAACCCAGTTAAGCAAGGCTGTCCCATGTCACTTGCCATCAGTTAGGGCTGAGAACCACCAGCCTCAGGGCTCACCAAGCTGTACTTGATATTTTCTATGTCCAGGCCTGGTAATTTGACAGAATGCAGGCTTGATAAATTAAATGGGATTGGTTTCTCAGATTCTCAAGCACAAAGAAGTCTAACTTCGCTGCCTTTTCCCCTTAACCCAAAGTATCAAACAGAGGCACACCAGGTATCAGATGTGTATCCATAAATCATCACATTGTTCTGTTTTCTTCTAAATTTCTGGATTGTGACAACACAAGTATCTGCAGTTAGTACAAGGTCTAGGGTGAGATTTTCAAAGCAAGATAATTTTTTTTTGTACCAGGGGTCAAACTCATGACCTTGTGCTTGCCAGGCAGGTATTGTGCTGCTGAGCTAAATCCCTGATCCTAAATTTTGATTTACTTGGTTAAACAATGAAATATATTGCATTGCACTACTTGACAGAAACAATCATTAGCCACCATAGGGTGGTATATTTATCCCCATCCTTGGCACTCTGTAAATATATATAGGATCAGTGAATGAATGAATGAATGAAGGAATGCATAATATCACCAAAACCAAAAAAGTAGTGTCTCAGGGCCGGGGGTTTAGCTCAGTGGCGTAAGTGCCTGCTTGGCAAACACGAGGTCATGAGTTTGATCCCTGGCACAAAAAAAAAAAAAAAGAAAGTACAGTGTCTCTCAGTGTACACTTGTCTTTCTTTTTGTAGTGGGAGAACATAGGGCCTTACCACGTTGCTCAGACTGGCCTTGAACATGCCATCCTCCTGTTTCAGCCTACCAAATAACTAAGATTACAGGCATGCACCTGGCTGAATATTTGTCTCTGATAAGATTTTCTGGCTCCTTCTGCGACTTGTTGTTCTATTGTACCCATCACCATTCAACTTTTATTTAGATCTTTAGTTGAATATAACTGTTTTTGGTGATGCTGTATCCAACACAACTTGCAAGCATTAAACTTCAAAGTAAACCAGTTTATGGGCTGGGACAATGTTCAAGAACATTTCCTGCTGAATTTGGGCCCTTACAGATGGGTTGTCATTTTCTTTTGGTGGTTTAATGCCAGCATTTGTTCTTGTATGAAACTCTCTCTTCCTTTTGTCTCTAAAAATCCTAAAGCACAGGTAAGAGCCTCCCGAACGTTTCTGGGTACATCTGTTCTGTAGGCAGGCATGGCAGTGGAAAGCGAATGTCACCGGCGCAGCCATAATTTAAGACGTCCTTTTAAAAAATTCCAATTTCATCATTTCACAGAAGAATAGATCAATATTTCTACAGTTAAGAGTTTAGTTAAAAACCCTGCTGTGCAATGAAATAATGCATCTGCTATTGGCGTAGAGCGACTGGGATGTTAATTCCCTGGTTTTGTGTCAGTTAAGGGCAAATTAGCCTTCCAGCACTAGTCATGACTCATTATGTCATTATGTAGAAGGCACTTACTGTACCTCCACTACTATGCAATTTAGATCCAATAAAAATTGTGACAGCGTTTTTATCCACTTCATTAAGCTACTAATTTCTTGTAAAAAATGTACATTAATCTTTTTATAGCTTCATGCAGAGTGGCATATTTTTAGACTCTAACATTGATTAGGTCCTGGTTAAGAATAATTTTCACAGTACTTTTAAGAAATGTAAATAAAGTTACAATAATTTAATTTTTCAACATAGTTATGACAGTATTGATCTTAAAATGAACATGTTGACTAAATTAAATGTGTAGCCCAGATGAAATACAGACTGAATATTTAAGTGCGCAACAAATTACAAAGCGTGGCTTAACAATACCCTGCAAGCAGGATGAAGAGAGGGGGCATGCACCTCCGTGGAAAATATTTTTTTCCCATTGTGGACAATATTAATTGCTCATATTTTAAAAGATGTAAATAAGGATTTCTTTTTCTTTGACACTTGGCTTTTCTTACCCCAATGTTTTTAAAAATACAGATTAAAAAAAAGTCTTCTCCTCTTGATTTTTTTATTCCTTGGTAAGTATTAGTGGTGCTTTTGCCTGAATGTGTCAGGGCATAGTAGAAAAGGAAAAAGTTCCCTCTGCCTAGGAGCAGGTTGGAATCATAAAAGACAGTGCCCAGGGTTTTTGGAGGGTACTGTGAGGCGGGGCGGTGAAGAGCAGAGTGTTGTCATTTGTACATTTGATGACAGTAGCTGTTCCTCTCTCTTCAAGTACCCTTCCTACCCAATCTTTTTTAGCACCCTGCTGATGAAGCTGTGAGTCACGTCTTCACTGTCTGGAAAGGTGAGCTCTAACTGCTGGCCGGCACTGACGCACTCTGACTTCCCATCAGATCCTGACCTGCCTTAGAGGACCTCATCTCCTTGCTCTGGACCCTGAGTGCTGCTTGGACTTTGCTCCCCTCTGGCAGTGATGCTTTTTGCTTTGCCAGGTGAGGGAACCCCAGCTCTGTCTTGGTCTCTAACCCTGCCTGTTCCAGCCCATTAGCACATATCCACTGCCTGTCCTAAGGGCCATGCAAGTTGCTAGAAGGACGATGGATGGTTAGGCTTGATGACAGGAGATACTTAGAGTGTGAGCAGTACTGAATTGCCAAGGACTTAGCTTCTCTCTGAAAATACTGACTGGGTCCCCTCTCTCTGCCTGTCCCTGTCTCTTTTAAGAATGCTTTGTACTGGGTGGCAATAAAGGCTGCTATGGAAATAAAGTCCTAGAGTAAGTCCATGGGTGCTTCTGATACTGGGAAGTGCTCTGCTTTTTGAATTTACTGGGTCCTGTGTCTTTCCAGCAAGGATTTAGAGTGGGGGCGGAGAAGAAGTTCTTTCTGCCTGTAACATCTCTTTCTCTGAGATGGCACAAGCCTGAGCCATTCTCAGGGCTGTTACTGGCCATTCTCTTAGTGTGAAAGTTGCTTTAGCTGCTGTTAAGAGTCATCGTAGTCCCATGATGCTTGTCCAGGTCCCTGGTTCTGGGATCATGGTTGGACCCAAGTGGACTTGTGTGGGACTCAAAGGCTGGTCCTTAGCCCATGGCAAACAACATCTCTCTGTCCCTCGGTGGCCTCCTAGAGATCCCACCGGGCTGGAGATGGGTGCTCTATCTGGGCTGCCCCAAGGCCTTGGGTTAAACAGAGAATGCTACCTTGGCATTTCCCCCAGCCAGGCCTCTTTGCAGTTGCTGTGGCTGCTACCCAGCTGTTTACTGCCGTGCCGTGTTCCTAGAAGTGAAACTTGTGGTTGCTATTTGCATTTGTCTTTGCCCATTAGGAAGAGCAATCATCTCATCTCTGCTCTCACCTCTTAAGAACATCACCACTTTTATAAGTCTCCTCTCAGAAAAGACCCAGAGAGGAAAAGTGACTACTCAAGGTAGTTAAGTCAAGGTAGGCAGGGCCAGGAGTCCAGTCCCATGCTCAGGACACCGGAGCTCACAAAACACTTTTGGCAGTGGGACTGAATAACAACTAAGAATGCAGATACTTGAGTTAGGTAGATTTGGACTAAAACTCCAGCTCTTTCACTGGTTTACTTAGCTTGAGTAGATTATTCAATTTCTCTGAACCTTTGCTTCATTGTGTTGGAAGTGTGGAAAAATATTTTTAAACTTTATATGCTTGTGATAAGGACTAAATGAACAAATGTGATCACTCAGCCTTATACCTGATACAAGTTAGCTGTTGTTATTTTCATTATTATGATGGTGATTAGTATTAATTCATTCAAATTGCACTGTAATGCCATGAGACAGGTGTAGCTCCATGAGACAGGTATAATTACCATTATACCTAAAATTGATGGAAGGGAAAGATGAGGATTGGCAGAGTTTAGCACGATCTCCCTGAAGCCTGTTCCTGTACTGTTCCCTGCCTGTGCCCAGTGGTGCTGTCAACCTCCAGACCCACAGGTTCCTGCCTTTTCCCTTCCTTGCACGAGGCCGGCTGAGGGATGCCAGGCTTCATGGCTGGGTGGACGATCTCCGGTTCCAAGGCGGCCACAGGCATGACACTGATGCAGTGGCAGGGGAAGGGGGATCTAGTGCAGAGGAGGAGCTGAGCAGTGCCCCAAGCACTGAGCCTGTCTCTGCAGGAGGAGCTCGTGTTCTGGGGTCACCTAATTACTCCTCACAGAAAGCTCTTCTGCCTTAAGTATAGGGTTCTGTGTGTGAAGCTGTCTGCAAGGCAACCCTGGGGACTGGCAAGAGGTTAAGCTCTGTTTCTCTTCAAAACAATGATTCCTCTGAGGTTTATATAAATACTCAATCAGTTTCCTATTATGACAACGTGAAGGAGCAGTTGGTTGCATCTTCGTAACTAAGACTTGAAGAGAAGTCAATGACGGTGAATGAATTAGACTTAGATGTTTTCCCCTGTATACCTTCATCTTCTCCCGGGATGCACCTGCTGGCCTGGCTGAGGATTTCAAGGCAGGCCTGGCCCGGCACTCCCTGAGCATCGGTGCTGGGGAGGAAGAGAAGGAGGATGAGGAAGAGGAGGAGGAGGAGGAGAAAAAGAGAGGGAGAGGAGGGCGAGAGGGACAGGGAGGGAGAGGAGGGGGGAGAAAGAAGTGGAGGAAGGGGGCAAGATGCGGAGGGGAAGAAGGAGGAGGCTGTGGGCAGCCCCTCCCCACCAGGCAGGAAGTCCCGGAGTAGGAGAGGTTCAGTTTGCAAGCTCCATTGCCAGATGGTATTTGATACGAATATTGATGTTAATGGCGTTTGGATAATGACACTGTCTGTGGCAGAGGCTTTATTACTGTTATGAACGGCACAGTCCTGGAGGGAACCATTCCGTTTAGTTACCTTTGTGTGTGTGTTGCAAATGTTTAACAGACAATTACCAGGAGACAGTGTTCTAGGGGATTTTGATTATTCCTGGATTCCCAGGCAGGTCCTGAAATCAACCCACACCGTGTTGCTGAGGCACCTTGGAAGAGCCTGCCTGGGATTACTGACATTCCTCTCTGCAGAAACTGGTCACTGCAGCCTTTTCTACTTGTCCCTGACATTTCCACTCTTGTAGGATCTGCTTTGTTGCAACCTCTCTCCATAACCAGATATATTGAAAAACCTTACCTTTTACACTTCCTGGGGGAGTTTGAGCTTTTTCCTATTAAAAATGAATAATAAAATCCTCCGCTTTCATCCTAATGGGGTTAGTAGGAGGTGTTTAGCTTTTTATAGCTACCTAGATGATTGAAAAAAGGCAGATGAAGCCATCACAAAATTAAGGAAGAGGTCATTGTTAGAAGACCAGGGACTGAAGTCTTTTAAAAGCATTTCTGGTCTTAATTCAAAGCACCTCTCTGGAGAGCTTCAGGGAACGAATGGGTTTCCTCTGCTGGAACCAAAGCTTTGGCAGGGTGGAGACTGTGTGACAGGCTTCTCTGTGAGTTCTGTGGAGGGATCGGTCCTCTAAGAGCAAATATGACACTTTTAAGATGGATTATTTGTCAGATAGTTAGGCCTGTTTCCCTACATCAGGCAAAAACCTTCTGCCCTTGTGAGAAATGATCGAATGAGTGGGACCTCAGGCGTTTTTGGGGCCTTGGAAAATGGCTTCAGGGACAAGGCTGGTGGTTGCTATGAACAAAATGCTCCTGGGATCTTAGATATCAGGCAAGATGGGAAATCAGCAGGCCGGGCCAAGGTTCTGGAAACAGCACACGAGTGGATTGTTGTATGTGCTTCTGGCTTAGACAGCGCAGCTCTGAATCTGAATACAAAACAGAGAAAATGCTCTTTTGCTCCTTTCAGACTAATGATTTTGTCCTTTTTCCTCTCTCCTCCTCATTTTATTTCTTCATGTATAACATCTGCAAGAGGGCAGCCAGACTAAGAAAACGGCGCTAAGCTCAACCAATGCCAGCCATCGATCCAAGGGTGGGACCCGATTAATCAATGGGATTTTAGCTGTGTTCATGTCCCCATGGGACAGCAGGCCAAAGACAGCTCTTGCCTCTGTAGAGAGGAGGAATCTGAGAACTGATGGAGCCAGTCA
Organism: Hydrochoerus hydrochaeris; assembly: GCA_004027455.1. Taxonomy (NCBI): domain Eukaryota; kingdom Metazoa; phylum Chordata; class Mammalia; order Rodentia; family Hydrochaeridae; genus Hydrochoerus; species Hydrochoerus hydrochaeris. The sequence continues at coordinate 215,726 of PVLA01000458.1, read as the reverse complement.
TCTGTTGATTCTGGGAGGTGAGAGGCTCCCCCGACCCCAACAGTCTTTGTGGCAGTTTCAGAGAGCCACCTTGGGGGTTCAAGATGCTCACTTGTTCCGGCCATGTGACATTACTGCAGGATTTACTGGGCTCTAGGAACAGATTTCTAGAACAGGGGAAACTTCATCTGACATACAAGGGATCCCTCACACATAGAGGCCTGAGAAATCATTTCTCTTACCTTCTTCATTGCATAATAGGAGAAACGAAGACCTAGTGAGGGAAGGAATGTGGCAAGATCATATGATGAATTAGTGAAACTAAACCTCTTTGCCTTATCTGTATTATAAGCCACTGAAAAGTTGATACAAGTAATTATAGAGAATTCAGACAGAGTATAGATACCCAAACTGAAGAATTCGGTTTGAAAAGATTAGACCACATTTTAAAAAAAAGGTTTCTTTTCCTTTTTTAGCATTTTTTTTTTTATTGAGCTAATATATCTATCTACAAAAATTTATAAATACAGGTTAAGTTTGTAAACACTGAAGGCCTTTGAATACTAAGTAAGTGCTCTACCACTGAGCCACACCCACAGACCTGGCCATGATCATTTCTTTGCTTACTAGACTGTGTATATTTGTTTTTTGTATCTTGTTTCTTTGATGCAACATTGTGAGGTTCATTCATGTTGTAGCAGGTAGCTGAATTCTTTTTCATGAAAATGAAAGTGTAATCCTTCATATAGCTCAGCCTGTATTAGAATGTCTGAAAGAGGTTGATTTATTTATTTGGTCCTTTATTTTAGTTGTACTGATCAAACACTATTTTTTATTTTTTAACCTTCAGGACTGATTGCTTCATGAATTTTCCTCCAACCATACACCAATTTCAGGAACACGGGGTTTTGTGTGTGTGTGTGTGTGTGTCTATTTCCAAGCTGGGGGGCAGGGAAGTGAATCCCAGAATTTCTCGTTTTGTGAAAGAGGCTTGGCCTAGACTGCGAGTCCCCTGGGGGTAGGAATTGTTTTATCTGCCTGATATCCTCAAAACCCAGTATTGAGTCAGTTCATAGGAGGAAATCAATAAGTTTGTCCAATAAACAAAAGAATAACGGTCACTCAGCATAGTCTCTGCAGGATGCCTGAATGCTCTCAATAGTATGATCCACAGATCTCCTCCTCACTGAGGACCTGTTACCTTGGTAGTCTGATGCAAAGGGTCGGCTTGTTGGTGGAGGCAGGTGTTTTGATCATGCTCAGTACATTCTTGTCTTACATTTAAAGAGACCTTGGAAAGGCCAGTATAAGCCAGAGACTCGCCCCTTCTTCTGAAATTGCGACGGAGCCTGGGGAAGAGAATCTTTTCTTAAAAACAAAGCAAGCCTGTGGTGTGCTGCTGCAGGGAGTTGCAGAGAGTGTGGTGGGGCCACGCCAGGTGTCCTGGCCTTGAAGTGGAAGATGTGGCCACTGAAACCTCTTTGGGTGGCTTTGAGCCAGAGGCTGGGCTACCAAAAGCAACTTTGCTAAGTGGAGAGAGGAAGCCAGCCCAGGCCTTAGTGGCCGCTCTGGACAGTGGCTCAGGCTTGGCTGCCATCTGTTGAGTTGTATTTTTCCCCTGACCTTCACATTCACACAGCCCTACCGTGGCAGCCGCAGATACAAATGCATATTGCTTGAATAATTTCAGATTTATTTATTTATTTTAAAACTCACCTTTTAAAGGGATACCTTAATGAATGTAGGGCAGTCAGGGCTTATAGAGAAGGTTAGACTCAACCTCCCAGGGCCCCCTGGAGGCTCTCAGAACTGCCATGGAATCCGTCCTAGAAGTTAAAGACCAGTGCATATTTTTCTCCTCCAGGGCACTCACTGTAATGTATTTGTGAGATCGTTCATTAAATCAGCCTTCCTCATCAGATGCGAATCCTGAAGGTTTTGACTACCAGCATTCTGCGAAGGGCTGAGTAGTAGAGGGTGTTTTTTAAATGAATGACAAATGAGGGCTAAGGGTTCTGACATGGCTGTGGATGGAAGGAAAAAGACCGGTCCTCCTCTGACCCCACTGAGGTCTCCACCAATAGCCACTGCGTTCCCTTACTCTGACCTGTGGCAAGGGTGGGGAAGACCGGCAGAGTTCTGGCAGGCCAGCCGGGAGGCCTGCTTTCCTGGAAAGCCAAGCTTGAAATTGTCTTCAAAAGCTGCAACGCAGCCCCCGGAGTTTGAGCACGAATAAATCATTAGCATTTTATTTACAATTCTGGGTTTACAATTCCTAGAAAAGGATCCTGCTGTTCAGTGCAGATTCCCCAGCTCCTCCTTCCACCTCCCGTCTTAGGGGGAATGCAGTAATGCTCTGTCTGTTGGACAGAACTGGGTGAGGAGCATGTGGAGCAAATGGCCTGCGGAAGCAGGGGACAACATCCCCTGGGCCTCGCCATTCCCGCTGACCCCGAGTGGAGGAGCTGTATCCTCCCAGTGTTACTGGGAAAGGAGATTTGATTCAGAGGGGGCCAAGGACTTGCTCACGGTCCCGAAGCTCTTGCTGAAGTTATGCGCCAGTCCCGGCCACCACCAGCCCAGTAGCGCACTCGAGCTGTCCTCTCTGCCCCGGGCCGCTCGGGTCCCCGACGGCGTCTCCCGCCGCGCCCGCTAGATGGCAGCCTTGGTCTCCGAGCCGCGTGGCTGGTCGCTGGCCGGCGGGGTCGCGGCAGCCACACTAGCTTGGGTCTGGCTGGGGGCCTGGCGGGCTGCTCGGTGGGAAGCGTCGCTGTGGGCACTCAAGCCCGGACTTGCAGGGTCTAAGTGTCCGAAGGAAAAAAAAGAGTGGCCAGAGGGAGCCCGGCTCCCCTGTTGGAATGGAGCGTGACCTGAGCGCGCAGTAGCGAGAACCGTGGAAAGTTCCTCGTGGAGGGGTGGGGTGGGGGTGGAGGTGGGGGTGTGCAGTGGGGTGCGGAGTGGCGGCGTGGGGCGAGGTCTCCAGAGGGAGATCGATGGCTGGAGGCCGCCTGGCAGTATTTTGATCTGGTTCCTTTAGACGTCACCTACTGTCAAGACAACTCTCCCCTTTCCACCCCCTCTAGACTCTGGTGTTTTGAGCCCCACATTAGCAATGTGGTGATCGTGGGTCAGTCCTGGTTTCATTTCAGTCACAGCGATGTTCTTTATACTCAGGACACACAAAGGCAGAGAGTCACCCTTGCCCAGCACCACAGGCACACTGACGGGAGAGCAAGCATTTGGGAGATGGCACCTCCAGGTGTCAGTGTGTGTGGAGGAGCGTGTGGCGGGGCAAACCATGCCTTGTTCAGATAGCAGAATGCAGGTGGGACCCAGGGGCCTGGGGTCAGTCCTCTTGTCTCTCTAGTGTGTGAATTCATATTCATTTTATTAGCCCTTTAGGCTCAAAGTCTTAGGGTCTTTGCCTCTGAGGGCCTTGCTTACCCAGCTGGGCTCTGCTTCCTAGGCAGGTGAGGTCTACAAAGTTCCCCTCACTGACCTCTTCTGATTTGGGTTTTCTCTCAGCAAGTAGCTCCTCCCCTCTGCAGGGGGAAGAGAACCCATCCTGAATCTGGTCTGGACTACTGGTCACCCAGCACTATACCGTGGGCAGTGACAGACCAAAACTGGCCTTGGGAAGTGAGGACATTTAGGACTAGATGGCAAAGACCTATGAGGCAGTTACTTGGGACATCCAGGACCTCATTCCAGGACTCTTGCAACCGCAAGTCCTGTCTGAAAGAATTTCCTTCTTGAGATCCCAAAGCTTTGCACAGTTCTATACTTTGCATTAATTTTGAGACACACCTGAAGGTGTCCTGATTACATGGAACATTAGGCCCTAGGAGTGGGTTTGGGCATTGTTCCTCTTCCCTTTCCTGGCCATACTGCTCAGGCCAGATGAGGGAAATGGAAAATGGTGCTGTGAAAGTCTCCTGATCCGCTTGGTCACCCTTGGGAAAGTGGCCTGCCGCACAGCGCAGGGAGGTGTGTGGAATTGCTATCCACCACATGCCCCTCTGTTAAGATCACAATTTCCACAACAGAGTGCTCTCTAATGGAGCCTGTCAACTCGGCTTAGGCCTCAATGCCTCAGATCACACTCACCAGGAGCCCTGGCTTGTGGCATCCGAGGCATTAACTGTGCCTGTGCACTGGAGCTGCATAGGTGGTAGAATGCGATTTTAAAGGGGACTTGGACAAAGCAACTATCAGGCCTGCCATCAAATTACTCGGTAATTACTCCATTCATCCGAGCAATTGGCCATGGTCACTGGTGAGTCCCCCAGCAGTGAGGGGGACATGATTGTCTCCTAGAGCCCCTGCACCTGCTCTTGGCAGAGAGCGTCTCTAGGTTCACCAAGAAGGCCCCTTTTGGCAGTGCACAAGGGCTTGGAACAGCCGCATCTTTACTGGCAGTGGAGAGGCTGTTTGGGGAGATGAAATAAACTTGTGTCAGTGGCGTTAGTCCTGAAAAAGGGTAGTCAGGCAGTTTGTAGTGAATCGTGTTCCTCGTGCTGCCACCACTGTCTCTGCTCCTCTGAGCCTGCAGGGTAGGGGAGAGGAGGAGGAGGTGACCGAGTTCACATCCCCACTGCTTTTCTCCCAGAGTGATGGATGGCTGTCTGCTCAGGCAGGGACACAGCACAGCTCCCTCTGCAGGGAGCAGTGCTCAGCCTCCCACACCCAGCGAGGCGCTTTTGCAAACTCCGTTGCTCAAAGTGCTTGGGAATGCGGCTCTGGGTCGGTCAACTCAGCCTATTATTTTGGGTTAAGGAGGCCATCCTTTCTGGTTTCATCATGGTCTGTGGAGTCCTTGCACAAACTTCTGTCTCTTCCTCTGAGCTCCGCCTGGACCATTTTATAGCAAACTCAGTGTGTGTGTTCCTACCTCTGATGTTTGAAGCTCAGGAGATACAAGGACTCTAGTTTTCTTCAAGTGGCACTTGGGTTAGGGATCAGTTTATCCCTGGGAGAGATGCAGAGATCAGAGAGTGGGTATTGGGGCATCTTTTCTTTTAAAGGCAGTGCATTTAAAAATTCCATTAAATGAAGGCTCTAGTGAATCAGTTAATTACAGAAGTTAGATTCTATTTTGTCTGTCTTTCAGTTTTATTTATTTATTTTTTGGTACCAGGGATTGAACTCGACTTCACGCTTACCAGGCAGGCACTTAGGCCACTGAGATAAACCCCCGGCCCTGTTGCATCTTTCTTTTCTGACCATTCTAGGTTGTTCTCAGTAAATCTTCCTCAGTGGAGAATTCTAAAATCAAAACCCAGAGGTGAGGACTAAATGTGGAAGAGAGGGCCCGGAAGGATCAGTGCTTCCTACTGGAAGGAACCTCTATCCTATGGTTTACCTCGGAAACCCTGGGGTCTAAGTTATGAGGTAAACAGGTTCCAGCTGTGGTTTTGGGACTGGACTTGCAGATGCTACTAATTTTGGAGGCTGGTGTACTTAAAAATGACCTCATTAACAGTAGCAACGGTGAAAATAATGAGGCCCCAGAGCTCGCATTTCTTAGGCACCTACTATGTTCTGGATACTGCTGTACTTTATGGCCATGATCTCATTTAATCTTCAGACTAGCCCTTATTCCCATTTTGTAGGGCAGGAAACTGAGGGTCAGAGAGGTTAATTAGCTTGTTTAAGGCCACACAGCTAGAAAGGCACAGAGGCAGAATGCAATCAAAATCCTTTCGATTTCAAAACCCTGGGTTTAAGCACTCTGCTCCATTATAACTGAAACCTGTAAAATCTTATTGCAAAAACACATTTGTATGTTTGCAGATCACCTTCTACCATTATGGTATAGTTATTTGGTTTTGCTGTTTTTCCTCACCTTTTTCCAAAATAGTAAAAGTCTTTAAAAAAAAATCCAAATCTTTTACTTTTCAGTGGGGTGGTCAGATAGAAGGAGGAAGAGGAGGAGGAGAAAAGAAGGAGAAGGAGAAGAAACTGTTGAGTTTCATTGTTGGCTTCTACAAAAGAGAAATTGCCTTAGACTGACTTGTCTTTAACATGCTATTCATTAATTTAATTTGAGGGCCTCACCATGAAGCCCTTGTGCTACTGTGCTCTCTTCCTGGTGGGCATCAGAGTCCAGCTGGAGCCGGACAAGTCTGGAGTCCTCCCCGTGGCACCCCAGATGCTTGCATTTCACTTTCCATGAAGCCGGAAAGGAGGTTATTGTAGGAAAACTCCCTGCATGGGATGCTGAGCTGAGTCGGCGGTGAGTTGGCCCAGAGCCATGGAGTGTGAGAAACTTTCAAATTTCAAAACTGCCCTGGGCCAATTTAATAAACTTCTGCCACTCCATCCTCTCCACATTTTTGAATTCTCAAATATTCACTCCCATCTAAGACGTGCACAAGAGTGGAAGGATTTTGGAATGCTAATAATGCAGAATTTTACAGCACAGCAAGGTGAATTCTCAGGGGGTCATGGTTAACATCTGCTTTCTCTTTTCCCAAGATAACAATGGGGAACTGGTGCTCTGTGCATACACTCACCAAGCCAGGATTGTGAGGGCTGAATCTCCGGCTTCTTTTCCTCACACTCTCAGCAAAGGGTAAATTGTCTCCAGATCCAGCACCAGGCACAATAACCAGAAAACTTGAATGTAGCAAGAGTGACAGTGACAGGGAAAAACTCCCACAAAGTCAATTTCTCAGGGGGCACTTTCTAGGTTGTGAACAAGACCCTTTCTTCCAGGGGGTCTGAAAGATGGTAAGAAGCTCTCGGCTTCCTCCCAGTGGGGCAGTTCCTAGCAATCAGCATCAGAGCTGTGGTCTTGACGCGTCCCTCCGGGAAGTGGCAGGGTACTTGGAATCAAAAGAAAGTAAATGGAGGGAGCTTATGCTCTGGTTCTAGGCACAGGCTCTGGAGTGCCCAGAGGCTCTCCTGCTTGGTCTCTTTGAGGGTGCCTGTGCTTCTGCATCGTATCTGCCCTCCTCGGTTGGGGAGTGGCTGCCAGGGAGCCCTGGAAATACAGCAAGCTGGGTCCCCACAGCCCGGGACAATAACACTGGCCTTGTGGGTTGGGGGCTGCCGAGCACAGAGTCTGGCTTACTGCACTGTAGCTATTTCAAAACCCACACATAAACCGCTAGAGTTCACACTTGTTTTCTAAGACTCATCTCATACCTTCTGAGCTGCTCATTTTAGGGAATAAAATGTGCAGTGACTTGGAACCAAGTGACACAGAATATGATTTCTGATGTAGCCCTGTCCACTAGAGACATATGGATGGTCTTGTAGAATTGTGGCAGAGTCCAATCTTGGAGCAGCAGCACAGACATCCCTTCTTAAGGGAATCTCTTGCTTAGTTTATTGGTAAAAATGACCCAGAAGTTATTTTTAAAAATGAAAGGTGCCAACCTTGTGTTTGCAGCTACCTCAGGATTTTTATCTCAAGGTTTCTATGTTGGAACAAATGCTTCTGTATGTTCCAGAAACATCTGGGAACTCATAGAAATGTGAAGAAATGGGTAGGCAGCATTGCACAGCTACCATACTAGCTGAATATCGGAAGCCCTGAACCAGTGCTCTGGCTTCTCTCTTTTGCTTGCATAATGCAATTTAAATCCCTTGTTAATTTCCAGGTCGAGTTTCATTCATAAGGATAATCTTTAATTGATGTTAAATATAGGGATCAAGTTAAGTGCATTATTTCTTTTTTACAAAGTGCTAATTGTTCATGTTCTCATAAATTATTTTCTCTTCTCATGTAGCAGGTTTTATGAAAGAACTTTTCAGCCAGTGCTTTTAACCTCATTGTATGAATATTATCCTGTAATCAGCAGGTCATTCAGATCCTTCCTGTGCTGATGAGCTCCATGTCACCCTTCAGAGCAGCAAGGAGAAGGAAAATGAGCTCATTTGGCAGGTATGTATATATGGACAGGCTCACTGACATTAAAAAAATGTTTATATCCAAATACTTTAAACTTTATGTAGATGGTCTCAGCTGTTTCTGGGCCTACTGTGACCCTTCATGAATTCAATCTGAAACAAATCTTTCAATTTTTAAAAAAATTGTGATGAAATATATATAACTGGAATGTACCATTTTAATGTACTTTAAAAGTGAACCGCTCAGTAGCATTGAGCTGTGCAGTCAGCTCTGGGACTCTTTGCAACTGGCAAAATTAAAACTCTGCATCCATCAAACAGCAACCACATATTTTCCCTCCCTCCAAGTCCCACAAGGTCAACATTTCACCTAACCACTGAATTCGGTTCAATGGAAAGGATTAACTTTGTGAACCAAAGTACCTTTGGACTTGCCCAACATAACTACAGTCAGGGAACTGGGATTTGAACCCAGGTCTGTCTGACTAAAAACTTGTGCCAGTCCTTCAAATAGTATTTTGGTTCAAATTTCCTAGAAATAGGGTAGGAGCTGTGATGCTTGGGAGAGCCGCACAGGTGTACTGCCCCTGTGTTTGAAGGAGGTATCTTCTGGGCATTAGAGCAGGTTTCTTGGAAGTAATGTTTGGGCAAGAGCTGGGAGGATGAGTGGGCAGAGATGACAGGACAGAAGAGGACATCAGGGAAAAGCAGGAAAGGAGTCCAGGACTGAGAAAACAGCTTGGTTAGAGGAGATAAGGCTGCAGAGAGAGTGGTGGTCAATCCTCCGGGCTGGATGAAAGATTCAAACTTTCCTCTTACAGTCAAGGAAGCTACACAGCAGGGAAGGTTGAGCAACAAGCCAAGGTTGCTGGAAAACAAAACTTGCGTCTCCAGACTCCAGCCACGTGCTTGTTCCTCAGCAGGTCAGAAAAGGCTGAAGGTCTGATTATGCTGGGGAAGCGTGGAGATGTCTGAGCACAGAAAAAAGGTGGTTTGGACCTTGTATTCTAACCCCAAGCCCACAGAGCAGTCCTAGAAGAGAGGGGTGTCAGCTGCAGTGTCACATAGAAACAAGAGCTAGGATGTAAGGGCCCTGCTGGTTCCAGCTGTGGGCCTACACTGAGCTTACAGGGTAGCACTCCCCCCAATTCTTTCTAGAAGCCAGTAACTAGGTCCTTGCAAAGCCACTGAGTTTGCTTTTTTTTTTTTTTTTTAACAGTTGGAGGTGGTATGTGTTAAGGTGGTTAGGAACATGCGCTGTGGAGTCAGACAGATGTAGGATGGAACCCACCTCATTATGCTATAATTTTCTCAGTATAAAAAGAGGATTGTGACAGGGCTTTATCTACACAAGAAGCACTGCACCAAATACGGGACAGTGCTTGACATTTGGAAACTTTAGTTCAACATCACCAACAATGTGGTTGTTTACAAGATGTCTCAGGGAGAAGTTTTGTCCTAAATAGCAGCCCAGTAAGGGCAGCCATACAGCTGCACTAGCTCTGGGACTGCAGATCCTGCTGTGGGTCTAGAACAACAGAGAGAGGAAAGAGGTGCAGAGGCTGATGTTGGGCATCTGGCCTCTGAGTTTTGGCTTTAGATGGTGCCAAGTAAGTCAGAAAAGCTTGCTGCTTGGGACTGAGGAAGTCAGAACTTTCTGCTCTTTCATCCATCCCACAATTACTTATGAATGGCTTCCCACGGTCAGGCCTTTCCTGAAGGATGCTGTCCGCATGTGGAAGTAACTGAAGCCCTTCCTGGGCTGGGATCAGCCTTGCATGACTCCTACCCAAGGCATAGCTCTTCACAATCTATTAAAGCTTTTTGGTGTGTGCTTGTGGCAGGATCTATTTTTGATGTATGAATGCATTTTTTTTTTCAATTCCCCCATCCCTGCACTCCAAGCTCATAGCCTGCCCTTCAAATTCTTCTGCCTCTGGGATTCTCACACAGGGCAAAGCAGGAGTGGGTTAAAAATAGGGTCACTTCCATGAGAGCCATGCTTCTTGGATTAATCATGCTGGATGTCTTAGTGGGAAGTTCTTTGAAAAGCATGGAGAGGGAGGAGATAGCTCTCATGAACCTGGAATAGGACACCTAGTGGGTTCCTCTAAAGGAGTTGAGGGCACCCAGATCCAGGGGACACAGTGATCTTGGAGTGCAGGAGGAGTGGCATGGAGGCAGTAGAGTAGGCATGTGTCTGTGGGAGAAGGGGGATGTGAAGATGGGATCCCAGGCATCTGTCACCTCCAGAACAAGTAGGACAAGTGATTGATGAGAAACCTGATATTAGCCTCTGGTAGGGTGTTTGCTACCCAAGGCCCCAGCATTCTGGAACAATCATTGGGCAGGGCAGGGAGAGCCCTGAAAACAATTGAGTAAATTTCCCATGGTTTAGAGTCCCAGAGCTGGATTTAGCTTAAAGAAAATTAAAATATTCCTGCTGTATTCTCTCTCCATTTTAACTACATAGTCCTGGGAAGAAGTTGCCTAGGCATGGATAACCATGCTCAGAAAAGAAAAGCAAAGCTGCATAGCCAGGAAGCAGAGAAGCCAGAATTCTGCCTATGGTCACTATCCTGTATCAGTGTTGAGTTTACCTGTGTGAAAAGATGCATTCCAGGGGATCAGGGGAACATGGTTAGGTGGCACTGCCAGGAAGGACCAACACATCAGAGAAAAAGTGCAAACACTTTCAAAGGAGCTGTCCAGCAGGGTGGGGATGTCACATTCATTCTTTCATCTCTATCCAGTCATTCATTTGACATAAACACAGAGCACTTACTGTGCACGGGTGGTGCTGAGGCCTCACCTCTGAGTCCTCCCCTCCTCCAGCCCCAGGAGACTCACAGTTCTCTATCCAGTGTGACACTCAAGGACGGAGGGGTATTTCACGGGCTTGGGGAGTCCATGGATGATGTGTGTGGAGTTTTTCTGGGTCAGAGACCAGAGAGTGCTGGAGGTGGGAGGTGGGATTAGTTTTCAGAAGCCAGGACATCTCAGCTGTAGCTAGAAGGCCCGGTAAGTAATAAATAGCTGGTGGATGCAGGATTGCTCAAGGCAGAATGCAAAGCATTTGCAGGGATAGGTGAAGGTGGTGTTGAGGGACCCCAGGAGACCAGGCCAAGGAAAAGCCATTTGCTGATAGGTGGAGGACAGCTAGGATGAGATAAAGTGAAGGCATTGGTAGAAGTCAGTGAGAGGGATGGTGTAGCTACTCACTGACCTTGGGAGGAAGCTTCGGTTCATTACTGTGGCCCACAAGACCCTTGTTGACCTCACCCCTGTAACCCACTGTCTGTACCTTTACACTGTATTTCCACACTTCTGACCTCCTCCAACTCCATCTTTTCTTCTCAGATCTTCTTCAGCACTCCTGCTGTTCCCTCTTCCTGGAACTCACAGCCATCCTGCCTGACTTTTAAAATGACTTTTACTTACATAAATCCCTTCTTGAAACCCTTCTATTAAAAAAATCCAGTTCTTTACACACCATAAATTACCTGTTAAAAGTGTACAGTGAGGTGGTCTTTAATATAGTCACACAGTTAATGGTCGACCTGAATCTTAGAAGCTTTTTGCCATCTCTCAAAGAAGCCTAGAACCTGGCAGCAGTCACTCTTCATTCTTTCCCCTCTGACTCCTGACATCCATGGATCTACTTCCTGTCTCTGTAGATTTTCCTAATCTGGACATTTTATATAAATTTTTGACCTTTTGTGCCTGGCTCCGTTCACTTAGTGTGAGGTTTTCGAGTTTCATCATGCAGCAGGTGTCAGCATTTCATTCCCTGCTATGGTTGAACAGTATCTGCAGTGTGGACATCCCATATCTCACTTATCCAGCCTACATTTTGGTTCTTGTGAATAACGCTGCTATGAAATTCACATACAACTCTGTGTGAATATGTTTTCAATTTTCTTAGGTAGATAGTAGAATACTGGGTCATGTGGCAACTGTTCATTTCATTTTTTGAGGAGCTGCTGAAGTGTTACCTAATAGTTGCATCGTCTTGTACCCCATCAGCAATGTTTGAGGGTTCCAATTTCCTCACACCCTGTCTGTCTGGCTGTAGCCACTCTAGTGGGCATGAAGTGGGTTTGATGTGCATTTCCATAATTATTAATGACACTGAGCATCTTTTCATGTGTTTACTGACCATCTTGCAGAACAATTTCTATTCAAACTCTTCCTCCATTGTAAAAAATTAAAATTTTAATGATATATAAAAACAAAAATGACTATATTAGTGCAGTACCATATTTCAATACATAAATGCATTGTGTAATCAGGCTATTTGTATCTCCTCAAACTTGTATCACTTTATAGAAAAACTTTCAAATTCCTTTCTTTTAGTTTTTGTGGTATACACCATACAGTCCCTACCTGTAGTCACCCTACTGTAACAATAACTGCACAAGGACTTCTTCCTCCTGTCAGACCAGAAATGAGCACTCACTGGCCAATCTTTCCTTATATTTCTCTTCTTTCTATTCTCTCCAGTCCCTGATAACCATCACTGTATTCTCAGCTTCTACAAGATCCACTTCTTTATGTTCCTCAGATGAGTGAGATTATGAAGTATTGATCTTTGTGTGACTCACATTAATTTTTTAATTTTTAAAAAACTTTTTAAATTAAAAACATTTTTTAAATTGGTACTGGGAATTGAACTCAGGGCCACGTGCTTGCAAGGCAGGCGCTTATGCAGCTGAGCTAAATCCCCAGCCCTGTGGCTCACTTATTGAACATAATATTCTCCACTTTCATTCATGTTGTTGCAAATGACAGAATTCCACTCTTTTTATGGCTGAGTAGTATTCTGTTGAGTATATATATCATGTTGTCTTTATGCATAGGCTTGTATTGTTTCCATTTCTTCACTATTGGGAATAGTACAATGGTTAACATAGGAGTGCCAATGTCTTTGACATACTGATTTTATTTATTTATTTGTTTGTTACTTATTTACTTTGTTAGTGGAGCCAGGACCTTCATACTGAACTACAGCCCATCCTTACTCCCTCTCTTTATTTTGAGACAGAGTTTCACTAAGTTGCTAAATTTTGCCCAAGCTGGACTGGACTTGAACTTGCAGTCCTTCTGCCTCAACCTCTGCCTCAGCTGAAACTACAGGTATGTACCACTGTGCCTGGATAACATACTGGTTTTATTTCCTTCGGATATATGCCCATGAGTGGATTGGTGGATCATATGGTAATTCTAAGAACTCTCCATACTGTTTTCCATAATGACTGTATTACTTTACATTCCCATTGACAGCATGCAAGGATTCCCATTCCTCTACATTCTCATCAGCACTTATTTTGTTTTTATCTTTTTATTTATTTATTTTTTTCTGGAGTCAAATGATAACTCATTGTGGTTTTGACTTGAATTTCTTTGGTGATCAGTAATGATGAGCATTTTTTTCATGTACCTGTTGGCCATTTGTGTGTGTGTGTGTTTTAAATGTCTATTTAGATCTGTCTTAGTTACTTTTTACTCGTCGCTGAGATAAAACACCTGACGCCCAAAGTTAGGGAAGAAAAGATTTATTTCTTACACTTGTTGGAGGTTTCAGTCCACACTCAGTGGGTTCCAAGGCAGCATAGCATGGCGGGGCAGCCTTTCATGGCCACAGTTTATGGCGGCTGCAAACAGCAAGCACAAATCGGCAAGAGACAGAGAAACACACCTTCTTCCCACCCTTACATCATATCCTGGCTCCACCCCTCGGCGGGTGTAGCAGTCACACCACCAATCCCAGCGCTAGACAATGAACCAATGACAAACGCATAATTGCATGAGGCTTGGGGGCCACTGACATAAACCATGACAAGATCCATTGCTCATTTTTTTTTTCTTTTAGAGGGGACTGAATTCAAGACCTTGGTAAGCACCCTGTCTGTGAGCTACTCCCTTCTTGTGCATTTTCAAATTGGGTTAATCTTGTGCTGCTGAATTTTTGAAGTTCTTTATGTACTGCAAATATTAATCACTTGTCAGATCTGTAGTTTGCAAATATTTTCTCCCATTCTGTAAGTTGTCTCTTCACTGTGATAATTATTTCCTTTGCTGTGCAAAAGCCTCTTAGTGAATATACTCTCATTTGTCTAGGATTGTTTCTTGTGGTTGTATGACTATCTTCAAAGAAGTTGAGTCATTTGTATTATTGAGTTGTAAAAGTTCTTTACATACTCTAGATATAATTTCCTTACAAGCTAAGTGGCTTGTGATTTCTTTTTCTTATTTTGGGACTATCTTTTCACTTTTTTTTTGTAGCACCAAAATTTTAAATTTTGATGTGGTTTAATTTGTCTTTATCTTTTTCTGTCCCCTACCCCTTCTGATGCCTTTGCTCTCATATTTAAGAAACTATTGCTTAACTTCAGGTCATAAAGATTTACTTCTGTGTTTTCTTCTGAGATTTCTATAGTTTTAGCTTTTACATTAGGTCTATGATCCATTTTGGATTAATTTTTCTTTTCTCATGGTGCTGGGGACTGAACTCAGGGCCTCGCACATGCTATAGGAGTGCTCCACCACTGAGCTACATCCCTAGCTATGTATAATGATGTAACTATTTAGTGGTTCAGCACCATTGCTGGAACGGCTAGTTTTATCTACATGTCTATATAGTGTGCTGCTACCCTGTCTTGAGCACTCTAGCTTTGCACTGCGTTTTGGCCTCTCTACCTCTTGAGAAGTTTGTAGGGGTAGAGACGGTAACCACTATCTTTGACTTGAGCTAGGTGCACACACCTGACCCTCAACTCTTCTGGGCTCCTCCTTAAAAGGCCGCTCCTTAGGTCTAGGTTCCTCCAGCCTCCTGGTCCGAAAGCATCTTTTCTGAGATTTTTCCTAGGCCAGAAGTTTTGATTGGTGTAAAGGACACGCCTCCATGTACTTTAGCGCTAGAGCCTGCTGTTGTAGCTGCTTCCTACCCTCACTGGAGTCCCCTCCCGGCTGTCAAGGCCCCTGCCAAGTCACTTCACCCCCAGGTACACCATTTCCTTTGACAGTATTAATACCCACCTCTCAGGGTTATTGAAGAATAAATTAGATAACGTGTCAAGCACGAAGGTAAGTGCTTTCCAAGTATTTAATACTAGGAGATAAGCAGTCTTAGCCTCATTTGTAACGGCTGAGAAACTGAGGCGCATGTGGGTCAGACCCAGGCCCGGGCCCCGCAACACCCCTGCAGAGCCAGGTCACAAGCCCACACCGTCTGCGCGGCCTGGGACCAACGGCGCCTTCTTGGGAGAAGGCAAATTCCCAGGCCCTTTCCCAGCCCCTTCTTCCGGGCCCGGCGCCCCGCAGAGGCTCGGGCGGGGAAGGGTGGGAGGCCGGCAGCGCGTTCGAAAACCAGGGCAGCGGCATTCTGCCTCGGTGGCCCCGCTGCTCCGAGCCTTCGAGCTGGAAAATGAGCACAAAAGAACAAACAAGAAGGCCTGGAACATGCTAATGCGGTCGGCGCGCGGCTGGCGCGGCGCAGCCCAGGGCCCGGTCACGGCGCTGTGCCTCATTATTACCGCCGGGGGCCGAGGCCGCGAGCAGCGGGGCGCGGGCCGCACGCCGCGCGGCTGATGGCGGAGCTGATGGCGCCGCGCCGCGGCCCGGGGCTCGGCGGGTGCCGGGCGGCAGCGCCGCGATCTGGCCGCGCCCCGCGCCGGTGCGGTGGGGCCCCTGCGCCCCCAGCCGGCTCGCCCACCCGCCCCGAGCACCTGCCTTCCATTTCCCCCTGAAATCTCGAGTTGCAAAATATTGGCTTCTTTAAGATGAAAACAGTGACCAGTGCTAGCCTCAAAAGTTCCAAAGCTGCAGCGCTTGTAGAGTAAAAAGCCAAAGTCCCTCCAGTCCCTTCCCGCGGAACCACTGTTGCAGATTAGCATGCAGCCCACTGCACTTTTTAGTATCCATAGCAATTTGATTTAAAAAAAAAATCGACATCAAAACATAATACAGTTTTATTTTTTCTAGGGCCCAGGTGCAATCCTGGTACACAGTCTGGTCTCTCACTTGCTTTTTTTGTGTGCAAGAATGTGCCCGGAGATCTTTTCACATTAGTAGGGGAAGAAGCACTATTTAATTCTTTCCAAAAGCCTCATGCTATCCCAGAATATCAGGGTAAAATGAGTTAACCTTTCTCCAAGTACTATTAATTAAATGCTTGCTACATGCCAGACTTTTTAACTAAGGCACCTTACCTGCATTGTGTTATTTAATCATCGTAATAATTCTAGAAGGCAAGGGCAAAATTCCCATTTTAAGGAAGGAAGGAAGAAACAGGTGGAGGTGAATGGGTTTGTCTGAGGGTCACACAGCTGCTAAGAAGCAAAGGCAGGATTCAAGATCTTGACTTTGAAGTCTTACTCTTTTCCCAAAGCTCAGGGCCCGGCCTAATGTGTCATTCAGGTCACTGACTTTCCTCACATCTGCTTCTGTAGCTTCTACTGCTTTTATCCTGGAGATTCTAACCCAATGATTTTGATCTAGGGATTAAAGAATTGCAACTTTATTGTATTTATTTGGTAAGAAACAAATATTACTAGAGGGTATGAAATAAAAAGTGATTCTTCTACTCCAGATTTCCAGTGGAAGAAATTCCTTTTTGCAGTTTCTTCTGTATCTTTCCAGACATTGTCGATGCCTATACTTTCCCATTTAACTGGTAGCATTTGCTTTTTCCTATTAGCAGTGTATCTGGAGATCATTCTCTATTGGCCAGTACAGACGAGTCTCATTCTTTTTCTTGCTTTTAAGCTCAGTTTTGGTTTTGGAATAGGTAATACACTTAGCAGTTCAAAAATCAAAATAGTACAAAGGGGAATGTACTGAGGATCTTGCATCTATTCCTGCCTCCCCTGTGGGATGCTCCCCTACTCTAGGCCTCTGCCGTATTTGTGAATCTTTTCAGAGTCTCCTTAAAGCATCCTTCACTATATCTCTTATGCACTTAACTGTTTTCTTGATGAGTGTTTTTTTTTCAGGTTTTCTCTCCTTTTTTTTTTTTTTTAAAGATTACATGCAAAGCTGCAGCAATCATTTTTGTACTTTTGGTAGATATATGTGAGTGGATTTGAAGAAAAAAATTGCTGGATCAGAGGGCATGTAAGTTGAAAACTTGATACTTAATTGCCAATTTGTCATTCAAAAAAATTGCATCAGTTTATACTCCTGTTAGGGCTGGTAATACAGCTCAGTGGTAGAGTACTTGCTTAGCATGAGAGAGGACCTAGATTTGATCAAACCAAACCAAACCAAACCAAACCAAACCAAACCAAACCAGTATACTCTTTCTGACATTCTGACAGTATAAGAACATGCTGGTATCTCCTCGTGTTCACCTGCACCAGGTGTAAATATGTTTTAAAATATTTGCCAGTCAGATGGATGAAACAATAATTCATCATTTTAAATATGACAGAAGATAAAGTTTTCCAAATGTTTAGAAATCATTTGTGTTTCTTTTTTGTCTGTCCCTTTTGTCCCCATTTTTCTAAGTTGAGTTTCTGAACTTTGTTTTTCTAATTTTTGAAAGTTCCTCCACAGTTAGTATTATGGATTTTAGTATTTTCCTGGTTTGATTTTTTTTTGTCTGTCAGAAATTTTCTTTTATGCATTTAAATTTTAAAATAATTTTAATATAATTCCTGGTATATTCTCAAAATTTCATGATTTTTTTTCAGGTTTTCTATTATGTTTTTATAAATTTATTTTAAACATTTATATCTTTTATCTGTCCAGTATATGTTTTAGTATAAAAAATGAGATGAGAATTGGCTACCCCCATAACTGACCAGTTGTCCCAACACTATTTATTAATTAGTACTTGTTGGAGAAAGGTTAATTTAATAAAATATTTTATCTTTGAAATGCCATCTCAAATTAATGCCTAATTTTGTACATGTTTTGGTCTTTTGTTAGATCCTATTTTCCACATTAGTTTATCTGTCAATTCACATTTTCATACCAAATCTTTAATTGCCTTATAATTCATTTTAAAATATGGGAGAGTGATCCCTATTCCCAACTCCTCTATTTTCCAAAAATTTTCTAACTATACCTACATGTTTATTTTTGCATATGAATTTAAGTTTTAATACTTGTCTAATTCTGAGAAATATCCAAATAAAACTTTAATGGGGATCACACTAACAAGAACTGGGGTTTAACTCAGTGGTAAGGTAATTGCCCAGCATGTGTAAGATCATAGGCTTTATTCTCAGGACCTCAGAAAAATAAGATAATTAAAAAATATGCACTATAATGTAAGGAAAATTGCTATCTTTATTGAGTTTTCTTAGAATCATAATATGAGTTTAATTTACTCTAGGCAGAGGCAGTAAATGCTCAGGTATTTCATTTTTTCTCCAACGTTTTTTGCAGCTTTTTGCTATAAGGCAGGGTTACATAGCTGGTTTTGCCTAGCGAGATGCAAGCAGACGTGATGAGGTACTTTGGGAGTGAAGCATCACAAGCCCAAGCTTGGTCCTCTCAGTTCTCCCCATCTTGTGATCATGGATATACAGAATCAGATCGCACCTACTGGTGAGCCACGTGGCAGACAGCTGTCCTGAATGGTGACTGGATACACAGCTGCTTCAGGTGAGAGTGAATATGTCTGAATCGTTCCAAACCACAGAGATTTGCTGCCAGTTGTTTCTGCAGCATTCTTTAGACCATGCTGCCTGACCCACCCTCAGTAACATTTAAGTTTTATTCATATTATCTTGCACATTTCTTATGAGGTTTCTTTCTTTCTTGTTGCTATTATAAATTGGATTTTTTAACTGTCCCTATATTTTCCAAGGGCTTATAATTTATATATCTGTATAGGAAAGTCATCAAGTTTTACATATTGATTACAAGTAATAAGTGATCTTACTGAAACTTAGAATTTCTGGTAGATTTTTAGTCCATTTTATAGGTTTATTTTTTTCTTTTTCTTACCTATTTTTTAGTATGGAGGTTGGAAACTGCTTTAGGGCCACATGTATTTTCAAAACAGTTAAATTATTATTTTTTTAAATAGAGAGCTTTTGCACATATACCAAAAGCTGGTATCTTATCTTTACTTGGAATTTCAACTGATTTGACAACTCTGGGCTGATATTCTTGGGGGACAAAATACACTGGAGTTCATAAGCTCCAAGCTCTGAGTTTAAGCACTCTCTGCTTTTAAAAACTCAACCCTCTTCACTTTTTTTTCCCCTACTGCATGATACCTGAAGGGATTTGAGTTTGATATCTTGCTGGTACTTTCCAAGTGACATTATATAATAATGGTGGTGGTAGTTATCCTTGATTTATTTCTAACTTTAATGAAAACACTGCTAGTATTTTACTACATATGAGGCCAGCTCTTCCTTCTAATATTTTATTATAAAAAATTTCAAATATACAGAAAATCTGAGTTTTACAGTGGATACCCTTATACCAGCACTTAGTTGTCACAATGAACATTTTACTATAGTTTTAAAAATTATACATCTCTCATCTATCCTTCCTGTCATCTGTTCCTCAATTCATCTTAATTTTTGATTCATTTCATTTTAAGCTTGAGACATCAAGCAACAAATTTCAAAGTATATACCACTAATCAGAATTGAATATTTGCTTATAGTTTTTTTATGAGATAAAATTGACACACAATTCAATGTAGACATCTAAGGTATATTAGTCTATGAGTTTTGACAAATTAATATGCTTGTAAAATCCAGTCCAATATTAGGATATAGAATAATACCACATTCCAGAAAGTTCTTTGTTCTTATTTCTGTTTCCTGTTCCACTCCCCAACATCAACCATTATTTTTAAACTTCTATTATTTTTAAAATTTTATTAGTATATGTTTGCAGTATATAATGATTATATTTGCTGTAAGGCATTGGTATGTGTATGTTCCAATTCTTGTTTTTCCCCTTCTATCTCCTTTTATTTTTGTAATATCAGATTCATTTATTTATCTTATAAGACTTTATACAGTTAACTATCATATATATATATATATATATATATACACACACACATACAGAGTAATAGGCTAATGAAGATATAAAACATGTAAGACAAGTGTACTAAGTCAAAGTAGATTTGTGCTGAATTATAATACCTTTTTTCCTATTATCTGTCTTTTATTTATTAATATATAAAAATACATATAAGCATGCATTGAGCTTTTCACATACAAGGAACTATGATATTTAAGCTTGTGTGTCTGAATTACTTTGCTTCACATTATGGTCTCAAGGAATATCCATTTTCCTACAAATGACTCGAATTCATCCTGCTTTACAGCAGAGTAGTACTCCATTGTGTATAAATATCACATTTTCTTTATCTGTTCATCTGTAGATGTACACATAGGCTATTTTCAATATTTAGCTGTTATTAATTGTGCTGTTATAAACATGGGTATGTATACATCACTGTGGTATGATGTCTTTTAAGAAGATACCTAGATGGGGAGTCTGGATCAAATGAAGTCTACATTTTTAGTTTTTTAAGAAATCTTCATACTTATTTCTATAGTGATTGTATCAGGTTATGCTCCAACCACCAATGGAGGTAGGAGAATGGAGAGAGATGAAATCTCAGTGTTGTTTTAATTTGCATTTCTTGAATGGCCAGTGATGTTAAACATTTTTTCATGAATTTATCAGTCATTTATATTTTTTCATCTGTGAAGTATCTTTTCATTTCAGATGCCCATTTTTAGTTGGGTCTTTAAACTTGGTCTTATTTTTTTGAGTTCTTTTTATATTCTAGATATTAGTCTTTTTTCTGAGGAGCAGCTGGTGATTTGCCTATTTTGTAGATTGTCTTTTTACTCTGTTGGTTATTTCCTTTGCTGTGCACATAGTTCTGTTTTTTCCATTACAGATTAGTTTGATCTATTCTAGAACCTCATATAAAGGACTCATACTCCATGTAAGTCTTTTTTCACAAAGCGTTTTGTGTTTGAGAGTTATTTATATTGCTGCAGACATCAACAGTTCTCTTTTATTGCTGAGTAATATTTCATTGTTACAGAATTATGTGTTATGAATTTGTGTATCCTCCAAATGTGTTTGCTGCAGCTCTACCTTCCACTGTGATAGTATTTGGATAGGAGGCTTTTAGGAAGTAACTAGGGTTGTAAGAATAGAACTCTGGTCTTATAGGATGAGTGTCCATAAGGAATAGACGCCGCAGAGTTTGTTTTCTCTCTGCTATGGGAGGACACAGGGAGAAGGTGGCCATCATCAGCCTAAAGAGAGAGCCCTCACCAGAACCTGACCATGCCAACACATTGATCTTGGACTTCCCAGTCTCCAGAGCTGTGAGAAAATAAATTTTCATTATTTAAGAAGTCTAGTCTATTATATTTTGTTAGCCAGGTGTGGTGGTGCACTCTGTAATCCAGCACTTGGGAGACTGAGGCAGGAGGATTGCTGTGAGTTCGAGGCCAGCCTGAATTGCATAGTGAAATCCTGTCTCAAAAAACAAAAACAAAACCCAAAAAACAACAATAAAAACAAAATAAAAGTATTATATTTTGTTATGACAGCAGAAGTAAACTCTAACATTCATTATATGAATATACCACAATTTGTTGAGCCATTATCATCTTGATGATTACCTGAACCCTTTACAGTTTTTAACTAATATAAATAAGGGTCTTGTGAACATTTGTGTACAAGTCTTTCTATGGATATATCTCTTCAATTTTCTTGAGGAAAATATTAGGAATAAAATTGTTGAGTTTCAGGATAGATATATGTTTAGTTTTATAATAAAGTACTAGAATTTCTCCCAAAATGTTTTACAAGTCCACCAACCAATTTATGAGAGTTCTAGTTGTTCTCCTCATCCACACTCCATGGTTTTGGATTTTGTTTGATGTTTAATAAATGAAACCATGTTGAGAATATATCTATTTATTCTAAGAGTTTTTCTTTTACTCCTTAAAATCTACTGTTAGGTTTCTGTTACTGTAACAAAAATACTTGAAATAGTCGTCTTAAAAAGATGAAAGGTTTATTTTAGCTTGCAGTTTTAAAGGTTTTAGTCCATGGTCAGGTGTACATGGCTTTTGGGCCTGTACTGAGACAGCACATCATGGTGGAGAGCATGCAGTGGAGCAAGGTGCTTTCCTCATGACAGCTGGGAGGCAAAAGAAAGAAAGAGATGGGGCCAGGGTGGAAATATCCCCTTTGAGGACCTTCTCCTGAATGGCCAGAAGACCTTTAACTAAACCTCATCTCTTAAATGTACCATCACCTTCCAATAGTGCTATAGATTGGGAATCAAGTAACATGGGCCCTTTGGGGGTGATTATCCAAGCTAGAACATCTGGAATGAATGTTAAAATTTATAATTTTTCCCAGTATATACATATTTATAATGATTATATGGCCCCTACTTGATTTGTTCTTATAATGAATTATAGTAAATTAAGCTCCCAAAATGGAATCCTTCTTACATTTCTGGGATGAACTCTGTTTAGTCATGGTATGCTAGTCCATGCTAGTCTCTTATTTTTTTCTTTATTTTATTTTATTTTATTTTATTTTGAGACAAGATCTCCCTGTGTAGTCCAGGATGGCCTTGAGCTCACTATGTAGCCCAGGCTTGCCTCAAACTTGTGGTAATCCTCCTGCCTCAGCCTCTCAATAGCTGAGATTATAGGTGTGTACCACCATGCCTGGTGGTTTGCTAGTTTTTAAACATGTGACAAAGTTCTGATTGCTAATAATCTATTTGGATTATTATCCACTATTTATAAATAAGATACATATTTTCATTTATGGCTTTTTTTGGTAAATTTTGGTATCAATGTTATACTGGCTTTGAAAATGAATTTGGAATATTTGTGATTTCTGTCTGATTTTTTCCA
This sequence comes from Hydrochoerus hydrochaeris, assembly GCA_004027455.1. Taxonomy (NCBI): domain Eukaryota; kingdom Metazoa; phylum Chordata; class Mammalia; order Rodentia; family Hydrochaeridae; genus Hydrochoerus; species Hydrochoerus hydrochaeris. The sequence goes on along the minus strand of PVLA01000458.1, from coordinate 193,005 downwards.
GCCCATTGGTTGGTTGATTTTCACCTCAAAACAAACAAACAAACAAACAAACAAACAAGAAGCTATTGGTGGGCCTGTGCTGACTATTGCTGTTTAAACTCTCTGTCTACAGCTATAAAATATTGAATCAGTGCAGCTAGAGTTTAACCACACAGGCTCTGAGACCCAGTAGGGTCAAATCCCAGCTCTGCCACTTGGTAGCAGCACCGCGTAACTGAGGCTCTGCGAGGCAAATAAGTAGATGACAGCACAGTGATCACAAAGGCCCCAAGTCCACTATAAAACAAGGACAAGAATAGAATCTCCCTTCAGGATAATTAGGAGGTGCAGAGACAGGTGAAGATACCTGGCACAGAGCCTGGCATCCAATACGCGTGGGGAGACATTACAGCAAAACCCGCTCCGATCCCTCAGCCGAATGGAATCAAAGGGCTGCAGCTCTTGGCCAAACCACCAGTTTGTGATCTTTCCGTGGTGGCCGTGTTTTTATCTAGAAGTATTTCATTTTACTTTTTAAATATACTGGATCTAAGGTTTCCCTTTGGTCATCCTACCCAAGTGGAGGTGGAGAGCTCCTGTCTAAACCCATGGAGAGACATAAAAGAGTAAGGATCTGATGAGAGGTAGGAGCTACTTTAGGGGGGACTGGGTCCCTTATCCCTGCAGGTGTAGGAGCAGAAGTAGGTTGCCAGTCATGAGGTGTGGCTGCCACAACAAGGGGTCAGATATCGGATGCAGGACTTTGAAGAACTATTAGGAAAAGCTTTATGGAGTAAACAGACTATGAATCTACTTCTCCCTAGCAGGGTGACCTCCACCAAACCACGCATGTCAGAGTCTCAGTTTCTCTATTTAATCTATGAAATGGCACGCTAATACCTGTGATCCATGGTATTGCAGCGTGCAATGGGGACAATGGGAATAAAGTGCTGGCTCTTTTTCTTGGAGACAATGAAGCAGGAAGGAGTTTCATTCAGATGAACAGTGCTGTCTCTCGACTCCATCCTTTTGTGTAGTCCACCCCCATCTTCCCACAAAGCGTGGGCCAAGCTTGTATTTATAGGTTTCTATAGCAGTAGGTTTACATTACATGGGGACTGTGTCTCCAGGCCAGGGACAGATGTCATTATGAGTAGACACTGCTGTGCATTTGGATGGTTTCTATTATATTTGGCTTCCTTGGTTACTTTCCTCAACGTTGATAAATTGGATGTGTTGTTGCATTGGGATATTCCTTTTAACAAAATGACCTTTCTTGGACCCAAATGTGTCTTCCTCACAATCTCCTGTGAGCTTGAAAAACATCAAGTTTGAGTGTCAATCTCTTTGTACTAAAAGAATATAGTTGAATGCCAGTGCAAACCATTGTTGGGTATGCAGCTAACAATTTATGATGTACAAATTTCCAAAAAAAGGTTTAGAGTTTGAAATATAGGCCTGTCTTGAGGTTTGATGGTTAAACATTATATTCTAGAGCTACAAGATGTAATAACAAAAAATTTTGGGAAAATTTCCCTATAATGGCAGATGGAGATTAAAATGCATTTGGGGAAATTTCCAACACACTCAAACATAACGGATTAAATCAAACCCTAGATGAGCTAACCTGGGGGAACAGAGCTCTGTCCTCACACCTCCAACTGAGGGTGTGTACAAGAAACTGATGGCTGCCTCTGGGGCCTTTGGATAATTAGATTATAAGGAGAAGGTTGAGGGTTAAACATATGTAGCAGTAGGTTAGTGAGATAAACAAATTCTGGAATAGGAAAATAGCTTGGGTTTAGAGTTTCAGAGTTTTAAATGTGCTCGCATTGGCAAAGGTTTAACCAGTGCTATATGGACACATGATGCCCATTCTGCAGTGGTGGTAAAGTGAGGCATGGAAACGCAAAGATTTCTAGAAGTTACTCAAGGAGTCAGGAGGACGTGAGATAGTATATACATTATCTTCTTCCCAGTCTATTAGGAGGGTCCTGTCCCTTTGGGAGGAGCCATATCCTTTGGTTCAGGCTGTGCTGGCAGGTATACCATTAGGATTACCCATTGTTATCTGTGTTGCTAGTTAGCAATGTGGAAGAGAGTACCCTTTAACTCCTAGCTGAAGGCTCTACCCCATAAACAGCATGACCCTGATGTTTGCAGTTAAGTCTCCCAGGAGTGTGTATGACTTTTTTCTCTAGGTGTAGAAACAGTTAAAAACAGGCAGCGTCACCTGGCAGAGAGTGTCCCTGGAGCGGGGCAATGCCCAGTGCTACTTATCAAGTGGGGGAGCCTTAGTGAGTGAGATGGAGGGCTATAATGGTGACACGCTTTTTATTTCCTGATGTGACTCCTCCCGCTCCATATGTCACTCCTAAATCTTCATAAATTCTAGCAGAACTCACCACATGCTCAGTGAGAGTGAATTTCTAGTGGATGCCATTCATGGGACTAAGCTTTGTACCTGGGGAATTGTGGGGTAGGACAGAGATGTCATGTGTGAACACAAGAGCAGAGTCAAGGTCATAGTTATGTGAGCCTGGGGTCTCAATATTCCAGCTCTTATTTACGTCTCCCAGGCTACATTTATATGTGGGTTATATTATCAATACCCTCAATCCACAGTGGAGGATTCTGAGCTCAGTGCTTTCCCCCATCTGGAGCTTTAGGGCCTGACAGCCTTTTAGACGGCTTCTGAAATCCTTGCCCAGAGAGAGAACTGGATCATCATTAGGGACCATGGCAAAGATGACCTGTGAAGGCAGGGAACAAGGTAACCAGGAAGCAGGGCTTTGCTATGGGGCCAGGCCACCCAACTCAAGACCCTGTAGGTCTTGAGACCTCTTTGTTCCTGGCTGCCCAAAGGCCAGGCCACTCCCTGCAGTGCCCTGGGCTTCGCTCCTTTGCCTTGTGCCCTGGGCTTGGAGGACAGACAGCTTCTCATCCTAGCACTCTCCTGGCACTCAGTGCATGCCTTTTAGCACCAACAGCAGAAGCACTGGAGAAAAGGGGGCTCTTTATCTCTAGAGCGTTTATTATTAGGGTCCAGTGGTTCCTGGGGAACAAAACACTGACTTCCAAATTCTGCTCTGGAAACCAAACCTAATTTAGAGAAGTACAATGTGCTGAAGAAAGATCGCCTCTTAATTTTAGATTCATTGGGAATGCAGGCGAGAAGGCAGAATCCCTTAACATAACACAGGCTTTTTTGGTGGTGTAACAGAATAATAAATCCTTGAGGAATTCCCCAAGCAAGGTAAAGTAGGATAATACACATTTCTTAATATTGCAGAAGTTTCCTTAATCTTATTGTTTAAACTTTTCAATAAACCATAATGTTTATTAGTAGTTTTTCATTTCCAACTGTCAGATAATCCCTTTTGCTAAGTTGGGATAAACAGGGTCCCCCCAGTGCCTCTGGTTTCAGTTTCTTGTGATATATATCTGACCAGACACTTGATGTAATAGAGAAGTATTGTGTTTTCCACTGTGTTGAACTTAGAGGTTCAAATGTGTTAATCCAATTGAATTGATTGTAATATTTTATAAAAGTTTCTCCAGCAGAAATATTGTTAGGGATTTGAGTTGTCAGGGGTTATGAGACTGTATACAGCGGCTTGCTGGAAGCTCTTGGCCAAGTACTCTGATGCAGGTGAGGGAGAGTGGTTTTGGGGTGTGCCCCATTGGTCAGAGAGAGGTTGATTCATCAGGAGCTTTTCTTTTTTTTTTTTTTGCCCAGAAGGGTCTGTGGAAGAGACAAGATGCATTTGTATTTTGAAAAGTAGACGCATGAGGCTGTCTTGGCAGATTCTAAGTAGGTTTTCCTTTGCCACCCACCTCGAAGTGTGAGTTTCCTGCTATGGAGAAGTGGGGAAAGCTACACAGAGCTGGAGATTGTATCAAATTCCTAGCCCCTTTTGCAGGAAAGGCAATGTTAATCACCACTTCCGGAGAACTTTCTCTTTAGCGAAGCCCTAGAACTACAGTTCTTTACAAGCATCCCCATGGGGGAAATCCTATCCTAAATGATCAGCACAAGTGATGAAGAAATTCATTTCCCCCTCTCTTTTTTAATTGATTCCCTCCCTCTTGGAAATGACAAATAATTTAACATTCTTACAAAATTCCTTCTGCTCAGTGGTGGAGGGGAAAACAACTATCACAATAAGGAAAAGGGTAAAATCCTACTCAGTTAATGAGGTATATAACGGAGCCATTAGTTCTGCTTGAAATCCTTGTCAGCCCCAGATTAAGCTGATGGCCCTTCCTGGTGTTTTCAGATTCCTTTGGTAGCACACTCTACATACCCTTTCACCACCTGCCGCGTGGCTCGGGCATTCTGATCTTTCAGAATTAAAAGAACAACAACAACAAAAAAATTGGCCTGGGATGTTTTCTGCTTTCTGTGCAGGTGCCCAGGTGATGGAAAGGATGCTCTGGGTAGAAGCCTGTTGGTTTTCTAATGCTGACTTCCAGCTCCCTGGCCTTCTAATATTTAGCAAGAGGAGTAGTTTGAATATAATTTTCAGAAAAGACTGGATTGAATGGAGCAATCAGCAGAAAAGGGCTCTGAACTCACCTTTTGTAATTTCTTCTTTCCTCTTCTTTAAATGATGCTTGAAGCCGGTCAGGACCCAGGGGTCCTAGAGGCGCAGAGGTGAACCTGTCTTCTGTTGGGTTGTCCTTGAGCTGTCATTTTTCTGCCTTAGGATTTAGAACTGTGCTCGAGTCTGAGGTTGGATGCTTTGCTGTCTGATGCAGTAGCCACATGCAGTCATTTAAAAAAATAATTAAACAAAATTACAATTTAAAATTCCTCAGTTGCACTGGCCACTATTTTGGTGCTCAACAGCCATGTATGGCTACTGTCTATTGAATTAGACAGTGCAAATATGGAACATTTTCCAAGTTCTATTGGGCAATGGCAGCCTAAGGTTCTGGGCCTTCGTATCAAAGCTGGGAGTGGGGTGGGTGGGGTTTGAATATACTCAGGTCACAAAACTGGAAAATGTATACCACTCTCTGTTGTGCAAACAGCAAGACATATTTAGTGGCAGAAGACAGAAAGGAGCTACATGTACAACTCCTAGAGGAAAAAGCGAATGATCCTATACCCTCCTTGAGCAGAGAGGCTGGCAGGCACAGGGCTGGGGCCCTGTCCTGTGACTTTGCCAAGTGATCAGGCTGATGTCGTGATTCGTTCATTCCAGCCTGGCCCGAGGTTCAGCAGTAGGACAGCTTGTCCCTGTCCTCATGGAATCTAGACTTTGTTGGGAGGTCAACATTTAGCAAATAACCACACTATTAATTACTATATTCATTATGCTTTTTTGAAACTTTTTCAATTTTATGATACATTGAATATCTTGGGGTTTTGCTAATCCTTTCTCCTCTCTAGGTAATTCTTAGAGATACTAAATGTTTTGTCTAACAGCACATCTTTTATATGTAAAACAACCAATCCAAATCTGCTATCCTTAACCACCTCCTTTATCCAACTCTCCAATACCAAGCCACTGGTTATTTTTGCCCTAAGTTATCCCAGGGCCAGGGACACAACTAGAGACCACCTGTCTAGGTTATTTTTCCAATTGCTGAGGTAAAATACCCAGTACTCAAAGTTAAAGGAGGAAATTTACTGTAGCTCACAGTTTGTAGATGTTTCAGTCCATAATCAGCTGGCTCCAAAGCAGGATGGCATGGCAGAGGGGCATTGCAGAGGAGAAACAGTTCATGCCAGGCAGAAAACAGAAGGCAGAAGGCACCAAGCAGCAAGTGACAAGCAGTGATAGCATCTTCTTTCTGCTCCTTTTAGATTCTATCTAGGCTACTTGGCTTAGGGCAGGTGCCAAACCAGTCAGTGGACTAATTTAGTAGTTGCACACCCTTAATCCTAGGATTGCACCATGAATCAATCACATGTTTTAGATCCAGCCACCTCTGAAAAACCCCATCTATGACCTCCTGAGGCTTTGCAGGGACATATAACATAAGCCATAACAATGAGGCTTTGGCGGGGGGCTATCTAAACATAAGCCATAATACTGCTACAGAGCCTGTGGAATTAGTCAAAGTATCCACTCCTAAATTTGCTCAAATACATCTAACCTGCCTTGCCTGTTCCTTCCTAAGGAAACCACATTAAAGGCGCTGGACCACACGCTCCCCAAAATCCTCTTTTTCACCCAAACCTGGTGCTTTACCACGGAGCCCTGCGTGGTGTGCTGTGTCCCTCTTCTGGGAACTGTAAGTTGCAAACTCTTCTTTCAAGATAATTGTCTTCACGTCTGTTATCTTACCATACTCAATTAAAATAAAAAAAATCCCAGGGACATTTTAAAGCAATTACATTTTAAAACAATTACCAGAGAGAAATGCAGAGTGTTAGATGTACAACTGGGAGGAATGACCTAAATGGGGAGGGGCGTAGAGTGAGGATGAGATTCCCTCAAGAAGTGGCAAGGAAGTTGAGACCTAAAAATTACATGAAGTTTAGCAAGAATTTGGGATAGGGCACAGGGACCAGTTTTTGCCAAGGGAAAGGAATATGTCATGGCCTCCAGGCAGGAAAGAGAATGGTGTGTTTCAGGAACTGGAAGGCCTCCCACAGTCTAAGGAAATTGAACTCATGACCTCACGCTTGCCAGGCAGGTGCTTATGCCTGCTAAGCTAAACCACCAGCCTCTGTCTAAGGGATTTTTAGGGTAATTGCTGGGCAAAGAAAAACATTGCCTGTGGTCGAACCTACTGTAAGTAGAGGTTGAACTGACGTCAAGGTAGCACCCTCCTTACCTTTTCCCAATCAGGGCCACAGAAGGTCCATCCTATGTGTAATCTTTGAGGCCTCCAGTTTCTCATCTTCTCCCAGAGCTGGAGCCATGAGGTTCCCTAGAGATGGTGCCAGTATAACTTCAAGCTTTCAGAAGAATGTCCAGGGAAGGTGTTGTACTAACATATCCAACTCATGCTCTTCTTGCAATGTGAGGTTGACCCTCCCCTTGAACCTAGACAGACTCTTGTGACTCCTTTGAGCAAGAGAACATGGAGCAAGTGAAGCAGCATGACTGGAGGTGAGGGCATAGGGAGTGAAAGGCAGCTTTCCTCCCTGCCTTCCCTCTCCTCCCCACTGGCCCTGGAAGCCCTGGTTGCCATGTGGGAAGTCTGACTGCCATGAAGCTGACAAACTGGAGGGATCAAAAGGAGAGTCTAAGAAGAGACAGAGATGCCCGAGGAGACCTAGTGGGTCCAGTTTATGAGGCCCCAGAGACCATGAAGAGAGACAAGCCATCTCAGCTGTGCCCTGTTGGAATTTACATGAGGGCAATAAATGAATGTTCATGCCACTGTTTTGGGATGATTTGTTACGCAGCCATGGTAACTGAAACAGTGAGTCTGGTGGGGTCCCAGCTTTTCATCTTGGGTGGCCTAGAGCATCTCTGCTTGGCAGGTGCTGGAAACAGCAGGGTGAATTTTCAAAAGCAATCAGATCTTATGGTTTCAGGATTTGGAATTTAGTTTAGCTTCTAATCAGGCTCAGACTACAACTCCCTGGAGCATCTTCCATCATGGAAGGGTTTGCGAAAGCAAATAAGAATGGCAAGCAGAGTGAAGGGAATGCTTTGGTCACCCAAGAACTCAACTGATTTCCAGGAGACCCAGCCAAGTGTACATCACTCTCTACACACAAATGATCAATATGTTTACCACCAACCCTTGTGCATTCACAGAAGTGGGCCCCTGAGGACCTAGTTATGGAAATTACAGTAAGGTTTGTTAGACTTAGAGCTTGGCTAACGTCAGTCACGTCACCTGTACATAAAAACAGAAAAAGAAATTGATGAGCATTTCCCAATGGTTATTAAAAATTCAACTTTTACTTTTGGAGATTAGACCAGCCCCAGTACTGGCTTGGTGTGGGAATCATTGCAAGTATTCACTGAGAGCTTTGAATTTATCATGTAGGCTCTGTGCTAGGTGCTGCCACCTGGAATATTTGCCTGAACCTCTGGAGAAGAAGGCTCTGTAATAATTCTTGTTTTGCACATGAAGATCATGCACCGGAGAGGGCAAGTGACTTGTTCCTTGGGCACCCAGCAGCCTGATTCCAGAAACTGACTGGTTGATCATGCTGACTCAGCCTCTACCAAGAAGCTTTGTTGATCTTCCCAAACCATCTGGCAGAGGGCAGCTGGTATAGCATCGGAGTTCATGAGTTTCCCAGTTTGGAAGATACTCTATGCATTGCATGGGTGGGAGATTGCCTTAAGCTGCCAGAGCTGTGGGCGCTGTGACCTTGGGCAAGTCATTGTCTCTGGGGAAGATTGGGCTTGAAGATCCCTAAGTCTCCTTCCCAGTCTTGTCACCAACAGCAAATATCCCCTTAGGTTATAGCTCCTGTTTGCAAAGCATGCTACACAGATGCCTTAATTAATTATTCAGGCTGACATCTCCAGCTCCCAAATCAGAAGGTTGAGAAAAGATCATAGGAATATAATCAATGTGAACTTGACCGATAATCGCCGGTCCCAGGATGGTGCAAAGAGAAGAAAACCCTCCAAATTGGTCTTCTCTTACACTTTGGCTGGTTCTGCCAGCGGCCAAGATAAAACCATTCTCTTTAATAATTAATGAGCAGGAGCCCGTGCCCCTGGCCTGGGCCCCAGAGGAGGCCCCTCGAGGTGGCTGTGCTTCTGGAAGCGGGCATGTGTGTGCACACCCACCTGTGCCAGCCCGGTCGGGGGTGCACACACGAGTCACAGCGGCTGACCCAGCAAAGTGCTGCGAGTGTGACCGGAATGAAGGGTTGCTCCGTCTGTCTCTGAGGTGGCGTGGCAGATCAAATCACAGCGGATCAGGCGCCGAGATGTTGCCTTGCTCTGAGTGACAGAAGTTAATAATTAGTGACAATGATTGACAGATACACTCCATCTGCTGCTCCGACGCCTAGGAGCAGTTATTCCACAACTGTCTGCGGGCACAATGAACTCCCCCGGGAGCGCAGGCTGGCCTGTGATTGACAGCTGCCTCCTAGAGAGACAGACCACTGACGGGAAAGTCGCTGTCAGCAGAAGCACTCCGGTCCTCCCGTGTTCCTGAGGAGGCTCACTTGCTGTATACATTTATTCTGTTTCATTTATCATGTCAGCCGTGGTTTTAAATAGATTACTAGCTAGCCCGTTTTTAAACTGGAGAGTTTTCTACCTGTAAATTAGAAATATCCAAGTATGTCGCAGTCTACTTCCTGCGACTCAAGTCTTCCTGTTTGTTCTCAGGGTAGATCCAGGAGAGGAAGGGAGGAGCTCGCCTGGGTTGCAGATGCAACTGATCTTTCCATTAAAATCAAAATGGAATCTTTAGCTGAAACCTTGCAAAATGGTGCTGAGCAGTACTTGGCAAACTTGGTCTCCAAAGTCCAAACTAAACTATGAAAGCTATTTTTTTTTCCCCTAAGAAAGAAAGATGTTTCTGCGCTTATCTTTAGATGATGTGACTTGTAATAGTTGTTCCTTCAGTGATATTTGCATTTTTAGACAATGAGAATGCCTTGACAGTTTGGAACCCAGCTTTCTCAGGATGAGCTGTTTATTCTTTCGTGGTTGCATGGTCAAAATCTGGTATTAACTAGCTGAATGATCTTTAGAGTGGATTACAGTTCCATTGACACCAAAGTGCTTGTCCCTGTTTCTTCCCTGATTATTTTCATGCTAAATTAACGTTTAGCTTTAAAGCAGCCCACATGTAACTAGGGGACCCAGATTCCTTTTAGTTCCTTTATAAATAGGAAAGTAGACATATAGAGTATGTATTTCCACTAGACGAACTGTCATCACCTAATTGTTCCTGCTTATGATTTGTTTGGTTTTCTGGAAAAAAATGCAATTTAATTTCACTTCATCTAGGCTCCCAAAGATGTGCTTTTGGGTCATCACTTCTCTCTCTCTTTGTCCCCCTTTAGTCTCAACGTAATGTAAAGGACTGTCTATCGCGTTATGAGTAAAAGCCTACTTATATCCCGCTATTTAAAATACAGTGAACCCTGTTGATATTGATCTCATATGGGATGTTTTCCCGCATATGATGTCCAGCTCTTAAAGTATGGGTCATGTTTCCTCTTAAGATGTTTTCTTATCTTATTCCCCTAAAATGATATAAACAGTTTCAGTATTCTTGATAATTAGGTATGCGGGTAAAGAAAAGACATCCTGTTCTTTTTCAAGTTTTTAAATGATCAGAATACCAGAAAATGAAGTCATAGGGAGTACAAATGTTGCCTCTCATCCAGGGATCTACTTTCCTTCTTGATTCTATAAAAAGGAAATTTATCAAGATGCAAGATGTTAGAGGCGCCTCAGCCCCTGCCTTGACTGAGTTAGCCACCCTCAGCACTGCCCTGGAACAACCCAGTTGTCTGGCCTCAAGTTAAATGTGCACCTCTGTGTCTTGCAATAAGCAAGAGTGCAGGAGATACATGTGCCAGTTGTCTGGCTGATGTCTCTCATCTCTCTTCTAGAGAGACTTGGAGAGACGTGGATGGAATTTGTTTGTTCATTTATTTGTTTTGGATCCACACTGGTGGCGGGAGGGTCACTGCTCTCCATGTTCCTATCTGCCCCAAGTGGTACCTGTCCTAGCCAGTCCTGCAGTGGTCTAAACAGCCAGCCTGGGCTGCAGTGGATGGCTGAGAGGCAGCCTCAGTAGCTTCCTATCTATTGAAGGATCGAACCAGCGAACAGTGGTTACACAGATCTATGAACAGAGCATCATGGGAGAAGAGCAAGGGAGCCTCTAGGAGTTTCACCTGGGGCTCAGGGGCTCAGGAAGTGGGTACTGGGATGCAGGGAAGAACCACAAGAATGGCAGGTGGAAAGGATCTTGAGTGTGGCTCAGGTTGGTGTCCCAGTAAGGCTGGAGAATGCAGTGGAAGTCACATCGCTGAGGCCTTCCCTCCATGCTGAGGGCTCTGCACCTGCTCTTTAGGTGTGGAGAACCTGTATTTATGTGTGGAGAATGGTTTGGTGTGGGTGTGAGACAGGAGGCAGGGTATGGTTAGGAGGCTGCTGCAAGAACGATGTGGCTTGCACTAAGAGAGAGATGGGGATGGGAGAGGTGTGGGCATCAGAGATAGAAACAGAGGGAAAGACTAACCTGAATGACAGAGCAGATGACAGGCTGCTTCTTCCATGAGGAATTTGTGGGGCAGCATGTGGGTTAGGAGGAAGGGTTCTGCATTGCTTGAAGGCTCTGTTGTTGTCATCTTGAATTTATTTTCTTTTTTCAGTGCTGAGAATAGAACTCAGGACCTAGGCAAATGCTCTACCGCTAGCCACATGCCCAGTCTCTTGAAATTCTTTATACATTTTGAATCAGGGTTCTACATTTTTATTTTGCACTGGCTCTGTGCATGGTTCAGTAAGTGGGGAAGTCAGGTCAGTAGCTAGAATTCTGGTTCTAGAAGTCAAGGTTGGGGAAGGAGGACACTTCAGCACAAGAAAAGATCCTTTAAACACCAAGAGAGAACAGGTTCCCGAGGGAAAACAAAAGGAATGCAAAGAAAGTCAGGAACAGGGTCCTGCTGAGTATGGGGCACATGACTGTAATCTCAGTTACTAGGGAGGCTGAGGCAGGAGGAGCATAAGTTTGAGGCCAGCCTAGGAAATTTAGCAAGACCCTGTCTCCAAATAAAATTTTAGAAAAGGACAAGAGGTAGAGCTCAATGGTAGAGTGCTTGTTTAGCACATGCAGGGCCCAGGGTTCAATCTCAGTATCACAAAACCAAAACCAAACCAAGCCAAACCAAAAGCAAAAAACCCCAGGATACTAAGATACCTGGAATTTTAGTGACAACCTCTAAGAGGGTGGAAGTTCCAAATGCAAAGGCTTCATCACCTGTTATCACATTTTGCCTTTCAAGAACAAGCGCTGGAGGCATTGTTTTAGATCTGAGGAGGGTCTGGTTCCATCTCAAATTACTACTTAAATGGCAAATGCAATCACCAAATTATAAGAAAAATCCTATGAGAAACTAAAAATTGTTATTACTGACATTTACAATATTCTTCAGATTTCAAAGCATCTTTATCCAGTCAACAGATATTTAGTGAACACCTACCATGTACCAGGCCTTATGCTTGATAATAGATATAAATTAAGGAGCAAAAGAGATACAAATGCCTACCTTCAAGGAGCTTAAATTCCAGTGATGGGAGGTGGACAGGAAACAATAAACAAACTGGTAAACTATATAATTGAAAGCAATCTCATTTTTTTGCTAAGGAGAAAAGGCATGTAACCTCCTCTTATGTAACAGGAGGTATTAGGGATTGGTCCTGGAGCTCCATTGTCCTCTGGTCTGGCTTCTTTATCTAGTCTATGTGCTATTCTTCAGCACAACCTCATGGAACTCAGAGACCCTGAGCAAATCCCTACAGGCAAAGGGCTGGGGATTTAGCTCAGCAGCATAAGCACCTGCCTTGCAAGCGTGCAGTCGTGAGTTTGATCCCCAGTACCGATAAAACAAAACAAAACAAAACCCTACGTGCAATCCAGCAGCAGGGAGGAAGCTGTGCTTCCAGCTTGCTGGTGAAAGCCCTAAGAAACCATTGGGTCTTAGCCCTCCTCTGGACCAGTCCTTTCCCTCATTTCATAGGAGAGGAAGACCAAGGCCAGGAGACATGTGTGACCTCCCAGGGCTGCACTGCATGCCAGCATAGTGCTGACCTCAAAGTTAGGTCCAGGCTCTCTGTGTCTAAAGCTGTGTTGTGTCCACCAGAAGCAGAGTATAAATAAATCCAGAGACATCATGCTCCCCCAAGCCTACACTAAGGCTTAGAGGCAGCAAATTGATCCATGAGAGATAACTGGGGGCATAGTTAGGCAACCAGATGAATGTGTTCAGTCCAATCCTAAAATTATAGGAGTTCAGTCCAATCCTAAAATTATAGGGATTTAGACATTTAGAGGCCCTGCTGTTAGGTGTTGGTCTCTGTCAGGCAAGAAAACTGACCTGCAGAGGAGAAAGGAGGGAACTGTCATGGTCACGAGTAGGGCTTTGAGGGAGGCCAGAATGCTGTCACTGTGGGCCAGCAGAAGTGACTGGGGTGGGTGATATAGCTCAGTGGCACAGCACTTGCTTGGCAAGCACAAGGTTCAAAGTTCGATTCCCAGTACAAAACAAACAGTGAAAAACAAACAAAACAAAATGAACAAAAAACCAAAAAATGACTGGAGCGAGCTCCCCTGACATGTCTGAGTTATTTATAGCCACCAGGACTGGCTACCAGTCGCCTGAAGACCGAGTTCCTGGATGAATATTTGCAGCCTCTTAACAAACTCATCATTTGCTATTTCAGTGCCCCTCTAGTGTCTCTTAGTTATAGTGGTCCTCCTCCTCTCCTCCCAGCTCTTGCCCTCTTTGTTGAATATCTCCTTAATGAGTGCTAGACACTGCTCTAAGAGCTTTATTTGCATTGTCACATTTAAGCCCACCTACAAGTCTGAGACATAGGTGCTATTTCTAATCCCCGATTTACAAAGGAGACAGCCCAGCCTTAGGAAGATGCAGTAACTTGCCCTGGGACTTGGGTAGTGAGTGCTAGAGTGCAGGTTTATATCCAAGTCCAGCGGATTCTGCAGCCCAAGTTTTGAACCATTGACAGAACACACATTCTCTTTTTCAACTGAAAAAGAATCATAAAATTAAGAATGAGTACAAAGAACCACTTGTCACTTTCCCAGCACTCATGGTGTTAATTTTTTTTTTAATTTAAATTTTTACACGTTGGCATGTTTGCAGTCCTGATGGTAATGGGCACATTCACCATGGAGAGTTGGTGCATGGACAGAACACATCTTAATTCTTTTTTCATCCTCTTCCTCTCCTTTGAGCTCTTGGTGTCATTCCCTTTTGTCAGAGAATCTATCTCTCCATTTCCTGTGATCTATCTTTTATTTTGCTGTTCGATTTATTTAGTCTTTGGGTTTCTCATATGAAGAAACTATGCGATATTTAAAACTTGTGTGTTTCTGATTTATTTCACTTAACATTAAGGTCTCAAGTGCATCCGTTTCCCCACAAGCTTACTCTTCTTCATGGCACAGTGGTACTCCATTGTATATAAACACTACATTTCTTTGTGTTTTTTTTTTTGGGAACCGAGGTTTGAACTCATGATCCTCACCTGCCAGGCAGGCGCTTGTGCTGCTGAGCTAAATCCCCGGCCCCAAGCACTGCATTTTTTTTTTACCCATTCATCTGTGAATGGGTGTATAGGTAATGGTGTTGTTTTTTTTTTTTCTTTTCAAGGTAGAGCCAGCTCTTTCTGGGAATAGGACTGATCAGTTAAGTAACAATGTGTACCTAATATGATGAAGGCATTGAGTCTAGGGACTTTGGCTGGATCAAAGGGACTTTGAGGCTGAATGAAGCAGAAAGTTATATGGTCCAGCAGAAATCCCCCCCATTCCCTCCAACATCAGTCACATGCCAGCTTGGAGGGATTTTAGCATCTCTGTCAAGTGCATGGTGTGTGGAGTTTTTTCCAGCTTTGGTTGTTGTCAAAAGTGCCAAGAAACTTAGCAGATCAAAATAGCACCCCCACTGCCACTGACCAAGTGGTCCTGCACCAGGAGCCTTGTGAGTTCCTTCCTTTGAGCCTGAGAAGAGCTGGCAGAGCAGGACTAGGCAGGGGCTGGGAAGTGGGCTCAGTAAGACCCTAATTCATGTGTGGTGAGCTGCACTCAGCGGGGTGGAATGACTCAGCGTGGGAGACATCTTCTAAGGGCAGAGCTGGAATCCGGACTCAGCTCTGTGGGGTCTAAAGGCTGCCTTCTTGGCCACCCTGCCGTGAGACCACTGCAGAGCTCAGAGGCACTCTGAGATCACTGAGACTCGCTGAGGTCACAGTGGAGCCACTGGCAGATCCAGGACAAGTATCGGCGTGTCCTGGCTCCTAGCCTGACAAGATTTCTAACTCGCTGTAGCGCAATAGAGCAACTCATTCTGTGGTGATACCTAACACCGTCCTAGAAGGAAAACAGATGAAAGTTTTATTCCTGTAACATTTCCCCGACTCAATGTGCAATTAGCCTTTATTACTCGGAGAGCTTGGCTTGAGCCCTGCATTTTGAGCTGTCATTGGTGACCTCATCTTGGTTTTCGTTAGCTCAGCCTCATCGGGGAAGCAGCGTGTACTCAGCCATTGAGTTGTCCACCCTCAGTCCACCCTGCTGTTCCCGGCAGTGAGACGCTCTGGGATTCTAGAGATCCGGTGGCAGGCAGATCACCACTTCTGTGTGGTTTGTCACTGTGTATAAGCACCCTGGTTACCAGAGCCAGCATTTACCTGAAGATTTGCTCTGTGCCTGGCTTTCTGTCCTGTCTCATCTGATCTTTACAACTGTGCTTTGGAGGAAGTCCTGCTTTTAACCCCACTTTACAGATGGTGCTGTGACTTGCTTAAGGTTACGGCCAGGAAGTGGTCGAATAAGAATTTAAGCCTCAGGGGTTTGTGTGACACAAGACTCTGCTTTGCCATGTAATCCTCAACTACATCTGGATCCAAGGTTAGGGAGGGAAACCTGGAACGGGATCCAAGGTTAGGGAGGGAAACCTGAGGAGAAATTTTCCCTTTATGTGGCTCATTGGGCTTTTTAAAAACATGGTGACCTATATAACAAATTCGTATGTCCAAACATGATCTGCTTGAATGTCTAGCAGATACTTTTTAAGGCTCTTATATTCATTGGCTACTGCACCTGTCACTGGGGGAGCCATGGTGATGAGCTACATGCTTCTTGCATTCCTTCAGCTCTGGAACAATGTGCAACAGAGTGGAATACTCAGGGATGCACCATAAGGGCACTGAACCTAGCCTGGGGTGACATCAGGGAAGACTTCCTGGAGGAGATGAAGTTGAAACTAGTTCTGAAAGAAAGAATAGGTGTCTGTGGGGCAAAGAAGAATGTTGTAAGCAAAACATAAGGCAAAAAGGAGAAGAAGGAGAGTTCTTTTTCAGACAGCCCTTTCCTTTGTCACTGTATCTTCGTGAGCACGTGGCTTACCTTAGGTCACCTTACCGAAAGCGCCTCTGAGCTCTGTGGTGGTCTCACGGCAGGATGGCTGAGAAGTGGTCTTCAGACCCCAACAGAGCTGAGTTTAAATTCTAGCTCAGCCCGTAGCAACTTTCTCTTGTACTGAGTCACTCAGCCCTGCTGAGCATAGCTCATTACATGTGGATTTGGGGTGTTTGCTGCTCCTACTTCCTAGGACCTACTTACCCTTATAGGAAGGAGGCAGGTCTGTCTGGTTCTGCAGACAGTGCTCTTAGCCTCTCTCTACTCTCCAATCTGGTTCTTCTTCTGCACACTGTTGTGTCTGGATGTGATGCTGGAATAACTGCGGTTGTCTTGGCACCACTCAGGAAGCCAGGCCAAGGGCAGAACGGACTTACTGAGGGTGCGGAGTAGAGAGATACAGCGAGCCCGAGTCCTTGATGACATTGTGCAGCAGCTGACTCAGTCAGCCTCATAGCCAAGCTCGCTCCTGCTACTCTAAAGTGAAGCAGTACAGCGTCTGAGAGCATAGGCTTAAATCCAGGCTCTGCCACGCGTTGGTCATATGACTTTGGGTAAGGGACCATCTCACATTTCAGCTTCCTCATCTATAAAACAGAGATAATAAGTGATAGTGTGCTGTTAACCTGGGGGGTGAGTTTGTGAGGATTACATGTGTTGATGCATGTTGAACGCTTACAGAAATGCCCAGCCTTAGGAAGAGCTAACAGATGGAAGCTATTAGTATTGCAGATGTACATTTCCTTAGTCAACTCGTGCCTCCAGCCCTTCCAAAACTCTCAATTAGCAGTGGAGAGACTCAGGCTCATGCAAGTTGTGGGGAGGGAGGAGTGGAGAGCAGTCAGCTTTTGCATGAAGGAGCAGGTAGAGCTCTTTGGAACCAAAGATTCCACAGAACAGAGTTTAAGGGGTAAGAACAGGACTAAAGGCGCTACTGGCAGGAAAGCGGCCAGTTAAGTGTCTGAAGTGCTTGGTGAAGGGCTGGGGTGTGGGTGCATGTGGCATGAGGAGGATGAGGCTGGAGGCAGGGACTGCAGGGAGATGTGGAAGGCCTAGAATGCCAGACTAAGGCTTTGTGCCAAGTCCCACAGGTGTTCGTGGAGTTGTCCTGGGGGTTGCTTCCTGGAGCAAAGATTCAGTGCTGGTCAAAGCAGGTAGGGAAATGCTACATGGCTATTTCAGTCCTGGCCGTGGCTAATGCAAATCAGCATATGGGCTTGGCAAGTCTCAGAAATACAACCTGCTTCACTTGGTTCAAGTCAGTGTTTTACAAACTTGTGCAACCACCAGGAACCTTTTATTCCCCTAACGGGGGTGCAGCTTTGGGGAGCTGTCAAAAGATTTGAAGCACAGGACTGAAGGGTCATTTCTATGTTTTCCAAAGATTCCTTCTAGTTATTTAAACAATAAGAGACCAAATTAAAGAGCAAGTGAGTCTTTTTAATAGCCGAGGCCGTTTACTGCAGATGGTGACTTCTCTGGGCTGTCCTCTCTGAAAGTCTCCTGCCTTTCAAGTATCCACAGCAGAGAAACTTCCTGCAATGTACTGTAGTTTCCTTCTGACCTTTTGCTGTGACTCTTTAAAGCTGAAGGTTAGATCATTGAGGCCCGGCACGCAGATTGACACTTGAAAGCTGCAATGGGGCTTTTTGGGGGGTTAAAGGTTATAGTCACTGGAGCTGTAGTCTGACTTGAAAAAACTTTTGAAGTCTTTTCCTTTCATCTTCTCCCCTTCTCTTCTCTTCTCTTCTCTTCTCTTCTCTTCTCTTCTCTTCTCTTCTCTTCTCTTCTCTTCTCTTCTCTTCTCTTCTCTTCTCTTCTCTTCTTTCTCTTCTCTTTCTCCCCCCAAACCCCTTTTGGAAGGGCCAGTTGGAAATGATGCTGAAGGCAACCCACATGATATGCATGTGTGACACCCCTTTGGACGATTTTGGCAAAGTCTGGGGTTTCTCAGTCACCTGGGAGTGGAGGTGGGAGGGGGGTTTACTACAAATACAGATTCCAAGGAACCTACTTCTTGTGTAATGTGGATGTGCAGTAAAGTTGGAAAAGTGCAAGCCCAGGCACTGTGCCTTTAGCCCCACACGCCCAGCATAGCCTCCTCCTGTCTGTCTGCTGTCAGTGCTGTCAGCTCCCAGCTGCAGGGGCTCCCACAAAGATCAGGACCTGTTTGTGAAGACCTAGGTCCCAGCACCATGGTCTCCTTTGCTCTTGCTCCTCCGCCATGCCCATGGTGCTTGTTGCTGGGGTGGTGAGGAATACAGCAGGTGCAGGAGCAGGGACTTGTGGGTGCCAAGTGGTGGTGGTGAGGGTGAATATTCTTGGAGACTAACGACCTTGGTGCTGCTCTGGGCCCGTTGTGCTGTGAGTGGTTCCAACTTTATGGTTGCCTGACTCCCATGTAATTCCTGTCTTCCAGGGATAAGAAGCACTGGGGAAGGGGCCTCAGGTACCTTTTTGGCTATGCCCATATTTCCCCCCTCTCTCTCTCTCTCCCACATCCTTACTGCCATGCTACCTTCGCCCTCTACACTGTGACAGGTCATTTTCTCCCAAGGCTAAGTCACTGGTGGCGACCTTAGTGATATGAATCCTTATGAACTGCTCCTCTCATTGCCTTCCTCTAGTTCGGCTCCTGAAGGAGCTACCCGGCCTTCTACCATCCCGGGACCCCTCTAGGAGCCTTGTCTAGCTGCTTCTCCCAGACTAGCTCTTGGGAGAAAATGCTCTGGGTTGGGCTGTTATTCAAGACAGCAGCAAAATCGTTTCCTTGGGAATTGTTGGTGCCCTGGGAGTCTCCAGTCTTTGTCAGCTCACCTTCAGGAGAACCCGTCTTCTTCTCTCATCTTCCTTCACTATGCTGTTACCCTGGATGGCTCATCTGGGTGTACGACTTTAAATACTGTGTGTATTAGTTGCTGAGTTGCTGATTGTGAGCAATAGAAAGGAACAATGACTACTGTAGTGGATTGATAACTGGTGGTCAGCTTGTAATACCAGGAATCAGTGTTGTGCTGAGTGTAGATGGCCCACCTGAGGATTGTTGCCAAAATAAAATGGCGAACTGGAGAGGAAGCGTTTAGTGTTGTTGGTTTTCCTGTTGTCACTGGCCCTCCTGGAGGAGTTTGTTGAGCTTCTTTCCTGATATGAACTTGGCTGTTTTCATCGTCAGAGGAGCTCGGGATCTTGTTGCTGAGAATGACGGTAGTTTACTTTGGGGGTGCTCTGGTCCTTATTTTGAGCATTGCTTTCTGGCTCTCGTGCAGAACTCCCAACCTACTGGCACAGATCCTTCATCCCACTGGCACAGACTCTCTAGCTTCTGCCGCGGACCTTTGGACCTTCCCAACACAAATCTGTGAAATAGACTTACATGAGTCATTGTCATGTGCTTTAGGCCTCCAGTTGGACGTGTGGGAGGCATCATCATGGGCTCTAGGTTTTTAACTGGACTCATACAGAACACTGCTGTGGGATCCAGGCTCTTACCTGGATTCCTTGGGTCTTAGTGTGTGGACAAATTTCCTGCACTTCTTTTATTTAACTCTTTGGGTGACTATTAAAAAATAATTCTGTAAATTATGTGTCCTGTAATATAACTATTTTCCTTGTAGTTTTTGACTACAACAACTATCTCAGGAAAAAACTAAATTCATTGAAAGTCTATCTGGGTGCTTCCAGACTAGATAGGACCTGGAAGACCAGGCTTAGGAAAAAGGTGAGACTTGGCAGGGGCTGCAGTGAAGGTCAGGCCTTAGGGAGACCCATATCCTCACATCCCCACACTGCCATGACTCTGACGCCCATGTTTGAGGCATTTTTCTAGGTTTCATGGTATCGGGACTGGGGGTCTGATCACCTGGTTAAGTCACATGCTTGTCTCAGGAAGTGCATGAGGATGCAAAGGACCCCAATGAACTCTTCTCCAGCGTGGCTCTTCTGTCTATCAGAGGACCTTGCTGGCCTTGCTCATAATAGGGCCCTGAGTGCTCCACGTGTCTTCATTGCCACCTACCGCTACACCCAAACCAGCACCATCTCACACTGGACTCTCTCGGCAGCCTCTGGATCGACCTTCATGCTTCTCTTGCTCCCTTAAAACCTATTCTCTATGCTGTGGCGTGAATAACATCGTGACTTCCTGGGTTAGAACCTTAAATGCTTCTGAGACCCTTTTTACAGGGAATAAACTCTAAAACTCTTTACTATAGCTGCAAAGATCCCCACCTAAACTGGCTTTCCCCCATATCTCTGATGTCCTTCTTGACCTCCCACCACACTGCTATCTTCCATTCTGTGATTTGTGGCCTCTGCTGGGCTCTGGCCTTGCTCTCTCTGTGTCTCTGTGGGCTACCATTACACTCTTTTCCCAGGTCTTGAATGAGCTTCCAGTTATCATGCAGATCTAGATGTCAATGTGCTCCTCAGAAAGGCTTTCTCTGATCCCCAACCAAGCCCATATTCACTCTCTATCATACTGCTGTGTCATTGTCCATATGGCCCCATCACTGCCTGACACCAGCCTGTTTATTCATGGATTACTTTGATTTTTTGCTTCCTCTTGTTGCAACACTGCTGTGCATTCACCTCTGTGGTCCCACTGCCCAGGACAGTGTTGGCCATGGCTATTGGATGAGTGTTGGTCATGAATGCTGCAGGCTGGGGCTCTCGAAAGCCAGGACGCTGCTCAGGGTCAGTTGGCCCATGTGACGAGGGGAGGGGACTATGACAGCAGCCCCAACCTCAATCCAACCAAATACTCAGCAGCCCCAGCTGGGTGCTGCCTCTTTGGTGCTCTCTGAGCTGGGAGATGGCCCAGTGGCCCCCAGGTTTGCCTGAGCCTGAGGACTTTTTAAAGGTTTGCCTTTTAATTCTTTTCACTTTCACACTGCCCACATCTAATCAATCACTAAGCTCTAAAAATCAATAGGAAAAAGACAAACAACCCAACGGAAAATGAGACAAAGTCTAAATAGGATCATAGACGAGACATACAAACCTATGTAAGGATGCTCAACTTCACCAGAAAGGAGAGGCAAACCAAGACGGGCTTGCTTTACCCTCATTAGGCTGATGGGGACTTATGAATATGGATAAACTTTCTAGTGTTGGGAAGGGGTGAGGAAATGAGTCCTCTCATGCTCTGTGGGTGGTAAAGGGAGCTGGCAGAGCCTCTTTTTAGGGCCACTTAGCAGCATCCATCAAAAATAAAAATGCACGTACCCTGCACGCCACCCAGGCTGCTTGTAGGTCTCCATTCCAGGGCAAACACTCACGGGAATTGTCAGGAAGCAGGATGATCCCTGAACATGGTTTCCAAATTGCCAGATGTGGTGGTGCACACCTATAATCCAAGCACTTGGGAGGCTGAGGCAGGGGGATCACGGTGAGTTTGAGGCCTGCCTGGGCTACAAAACAAGGCATGGCAGGACAAGAACAAAACAAAACAAAACAAAACAAACAAACAAAAACTATCATTTCTAAAAGCAAAAAATAGGAAGCAAGCTAAGTATCTGACAATATGGAAAGAGTTAAATAAGCTGGGGACTTCCTCATTAGTTTAGTGCAGAGAGATTGTAATGTAGTTTACAAAGAAATGGGTAGATGCATCTTTAATACTGATGTGAAAATACATCCAAGAAATGCAAAGTACCTTTAAAGAATAGAAGTTGGAAACAATATTGACAGTATGATCTTACTTAAGTAAAGCTAATTATAGTTTATATCTATATATATATTTGCTAAGTAATAATAAGAGCTAATATTTACATAATTCTTCCTCTATGCCAGACACTGTCCTAAGTGATGCAGGTACACAACCTCCTTTAGTCTTCATGACAGCTCTGAGGGAAGGACAACTGTTATCCTCGGCACCATTTATAGATTGAAAAATTAAGGTACAGAGAAATCCAGCAACTTGTCCAAGGCCACACAGCTAATGGAATTGGGATTTAAAGGCAGATTATGTTACTTATTTATTTTTGTAACTCATTCTGTACCCCAGACTGCCCTTAAATTCATGGCCATCCTCCTGCCTCAGCCTCCCAAGTGCTCAGATTATAGGTGTGTGCCGCCATGCGTAGCCTGGACTGTATCTTTTAATTATTGCATTATATGTAGTAGATAGGCACTGCATTGCTGTGTTTTTGCACCCAAAGTCACCAGGTCTATAAGTAAGGGGCCTGGTTTTAATCTAGGTGATGTCTACACTTGTGTTCTTAACCGCTCAATACTTTTATGTTTACTTAAGGCAAAGATGTAGTATTCAAATACTTGATAAGAACACTGGGTTAAAAAAAAGCTTCTTTCCTTTTCCTGCTTCTACTCTTGGTCCCTGGTGGTTTGCTCTTGCCCCCTCAGCTGGAAAATCAAGAGGCTGGGCTCAGCGTGGACTTGATTGATGGCTCTGGAAAGACTACCTTCTGGTGGCCACTGACTGTAGGAGGGGTCTCTTCTGTGTGACCCGAGCAGGGGTCACTGCCAGGTTGCTCAGCTGGTGGCACAGGACCCAGGTACAGAGTGCTGAGGGGAGCTTGCTGTGTTCTGAGCTCAGCGGTCCCAGAGCGCCAGTGTGAGTGTCCGGGGAGGACACAGGACTCTCCAGGAAGCAGTAAAGGCTGCTGTGTCTCTTCTCTGTGGCTACTGGAACAAATTATTGCCTCTGACCCTTCCTCGGCGCGTTCCTGCGAGTGCTCCCGGGCAGGGAGGATTTTGCATTTAAGTTTGCACTAATCAGCCAGGTTTGCCTCTGTCAATTCGAAGGTCAGACACTGTGTGTCCCTACTCATGACTGCTCAGTCTGGTGCCTGAGCTCAGTGACTCTCAGGTAAAAGAACCAGGTGGGGACAAAAGCACAAATGCTCTGCAGCCAGACAGCCCTGGATGGAACCCTGGTCCCAGTACTCATTGGCTATGTAATGCTGAGTATCCACTTTACCTCCTCAGCCTCAGCTTTTTCCTTTGTTAAATGGGGATGAAAATAGCAATAACAACTTCCCAGAGGGTCATTGTGCAGGTTAAGAAATGAGATAATGAGTGTGTGGAATGTTGATGGGTGAGTAGGAGCTCTAAATATTATCTATTATTTATGTTCAAAGTATTGTCCTTGCAGGATGAGGTGGTGGTGCACGCCTGTAATCCCAGCACTCAGGAGGTTGAGGTAGGAGGATCCTTTTGAGTTTGAGACCAGCCTGGTCTACACAGTGAGTTCAAGCCCAGCTCAAACTGTGTAGTGAGGCCCTGTCTCAAACAAACAAACAAACAAACAAACAAACCCCCTCAAAAACTACATAAAGTCATATCTTCTTTAGCAGATCCACAGCTTACATGCTCCTCATAATCCTTTGCAGTCAGATTTCTGGCTCTTCTATTAGCCTCAAATAGTTTTCTCCAGGGACTCCTCTCACTGGCTAGTGGCCAAATCCAACAGCAACACTTTCAGTTTCCTCCTAATGACTCAGGTTGCCTTCCTGTGCACTGGTCACTCCCTTCCCAGCTGTTCCTTTGGTATGTGTGGCTCTGCAGCTGCATGGTTTCCAGCAGCCTTGCTGGCTGCTGCTGTGAGGTTTTCTTCCCGGGCTCCCAGATGCCCCGTGCCTCAGGGCTGTGTGCTCCCTCGGAGCTCTTCTCTGCATTCACTCTCTCTTCTGGCTCACATTTCTAACTGTCCTTTCCACATGGAGCTCTCCAGTCTCTGGGACCATTCGCCAAGGCTTTCTGGAGCTCTAGACCTGAATGTCCACTTTGGGTGGCGTGTTGGACACCTTCACAACTGGACCTCTCCCTTCTGTCCCACAGAGGATCCGGTGCGGGCTCCTCTGCCCCTTAAGAAATCACACACTAAGAACTGCTTTCACTTCCCGGGCTACACCTTCCTGCTCCAGACCAGTCCATCCCTCTTCCCGCTGCTCCAACCTCATTCCTGAATTTTCCTCATTCCTTTCCTATCTCTACTGCAGTGCCATCTCTTCAGAGAGGATACAGGAGGAAGAGTATGTGACTCTCACTCAGCCACTCTGGGAACAAAGATCCTCCCCCCACTAGAATCTGTAGATCCCCAGGGAAGGAATTGGGAACTGGAATTCAAGGGATTTTTCTCAAAGGACAGAATTTTCCTCCTAAGAGAAATTCTGGTGTCAGCCATTAGATAATCATTTCTCCACTTCATTACCTAAGCCATGAACCTGGAAGAAATAAATGGTATAATGCTGCCATTAATGCTACGTTTTGGAAGCAAAAGGAATTGGATGAAATTGGGTGATTAATTCCAACTTGGAAGATTATGGTAACTATATGAAAGAAATGCTGTTTGTGCATGGATGAAAGAGGGGAATTTTGATAAGGAGAAAATAAAGAAATGGATCAAGAAAGGTGTGGACTCTGAGAAGCGCTGAGCGTGAGGGGCGGTGCATCATCAGGCACCATTTGATCCTAGAGGGTTTGGAGGGAGCTGTGAATCAAGAGGTGAATTTGAGACTTTATCCTGGAGGATCAAAGCCAGGGGCTCACGCAGGCCAAGCGAGCGCTGTACCGCTGAGCCGCATCCTCAGCTACCCTAGGTTTTTGAACAGGAGAATGCTGTAATCAAATCAGGGTCTTACTTTCACAAACTCAGAACCACACTTACAGTGTATCACAGGTGCTTGAAAGATGCTTGTACAAAAGACTGAGTGTGCATTGGACAGACAGCTGAGATGGGGCTGGGTTGACTAGGACTCTTCCAGTAGTTCAGATTGCAATACTGAGGCCGACAGGGTGAGGGGGACTGGAGGAGGAGAGCAGGGAGCATGTAAGAGGTCGTGTAGACGTGGGGATTCTTGCTCTGTGAGATGGAGGTGGGGCACCTGATAGATGTTCTGAGAAGGAATGAGATGGGGAAGATGGAGGTCTGTGGCTTAGGGAGGGTAGGAGGTGGTACCATTCACCAAGGTTGGAACTCCAGAAGCAGGGGCGGGTCTGAGATGCAGAGCAGAGGAAAGAATGAGGCTGAATAGAAGCTGGTTTTTCTATAAATGGAGGCTGAGACTGTACCAGGTGCCAGATTTGTTGGGGCAGGAAGGGGATGTAAATACAGAGAGGGGATGAAAGTTTTATGAGCAATCCAGACCCCTGTGCCCCACACTCCTATGGTCTCTCCCCAGAGAGTAAACTGCGCAGCATTTTGGCCAAGGCCCGGAACTTCATTTGTTCTCAGAACAAACCCACATGGAAGCCCAGCACGCATCGGCCATTCTTCTTCCCTGTCCTCAGCCACCAGCTCCTCCTGCGAGCCCTCACCCGTTATCTCTCCACTTGGCGTGACCATCAGTTTGCACTGGGACCAGGGGCCGTATCTCATGGAGATTTCCTGATATGCTATCAGCAGTGGGCTTTCACCTGGAGACACAGCATTTCTGAGTGTCGGTGAGAGGGCCGGGCCAGCCTGACGGCATGTTAGCTACTTGGAGAACTTGAGGATGCTTCTAGAACACAGCCAAATGATGAGTTCTCCTTATTCCTTACCCTGAAGGAGTCTTGGAAGGGGTACTACATAGGGAACCATGCTCTAGGGACATTTTGGGGCACAGAACACATGTCCTTGGGTTCATGCCAGGTGCCAGGGATATGGTGAGCAAGAGTAGACATGCATTGTGTTGCTCAGATAGATGAGTAAACAAACAGTCATGATGGGAATTCAGCTGTGAACCTCTGCAAGGAAAGGGGACACTGAAGGGCCTGTGAGGGGGAGAAGCGCAGCCAGTTCACGCTGCAGTATCTTACCCTGCTGCCGCAGCCCTACTAATAATGTAAGAAGGGTTAAAATTGCCCCACTTTCCAGGGTCCACCTTGCCCTTCAGTCTTTCCAAGTCTTCACTGACTGAGCTCAGAGTGCAAAAGTGCATCACATCTCTGCCCTGGGTTAGTTTTCCCAAAGCAAGAGCGCTTTTTGCCAATGGGAATTTTCCACGCCAGTGGCTGGACAACATAGTCATCCCGGGGCAAAGAAACAAACACAGGCCAAGCCGGGCTCTGCTCCCTGCACACATGGTTCCCCTGCCTGTGGGAACCTGGTGGCTTAACAAGGGGAGCAGTAGTGGGGGTCACATTGCTCAGCTTCCCCATCCAGATGGTGGGCTGACAGTGGCAAATCTCCAGCTGAACAGAGTGAGGCGGGGCCTTCTCCTTTGTCCTGGGAGTCAGAGCTTGAGGTCTCTAGGTGCCACCAGGGTCCACTTTTAGCTTTTCCTGGAAGTCCCCTCCACGCCACCTCTTAATAAATCCAGTGCCACCTGTTCTGTGTCACTTCCTAAAGGTGGCAGAGGTGGGGGCAGAGACATGTAAATACTTAGGTAGCATATAGTGTGACATGTGGCACAGCAGGGGAAGAATAAAGCATGGTGCTGGGGAAGCCCAGTGGTGACAGTGGCAGCAATAATATCTAATATTTATTAAATACTTATTAGCAGGAGGAACAGGGTGGGAGAGGGAGGACAACAGTAACAGTTTATATTCATTGAGTGCTTATGAGGTGCTGGCCACTGGGCTTAACTTTCTTGTGTGCATTCTTTCATCTAATCCTTAGGAGCAGTCACTATGAGATAAGTGTAGCAGGCTGATAACAGCCCCACAAAGATGTCCGTGTTCTAAGCCCTGGAACCTATAGAGGTAAAAGGGACTTTGCTAATTAACTTAATTACTCATTTGATTAAGGATTATGAGATGTGGAGATTATACTGGGTTATACTGGATGGGTCCATTATACCCAGAAGGTCCATATAAGGAAAAGGAGTGGGAGGGTCACAGGGTGATGCCACTGCTGGCTTAGAGGTAGAGGAAGGGGCCATTAGTCAAAGGATGTGGGTGGCTTCCTGGAAGAGGAAAAGGCAAGAAAACAAGTTCTCCTCTAGAGCCTCTTCTCTAAGAATGCAGCCCCCAGTTCAGGCTGCTGATTTTCAGCCCTGTAACATAATAAATGTGTGTTGTTTTAAGGCAGTAAGTTTGTGGTGATTTGTTATAGGAGCAATAGGAAACTCACAGCAGGTATTGTTATTATTGTCTCCATTTCACCAGTGTTCAAGAAAAAATGATTCTGACATGTGTTAAAATGGCAGAGAAGACTTTTGAGACTGTTGCAGTGGGTTACTGCAATATAGAAGTGAGGTTGGGCTCAACCCAGAATACAAGCACTAGCCCTACCACAGGCCAAAACCCACATGAGCTGATATCAGGGGGCTGGGTAGAGTTCTCTGTCTCAGTCCTGCTTTGAGCTCTAAGACAGTTGTGTCTTAGTCACTTTCTGTGGCTGGGACAAATTATCCCATATCCACAACTTAAAGGAAGAGTTTGTTTTAACTCATAGTTTTTAGAGAATTCAGTCCATAGTCTG
Organism: Hydrochoerus hydrochaeris; assembly: GCA_004027455.1. Lineage (NCBI taxonomy): Eukaryota > Metazoa > Chordata > Mammalia > Rodentia > Hydrochaeridae > Hydrochoerus > Hydrochoerus hydrochaeris. Next base: position 165,590 of record PVLA01000458.1, on the reverse strand, counting down.
CTGGCTCCAAAGCCGAAAGGGTCTGGTGGAGGATGGTTGCTCATCTTGTGGTGACCAGGAAGCAGAGAGTGAAGGGAGGAGACCAGGAGGGAGAGTCAACCTTCAGGTCACCCCTGGGAAGACCAGGCACTAACTTCTAACAGCGGGTTACCTCTGAACTCTGATGACCCCACTGGTCAGTACAGTGCCCTCATGGTCCAATCAGCTTCTGAAAGCTGTGCCTCTAATGCATTAGAGTTTAGGGCAACATTTTAGATCTAGGCCCCAATAAGTCCAGAGATTATTTTCTCTTTTTGAATGCTGTGGCATCTCTGTCCTGAGCTCCGTACAGAAGAAGGGTGCAGGGTTCATTCTGAATCTAATCAGAGACCTCATGTTACCCTGGAGCTTGAGATGCACAGTGGGGTGGTGTGTAGCATGGGCTCAAGCACAATGGACAGGGAGAGGCAGGAGAAAGTGCTGGGGCTACACTGAACCACTGCCTGCAAAACAGTATGAACAGAGTCATTGAAAGAGATGCTGCCTGCAGTGTTAATTCTTTTGTCAACTTGGGTGTGCCACGGTACATAGATATTTGGTCAAACATTATTATGGATGTTTCTGTGAGGGAGTTTTGGATCAAATTAACACAAATTTGTTGACTTTGAGTAAAGTAATTGCCCTCTACATCATTGCAGGTTGGCTTCAGAAAAGCAGTTGAAGGATTTACTAAAACTAAAATTCACTTTCATTGAGCAAGAGGACATGCTTCAGCAGATGGTCCTCTGACTTAAGCTGCCCCATCTGCTCTTCCTGGGGTTCTAGTCTGGTGGCCCAACCTGAAGATTTTGGATTTTCCAGCCTCCATGATGGTGTGAACAAATTCCTTTAAATAAGTCTCTTTATAGATATGTATTGCACTGACTTCTCTGGAGAACCCTGACTAGTATACTACCCAAAGACTTCTTCCAGGGGAGAGGCAACCTCAGCAGAAAGAGGCTGGAAATGTAGTGCTGGATGCAGACCTGTGGGGGTGGGAGATCTGAATATGGACCATCCATATGGCTACCAACCAGGGGCCCAGTTGGAGGACAGGCACTTCCTGGACAGAGATGCCTGCTGTTCATATTCCCAATGGCAGTATTCCAAAGGAACCCATGAATTATGTGCTCAGAATGGTTTGTGAGAGGAAAAAGCTCATCAGCATATATGGGTGTCTCACAGGCACTGAGAATAGGTTGTAAGATAAAAAAAAAAAAAAATAAAAACCATGAGAGACAAAGGAACTCGGAATAAGAAATCTGGCAGGAAGATGGGCCTATCTCTTTTCATTTCTATCCTGAGGCTTCTTGTGTCATCCTCTTTGTGGATGACTTGCTTTGATTGTTCCTCATTGTGTAGTGTTTCCTTGAAATGTCTTTTTAGCATAAGCTCAAGACCACGATATGCTAGCTACCATTTGTATTTCCTATTTCGGATTTTCAAGAGAAATCTGATTGGCTGATGACTAACCAATGAACTGCTGCTCCACACCCTCTACAATAAGCTGAGGTTTGTTTGGTAGAGGGATGCCCTGGGAATACATCATTGGTTAGGCTCTTCCTTTAGTGCTGTGAGTAGAGCAGAGCAAGATAGGAGTGCAAGCTGAGTATACCAATGGTAATGAAAGGGCTAGTGTGGCTGCAACTGCAAGACACACAGGGCTGCAGTAGAAGGCAAGGTTGTGAAGAGCATTTAAAGCTAGATGGTGGGAAATCTTGAATGCTATGTCAAGAACTTTAACTTCTGTGGCCAGAACCTATGAAGTGGCATTAATCAATAGTTTCATCCCTTCAGGTCACTGCCAAGTGGCTCATTTACCTGGCTAAGTAGTATGATTTGAAGGCAGCAGATAGCTGGGGAATTCTCTAAGTACATGTATTTTTTGATGGACGCTTGAAAGGATGCTCAGGCTTTGGAATGATCTACTTCAAGGACTCTTGGCTTTTGTATGTTTCAACTCTCGATTGCAACACTACACTAATGTGGTGTTTTGCATTGAATTAAAATTAATCTAATACTTGACAACTCTGGCTGGATGCCTGCCAAATGTGGAGACTTGAGCTGCTTCCTGTAAATTCTGTCACAGAGCATTCTTATGATTCAGGGAACATCTCATTTATCTCACTGCTATGCACTCCTGACCCTAATTCTCCAGGGATTCTTTCCATAAGGTCCTCTTGCATAAACGTGAGCATGTTGCATGGCAGTTTGTTTTTCAAATATATACAATCTCTGGGGACCAGGATGGTCCGGGGTGCAGAGAAGAGGTCATTTAGATGAACCAACTCAGCTCAAAGTCAGTCTTGGATTTTTTCCAGTAATAATCTCTTTCGTCATTAATGGCCTGCTGGGTGAATCTTATTATGTCTCCTTAAAATAATTTAGATGCTAATATCTCCCAGTGACCATAGCACAGGGAATGCAGGGCTGGAGGTGGTGGTGAGGAGGACTGAAAGCTGTCTAATTCTGTGCTTCTTTTCACAGTTGGAGACCCTCATTCGATGGACTTAGAAAGGCTGCCTTTGTAATCAGGATTTTCATGACTTTACACTCAAAGTGTCTTTGACTGGTTTCTAGAAGTTTTACTTTGTGAGATGAGGAGTCAGGATCCCCAAGGGGATTCTGTGTAAATATTTAAGAGAATTCTGGGTAAATGATGGAAAGTCAATTATAATTTTGACTAGCTGTAAAGTTAAGGTTGGAACGGGGGAGGCATGATGGAAGAAGAAAGATTCCAGGACACAGGCAGTCAGGAGTTTTGATTTCTAGGTTCATTGCTACTACCTGAAGTAGTAGCATTCATTCTTTCGCTTCCTTCCTCCTTCCCTCCTTTACCCCCTTCTGCTCTCCCTTTCCTTCCTTTTTTTATTTCCTTTATAGCTACTGTGTTGGTTTCCGTTTTGAGAACCAACTTCTGCTTTAGGGAGTTTATAACTTTCTCATTCCTGTGTCCGTTTCCTTGCTTGTATGGAGAAGAGATTGGAGTAGAAGTTCATGGAGGGCTTCCCCAGACTTAGTGTTCTGGGACCAGAGTGACTTTTCTTTTTATCTCATTCACTAAACTCCACCCAAGTACTGCCTCCTGGACCAGGGATGAGTCCTTCAGGATCTTGCTCTTGAGGACCTCAGGGTTAGTTGGAGCAGAAATACACAGAACCTTGTGGCAAATGGACCAGTGGAAGTTTGTTCAGAGCATTATGGGAAAGCAGACAAGGAATAAGCAACTTTGCTTGGGGATGGTGATTATAAACCTGGAGATTTCTTGGGGTTCCAGCCTCCTAGAATCCTCAGAGAATTTCATCTTGATCCAGCTGAACCTTTAGTTTCTTTAATTGGACAAGGATTGTATTGTTGTTTTGTAACTCCTTGGAGCTTGCTGTTTGATTCAACCTTGCGGAACTAAGTAGTGAAATATGCTGGGTCTGTATTAAGGTTCTTAATTTTGAGCACCAGGGAATATGCCACCACTTAAAAATAAAGTGATAATGTTGTTGACATTTTAACAGAAATATTTCTTGTTGTATGCTAGAAAGTACACCAGTGTTGTTTTCTTAGCACAGGAGGAAGTGTCGGATATGAGTATAATGTGTCATTATGTAGCATATGGGCCTCACCAGCTGGGAGGAAGGGGTCAAGATGGTATCCCAGGAATTTTCCTAAGGATGTAATGTCCCTGGTCTTTTACGATCTGTCTGTAGGATCCCGACTCTAGCAAACTCATCTCAGGAACTCCTGGATGCTTGCTATGTGGTCTCCCAAAAGCAGAATTTCAGTCAAGGTGTATCACTGAGGATTCAATCAAATAAATGCAGCCATCCTTAGGAAAAAGCAGAACCACATGGTAAGTCTCCTACTGGGGTTTTCCTGAACTCTGAGTGATACACTCAGTCTCTGATGTTTCTTCTGGGAGAATATACATCCACATTTAAAGGATTTGTTGCAAAGGTTTGTTTTATCATATTGTGAGGTCTCTGTAAGTCTGTGATCATTGTGCTTAATATTGGAGCCTGAAGTCTGGAAGGCAGGCAGTCAAAGAAGGAAGGTAGATGGTAAGTGAGGGAAACAGAGACCAGGTGGAACTCTAAAGACAGAGCTGGAAGCCCTTGAGAGCTCTCAGAGACTGGCATCTGTGCTACTTCTGCTGATGGTTTAGGGTGTCTGCCAAAGCCAGAACCAAATGCATATACCTGGGGACAGAGCCAAATGCATATGCTTGGCCTGGAATTCAGGGAAACTGATGAAAGGTTGAGAGGAACATGGAGCAGTTGTGCACCTCATGCCAGTGGAGCAAATGTACTGATCAGCCCCTGGGTATGCGAGCTACAAGAAGGCTACTGCTTCCTCTGCCCTACAAATATCCCATAGGAAGTTCTTTGTGACAGACCTTAGCCAGAAACATACAGGAAATGGGATCCCAGGAAATGTAGTTTAACCAAGTTGACATGTTATAAAGTCATCATCAAAGATTTTAGTTCAAGCAGTTTATTTGGGAGCTTATCTAAGGAAACATTGGTGAAAGCAGGACACTGAACAGGGAGGAACCAGCCACCAGGGAAGGGAGGACATCTAGGAGAACTGTAGGGACAGACTGAAAGGATCTCGTGATTAGCTCATGCAGGGCTAAGGAAGATGAAGTCCTATTTCCACCTGTCATTGGTTGAAGGTTGCTTCCAGCCAGAGAGAGGGCTTTTGGGCAGGGCCACAGGTCACACCTCCATGTCCCAACTGTACACATCCAGAAGTGTGTTTACTAATCCTGTCAGCAGCTCACAAACCAGTCAAATTGAAAAAATACCAAGATTAACTACTATATAACACATCTTATCAACCTAACACCCAAACGTATATCCTTAAACCATACTAATTCCCCCCAAAGTGTAAGGTTTTAATTTCACCTAAGAGTCCATACTATCTTGTGTATAACTGAAAATGCATTAATATCCTCTCCAAATTCTCAACAGTTCTAGCATTGTTCAAAGGTCCAAGTCAAAGTTTCCTCTGAGACTCAGGCAAATTCTTAGCTGTGATTCCTGGCAAATTTCAAATAGCAGGTTACATATTCCCAGTATGCAATGGTACATGGTAAACATTTCCATTCCAAAAGGGAGAAATACAAGGATAAAAAAGAATAAGGCTAAAGCAAGACCAAAACCTGATGGGGTTAACATTAAATCCTGTAGCTCCATGTCTGGCATCTGAGCCTCGTGGCGGTGGGATGTGAATGGCTCCTGCCCTAGGGTCTTGCTTGTTGCATTTCAGTTGGTCTCACTTGGGCTGGCAGCTTTCTTTGGCAGATGTTCCATGTTCTTGGCACTGCTAACTCCTAGGGGTCTCCACTGTACCTTCCGTTTTATTATTAAAGAGTCACACACTGCCTTCTCAGGAGCTCCGTGCTTGGCCTCCCAGGCTTTCTTCTGAAATCTGAGTGGAAGTCTTTCTGATCTCACAACTCTTTTTTGGGGGGCGGTTACTGGGAATTGAATTCAGGACCTCATGCTTGCCAGTCAGGTGCTGTGCCACTGAGCTAAATCCTTGGTCCTCACAACTCTTTTATTTTTTAATTAATTAATTAATTAATTTTGACAGGGTCTTGCTGTGTAGTGCAGGCTGGCCTTGAGTTCAGTATGTAGCCCAGGCTGGTCATGGACTCAGTGATTCCCCTGTCGGAGCCTCTCTAGCTAGCCCTGGGATTATAGGTGCTTGCCACCACACCCAGCCCTGAAAACTCTTATATTTTTCATGGCTGACAATCCAGTATCCCCTGGATGATGCCAAGTTCTCAAATCTTGAGCAGGCATCCCAGGGATTCTCTTCTCAGATGAAAACCTTTCCCCTTTTGAACCTGTGCTGGGAGTGGTTTTGCCGATTTCTGAGATGCCCTCAAAGCATCTTTCTTCTTGTGCCCTGTACAAAGTACTTGGTTTCTTTTTAATGGGGATAACTTCTTCAGCAATCACACCTCTTTTGGCTCCCACTTTACATGTGGTTCCTTTCAGGCCAAAACTTAAAATTTTTAATATCTCTGCTCTGCTAGTGATTCTCACTGTAAACCTGGTAAAAAGCATCGAGCACTACCCCACAACAGAGCCCGGATTCTGAGCTGCATTGAAATTTCTTTCCTCATATCTCATGGTCCATAGTCCTTAGACTCAACCTTCTGCAGAGTGTCCGGGCATGGGCAAAATGTAGTCAAGTTCTTTGTCAAAATGTAACACATGTGACCTCAAGTCCATTTCCTAATGCATCCTTTTCTAAAACCCCCTAAGCCTTGTCTCTTCTATCCACATTCCTATCAACATTTTGCTTTTCTGAGCTCTGACCAGAGTCACTCATTGGTCCCTCCTTATGGCATTTTAGGCATTCTCTAGCCCACATCTTCAAGCCTTTCCAAATGTCCCTTGCAAATCTGTTCAAAAGGTTTCTAAATCACATGGTCAGATAGAGTCCCAGCAACAGTCACATGTTTCATTAGCAATTTTCTGTATTAGTCAGCATTTTGTTGCTGAGCAAAATACCTGATACCCACAACTAAAAGGAAGAGAGGCTCAGTCTAGGTTGGGTGGTTCCAAGGCAAGAGTGTGGTCACGCAAAGCTGCTCAGTTCATACCAGTTGGTAAACAGAGAAGGAGAACAACACCAGAGAGGAAGCAGCTAGGGGTCAGGTAGAATACCTCAGTGATGCTTCCGTGACTCACTCAGATGTACCTAGAAGTGCGCTTTGCTTATCCCCTCGGCAGCTCACAAGCCAATTAAGTTGACACAGTGAAGCTTAATTGTCACATTCCTTCTGTTTAAGCCTTATTGACTGTCTGCCAAGTATGCCTTTATTCTTCATGCTTCCAGGTAAGACTCTGGCACATCCCTCAACCAAGAGTACCCTCCCTGACTTCCTTTTTATGCCCCAGGATCCTACTCTAAGGCCATCTCCACACAAGCTGCAGGAGTCATTTCTTCCTGCAGCTTCTAGTGCTGTGCAAGTCTCAGCCCAGAGAACACAGAAGACAGTGGCTGAACTGCCATATCTCATCACTTCTAAGACTCTTCACAAGTCCAGATCTCTGCAAGCCATGACATTGTCACAATTACTGGTGGAGAGGTAGCCATAGAGAGGTGGCCATTAGAGGAAGGCCATGGACCTAGCTTTTGTCTGCAAGTTTCCTGTGGGTATCTGGTAAAACCAAAAAAGTTCAGAACCAAAATTTGCAACATGAGTGACAGCTGCTCAGAAGAGACTCTCAGAGATGATACTGAGCACTCTGAAGAAATGTACATCATTAGACTCTGGAAGTCAGGGAGGATGTTGTCACATGAAAAACCTGAGCCATAAGCAACTTGGAGTAGAAAAATGATACAAAAGAGTTAGATTATAATGTGCAAAAGTTTTGGACATTCTAAGCAATTAATTTTGCTTATTGTTTTCTTTTTATGTATATGTCCAAGAATGATATGTGATGAAAAAATGTTTAATTAAGTTGAATAGAGCTCTTATGATAAGAATGAAATTAAAACTCTGTGATTAAAAACTATTGTATCTTAATTTCATTTGTGGCAGTTTTCATTCTTATTAGTACAAAAAATAATGATGCAGCAGGGTGTGGTGATGTACACCTGTAATCTCAGCACCAGGGACATTGAGACAAGAGGATCTTGGGAACTAGGTAGTTTGGGAACAAAACCATGTCTCAAAGAATGCATTTCTTAATCAATGTTATCATATATTAAAGGAAATGTGGTAATTATTTGTGCAAGTATCAGAATTCTCCCACAAATTGAGCCCTTCCAAGGTAGGGGTCATACTGTTCATCTTTTTAGTCTTCAAATTAGGTATCAAAATATATTTGTGGCTTAAATACATTTTCTACAGGAGGAAATGAAGTAGGTGAGGTTCAGAGAGATAATTTTAAATTGAGCTTATTTGAACTCCAAGACCAGTGCTTTTAGACCAGTGCTTTTACCACAATATGTATCAATACTCAACTCAAAAACATTTAGACAAAATGAATATTTAATGCTTACGTAATTAAAAAAAACCCTATAGGTAGAGCACTTGCAGGAATTTCCACCATTCAATGACCTCAAGAAGTCAAATTCTTTCCATGTTTCCTCTCTAGTACCCTCTGTATGTGAATAGCTTCCCTAATAGTCACAAGATGACTGTAGAAACTCCATCCCAGAAGTCCTCCAATAGACACTCCCTTGTGTTTCTTTGGCTAGCATCACATCTTTTGCCCATTCCTAAGCAATCATTGGCCAGAAGGAGAGAGAGACCTGAGCTGTCTTAGACCAAAGAAAAATGCTTGAATGAGCTTATGATCTTCTGATATCGGAACAAAATTGGGTCTCTTTAAGCTAGAGAGAGGAGAAATATAATTAGAAACTTATACAACAGAGCATGGCACTCTGTGATAGAAACACTGTACACCCTTAGAGTCCTGTATACATGAAAAGAAGAGAAAATATCCCCACAATCAAAGTGCTATAGTGGCTTCATGCTCCACTGAATCCAGGATGCCTGTTTTGGTCTGGCCAAGGGGACCAAGCTGCCTCTTTCCTGTGTACCTTCTGGGTAGGGAGGAACGAAGCTCTTCCTTCTCCTGGGCCTGAGCACTGCATGGTAAAATCTTCTCTTTCACTCTGCTCAAAGTTCCTGAAGATCACATTTTGTTTCTGTTCATCCTTATTTTGGCCACCACACTTGACAGGGGTAGATTTTATTTCCCTTCTCTGGGGTTACAGGTATGTGCCAACTGTGGCTGGCTGATTGGTGCTTTATGTGAATATTTTTTAAGGCTTTCAAGATTAAACTTTTTCCCCTCTGCATAATTCACTTCAGAGAGAGATGCAGCTCATGCTCTTCATATTTTGTGACAAACTTGGTCTTGCATATGGAAGATCCTTACAGCCTATGTGACCATTCTGGAGCCTCCTGGGAGCTGGTAGACATGGTTGGCTGAGAGCCCAGCCTCTGGACACGACCCTGAATCCCAGCCCAACTGTTATTTTTTAGTTATGTGAACTTGACTAAGGGGTTTAGTTCTCTGACCCTCAGGTTCCTCAAATGGAGCTACCTCCTGATTTTGTGAGGATTAATGCTTTTAATGGTGGCACACTGTGTGCTCCATAAATGCCATTTGTTCTTCCTTGGGGGTCACAGAAAATGGTTTTCTTAACTAACTCAGCTCTAATAGGACAAAACTCTCCTCTTTCCCTCTTTTTCCCCCTCTTTCTTTGTCAAATATTTATTGACCCCTATTGTGAATGAGTCACTGTGCTTGGACTTAGGAATACAATACAGCACAGAAAAAGGCAGTCATGCTCTCTGCCCTCTTGGGGCTTAAAGTTGAGCAAGGAGGAAGCAAGGTGGGGAGGGTTCAATGGGGAAAATGGAGGTGTGATGACAAGAGGAAACAGGGAGCTCATTTGGGGCTGGGTGGTGAGGTTGGTTAGAGAAGACTGCTTGGTAGAAGATCCATTTAAATTGAGCCTTAAGGGATTACAGAAACTAGTGGAGTGGGGAAGAGTGTTTTGGGCAGAGGGAACAGCATATGCAGAGCTTAGAGGTCAGAGGTCATGTTCGACAAGGGAGGAAAAAACCCAGTATGGTTGTATGTCAGGGAGAATAGTAACAGTTCCCGCCACATGAATCACAAGGGTGACGTGAGGCAGTGCCTGTTAAGTGCTGGCCCAGTGCTTGATAACAGAGGGCCCATTACTACCTTTAAATTTTTTTTTATTGGTACATTTTAGACATCCATGATATAACATTTATCATTTGTACCTGTACATGATTATATCGTGATTCTTATTTTTACCCCTTCAACCCTTCTTCAACCTCTCTTTCCTCCTTATTTACAAAGGCTTTGTTTCCATTTTTTCTTCTATTAATTTTTTCCTTTCCCCTCTCCCCTCCCTTATTTCCCTTCTCATTTGAACATTTTCTTCCTATTCCACAATATCTATTATACATTTTGGTTCTTAACTATTCTCTCACCAGAGAAACCATGCAATATTTGAACATGTGTGTTTGGTTCTTTCTATTTCTCTCACCAGAGAAACCATGCAATATTTGAACATGTGTGTCCAATTTATTTCACTTAAAAGTATGGTCTCTAGGTTCATCCATTTACATAGAAATGTCTCGAGTTTATCCTTCTTTACAGCACAGCAGTATTAACAAAACAAAACAACACAAAAAACCTTATCTTCTTTATCCATTCATTTGTTGATGGGCATTTGGGCTGTTTCCAAGATTTAGCTATTACAAACTCTGCTGCTATAAACATGGATGTGGCTATATTACTATAGTATGATGCTTTTAGTTTTTTAGGGAAGATACCAAAAAGGGGAATAGCTGGGTCAAATAGAGCCTGTAGTTTTAGTTTTCTGAAGAATCTCCACACCAATTTCCACAGTGGTTGTGCCAGTCTACACTTCCACCCACACTGGCAAAGGGTTCTTTGTTCTCCACAGCCCCACTGACATTTGTTGTTGTTGATTTCTTGATAGTAGCCATTATTTTTGGAGTGAGATGGAATCTCAGCATTGTTTTAATTTGCATCTCTCGAATGGCCAGTCATGTTGAATATGTTTTCATATATTTATTTGCTATTTTTACTTCTTTATCTGAAAAGTGTCTGTTCATCTCAGATGCCCATTTTTGGATTGGGTGTTTAAATTTGGAGGGCTCTGATTTTTTGAGTTCTTTATATATTCTAGATTTTAGTCCTTTGTCTGAGGAACAGTTGGAAAAAATTTTTTTCCCACTGTGTGGGTTGTCTTTTTACTCTGTTGGTGGTTTCTTTGCTGTGCAAAACTTTTTAGTGAGGTAAAATCACGGTTGTTGAATCTATGATAGTTCTTGTGCAACTGGGATTTTGTTCATAAAGTCTTTGCCTATATCTATGTTTTCAACAGTTCAACCTACTCTTTCTTCCAGCAGATTTAGTATTTCTGTTTTAATATTTAGATGTTTGATCCATTTTAATCTTAGTTTAGTGCATGGTGAGAGATATGTGTTTCAGTCTTTGGCATGAGAAAATCCAGTTTTTCCAGTGCCATTTATTAATGAGGTTATCTTTTTTCTAGTGAAGGTGTTTGGCCCCTTTGTCAAAGATAAGGTGGTTGAGTGAGTTTATTGCATCTTCTAGTCAGTTTCACTGATCCTGGGTTCTGTTTTTTTGACAGTGCCATGCTGTTTTTATCACAGTATCTTTGTATTATAATTTCAAGTTAGAGATTGTGATGCCCCTTGCCTTGCCTTTGTTGCTCAGAATTGCTTTTGCTATTCTAGATCTTCTCTGGTTCCAAATGAATTTTAGGATTGTTTTCTCTAATTCTGTGTGGTATGCTGTTGGTATTTTGATTGGGATTGCATTAAGTCTGTATGGTGGACTGACAACTGGTGGTTAACTTGTAACGCTCTAATGAACTGAATCAGCATGGTGCTGGGTGTGGATGGCCCACCTGAGGATTGTTGCCAACTATATAAAAAGAGAACTGGAGAGGAAGAGGTGGTGCTGTTGGTTCTTCTAGAGGAGCTTGCCATGCTGGCTTTCCTGATATGAACTTGGCTGTTTTCACTGTTGGAGGAGCTTGAGACCTTGTTGTTGCTGAGAATGGCTAAGTTTACTGTGGGGGAGCTCTGGTCCTTACTTTAATCATCACTTCCTGGCTCCAGAGGGGAAGATGGTGTGCTATTCAATCTCCTGGAGAAGTCTGTCATGCTGGCTTCCTGATATGAACTGTTCTCATCATTGGAGGAGCTTGGGATCTTGCTGTCACTGAGGAGGCTGTGGTACTTTTGGGGGCAGCTCTGGTCCTTACTTTTTTTATTTTAAATGGAATAAAACAGAACAATACAATGAAACGAAACAAAATAGTGATAGGACAGTAGGAAATCCACAATTGTTACTATATTGCATATTGTTATCCTCTAAATAGTTGCTCAGATTACCAGCCTCAGGCTTGCAATGTCAATCAAACAACACAAATGTCAGGCTGCTTCCCTACTTCGGTTATTATCATGTCGGCCTGTGTCATGTCTGGTTGCTTATGTTTGGGGAGGAGGAGACAGGTGAAGGTGGCTTCCTTGCTGGTTCTTCCTTGCTACTGCCAGTGCACGGGGCTACATGGCTTCCTTGCTGGTTCTCCCTAGTTAGCAAGGCCATCACCAGCGCACAGGGGGTTGCGCAGCTGCCTTGCTGGTTTTCCTTGGCCTGCAGGGTCTCTGCTGGCACACGGGGGGCTGCACAGCTCCCTCACTGCTTCTCCCCAGCTGGCAGGGCCACCACCCCTGGTTTTTAAATTTTTGCTGGATTCCTAAATTGTCTCTCTTCATGGGCTTCAAATCTCGTTCAGATCCTTCCTGTGTCCATGGGATCCACCTTCCTCCTCCTTTTCTTCCTTATGCTGCTATATTTCAGGGTCTGGACATCAAAACTTGGAGAGGTTTTTTTCTCTGCTGCTCACCACTCTGCCGTTTTCCCGGAAGTTCTCTGGTCCTTATTTTGAGCATTGCTTCTTGGCTTCAGTGCAGATCCCTCAACCTGCTGGCACAGTTCCTTCACCCTGCTGGTACAGACTTTCTAGCTTCCACCACTGACCTTTGGGCTTTCTCAGTGCAGTTCCATGAAACAGACTTGCATGAGATATTGTTGTGGATTCTAGGCCTCCATATGGACTCGTGGAGGACATTGCCATGGGCTGTAGGTCTCCAGCTGGATTTGTGCAAGACATTGTCATGGGATCTAGGTCCTCAGCTGGATTCTTTGGGTCTCTAGTGTATGGACAGATTTCTAGAACTCTTTTGTATTTGACTGTTTGGGTGACTACTATAAAATAGTCTTATAAATTATGTGTCCCGTATTATATCTTTTCCCTTGCAAACCCTGACTATAACAGTCTGTATAACAATTTTGGAAGTATGGCCATTTTCACTATATTGGTTCTTCTTACCCGTGAACAAGGGATATCTTTCTGCTTTCTGATACCCTCTCTGATCTTTTTCAAGATACTGTAGTCTTCAATGTAAAGTACTTTGAATCTTAGATTGATTCCTAGGTCTTTTCTTTTCTTTTTTTTGTTCTTGGTTTGGATGCTATTGTAAAAGGTATGATTTCTCTTTCAACAAATCTGTTATTTGTGTACAGGGCTGCTATTGCTTTCTCCGTGTTGACTTTGTATCCAGCTACAAGACTGAATTTGGTTAGTAAACCTAGAAGTCTTTTGGTGGAGTTTGGAATCTTCTATGTAGAGTATCATGACATCTGCAAATAATGATACTTTAACTTCATTTCCTATCCTTATTCCTTTTATTTCTTTCTCTTGTCTAATTACTCTGGATAATGTCTCCAGAACTATATTGAATAAGAGTGATGATAGTGGACATCCTTGTCTTGTTCTTAATTTTAGAGAGAAAGCTTTCTGGTTTTCACCTATTAGTATAATGCTGACTATTGATGGCTTTTATTAGATGGAGATAAAACCATTTATTCCAATTTCTTAGGGTTTTTTTTTTATCATGAATGTGTGCTGGACTTCATCAAATGCTTTTTCTGCATCTATTCAAATGATTATGTGGTTGTTGTCCTTGACTCTGTTAATATGGTGTATTATGTTTATTTATTTGCATGTGCTGAATCATCCCTACATCCCTGGGAATACTACTTGGCCATGGTTTGCTACATTCTATTTGTCAGTGTCTTAGTGAGGATTTTTGCATCTATATTCATTAAGGAGATTGACCTGTAACTCCCTTTTTGAGTTGAATCCTTCTCTGGTTTTGGTATCAGGATAATACTTTCTTTCAGGAATAAATTTGGGAGTATTGTTTCCCTTTCAACTTGATTAAAATGTTTGAGGAGGAGTAGCATTAGATCTTCTCTAAATTTCTTGTAGAGTTCAGCAGTTTATCTGTCAGGACCTGGGCTTTTCTTTGTTGGTAGGTTTTTAATTAGATCTTAATTTCTTTGACTAATATAGGCTTATTTAGAATCTTTATATCTTCTTGACTCAGGTTTGGTAATTTATATGTATCCAGGACTTGGTCTATTTTTTTCTGTGTTTTCTGTGCAAAGTAGGTATTAATGATCTTCTGAATTTCTGCAGAATTAATTGTGATTTCACCCTTTTCATTCCTAATTGTATGGATTTTAGTCTTTCCTTCCTTTTTTGGGGGGATAAGGTTGGTTAAGTATTTGTCAATTTTATTTAATCTCTTGAAGAACCAACTTCATTTCATTTGCTTAGTCTCCATTGCATTAATTTCTGCTCTTAATAATTTCCTCCCTTGTACAAGCTTTGGACTTGACTTGTTCTTCTTTTTCTTGAAGCTTGAGGCTCAAAATTAGTAACTTGTTCTGTATTTATGATGTGAGAATTTACTGCTATATATTTCCCTCCTAGAACTACTTTCATTGCATCTCATAAATTCTGGTATGTTGCATTGGCATTACCATTTAATTGTAAAAACTGTCTGATTTCTTAAGTTCATCTATGACCTTTTGATTGTTCAGGAGAGTGTTATTTAATTTTCATGTGTTTATGATGAAGTCTTTGTGGTTTCTTTTGTCTTGACTTCCAATTTCATTGCTCTATGGTCTGATAATGGGCAAGGGGTAATTTCAATTCTTTTTCATTTATTTAACCATGTTCTATGAGCCAATATGTTGTTTAATTTGGAGAAGTCCCTGTGTGCAACTCAAAAGACTGTGTATTCTGATGTTGTGGGATAGAACATTCTCTAGATGTCTACTAAGTCCATTTATTCAAAAGTTTGGTTCTTTTCTGCTATTTTTTGTCTAGTTGATCTGTCTGTTTGTGACAGTGGGGTATTGAGCTCCCCCATTACAATTGTATTAGTGCTTATTTGATTTTTCATGTCCATTAATATTTATCTTATATAGTTGGGTGTGCTGGTATTTGGTACACATATATTTGTGGTTGTTATCTCTTCCTTTTGGATTGTTCCCTTGACAAGGATGTAGTGACCTTCATTGTCTGTCTTGATCAGTCTTGGTTTGAAATTCTCTTTGTCTGCAAATAGAGCAACTACCTCTGCTTTTTTCTGGGTTCTTGTCACATGGAGTATTGTTTTTCATTCTTTGACTTTCAGTCTAGGAATTTCTTCTTTTAGTTAAATATGGTTCTTGGATGCAGCATATTTTTGAGTCTTGTTTCTTGATCCATTCTGCCAGTCTATTTCTTTTGATTGGTGAGTTGAGACCATTAACATTGATGGTTATAACCGATATGTATTAACTTATCCTTGTCATGTTATTTCCCTGTTGTTGGTTCCCCCTTTTCCCCCCTATGTTTAATTACTTGCCTTGCCTGGTGGATTCATTCTATTGGAGTTAATGGAGTTTTAGACTTCATTATCTCTTTCTAGAGTGTCCTTCAGAACATTTTGGAGTGCCAGTTTGGTAGTCATGAATTTTTTCAGATGTTCTTTATCATGGAAATATCTTATTTCTCTATCAATTTTGAAAGATAATTTTGTGGGATACATCAATCTGGGTTCAAGGTTGTTTATGTATAGTGCTTGAAATGCTTCATTCCAAGCTCTCCTTGACTAAGGGTTTGTGCAAGAAGTCTGTTGTAATTCTGATGGACTTTCCTTTATAAATGATTTTTTTCATTTCTCTAATGGTTTTTAATATTCTGTTCTTGTGTTGAATTTCTGGAATCCTGACTATTTTGTGCTTTGGGGTGAATTTTTTTTTTGATTATGGCTAATTAGAGTTCTGTATGCTTCAGTTATCTGTATGTCAAATTATTTTTTCATGCTTGGGAAGTTTTCTGTATTACTTCTGTGAACAAGTTTTTAATGTCATTTGTGGTATCATTCTATGCATCTTCTAGCAGCTGTTGGATTGATTTATTGTGGTTTCTTGCTATTTTTAGAAATCTTTCACTTCATGATCATTAATCACACTCATGTTTTCTAGATCTGATACTCAGTCCGCACATTCATTAATTCTGTTGTGTATCCTTTCAATAGACGTTTTAGTCTTCTTGATATCTCATCGAATGTTTATGGATTCCATTTCTTTCCTATGATGGGCATTTGTGATTTCTATAATTTTTGTAAGCTTCCAATTTTTTTTATTTGTATCTTCTCTAGATTCACTAATCATGCCCTTCTTTATGGTCATCATCCGAAGTTATCTGAGAAATTATTTCAATTTGATTTTTTTCTAGATCCTTGTTCATTTGCTTTGTTGCTTCTGCTGTTATCCCTTCAGAGTCCAGGTGGGTGACTTTTGAATTATTCTACTGCATTACTCCCTGGGTTTGCCTTTGGTGAGCTGAAAATCTGAGGTTGCATTTTGCTTCTGTGTCTTCTCACTTTTTGATTTTGTTTTATTTTATTTTAACTCCTGCATTGATGCTTATAAATTGTTTGATAGGTATTATTATTTCTAGTATTAAGAAATGACTGCTTCTCAGAGATGTCTTCCAAGTAGCTGGCTTTGAATTAAAAATTTTTTTTTATTTAGAGAAAAAAATGAAACAGAAAGAAGATAGAAATAATACAAAATTTCAAAACAAAAACAAAAAGCAGTAAGAAATCACTAGTTGGCAATTACATATTTTCCTCCTAGAAGTAGTTGTTCAAGTTACAAAAGTAAAGCATACAAAGTAGACATTTAAACAGTGAGACTGCAATCAGCTCTCTTATCTATCCAACAAAAAACTTAGTATTATGCTCATCAATCCTACACACTCAAACATACATGCAGTTATATCCTTTAGAATACTTTCTTTTCCTCTTTCTTTTTTTTACAATAACTATAATCAATTTTTGTAAACTGTTTAGAAGTTCTACACATGTATAAGTCTCTACATGCATACCTAGCCTTTTGTATTAGAGGGAAAAACAAATCAAAACAAGTCAACAATACAAATTTCTAGAGAAACACAAAATGAGAAGGACATATAAAATCACGATACTAGGTGATCTATGGTTGTCACCATGATGTCTCCTGTTATTTTCAATAAAATTGTCTATATTGTCAGGCATAGTATAATTAAACTTAGTGGTACATGGCACTATTAATAAAAACCAAACATTGGAGACATTATAGGATTTCAAAGCCAGTTAATAATCAAACCAGAATGGGTATCCTATTGAATCCTGCCATCCCCAGAGTAGTTGCCCCTACTCCCAGACTTGTTACACTCAAGCATACCAGACTTGAATAAAATCAGTCAAGACAAAACAGCGATATAGCCAATGTTTCTGCCTCATCTCTGCTATGCTATTTTTATGTCGTTGTTTACTTTTCTCCTTCATTCCACTGTCTGTCCCTTTCATTGAGACCTTTCTGCCATAATTCCTGGAATCCTGGTGATTATCTTCTCTCTCTCTAGAATGTCCTTCAGTATTCTTGCAGGATTGGATTGGTGGTCACAAACTCCCCCAGTGCCTCTTTATCGTGGAAATATCTTGTCTCTCCATTAATTTTGAGAGACAGTTTTGCAGGGTACATCAATCTGGGTTGGACGTTATTTTCTTTCAGGGCTTGGAATATTTTATTCCAAGCTCTTCTTGATTTGATAGTTTGCATAGAGAAGTCTGCTGTGATTTTGATGAGTTTTCCTTTATAGGTAATCTGTTTCTATTCTCTGACCACTTTTAATATTCTGTTCTTGTGATGGATTTCTGGGATCCTGATTATTATATGTCTGGGTGTAGATCTGTTTTGGTTGTAGCTGGCTGGAATTCTGTATGCCTCATATATCTGAACATCACTTCTGTTTCCTATGCTTGGGAAGTTTTCCTTAATTATTTCTGTGAATAGCCTTTTTATTTAATTTGTATTTGTCCCTGATTCTTCATTCACATTTTAAATTCTTAAGTTATAAATCCTCTTATTGTCTTCTAGCCTTTGTATCACTATTTCCTGGTTCCTTGTTATTTTTAAGAGATCCTTCCTTTTGTGATCATACGTTGCAAATCCATCTTCAAGTTTTGAAAGTCTGTCTTTAGTTTCTGTTAAGAAGTTTTGCCAGCTTTCAATCAAGTTTTCAATTTCCTGATATTCTCTTTGAATCTGTTTCATGTATTCTAGATTTTGTTTATATTCTTCATCAAAGGCTTCTCTCCTTTCTCTGGGTTCCTTCATTCTTCCATTTGTGTCTTCTTGAGGAGTGCCCAGCATTTCTTTTATTAACCTTCTTATATCTTGCTTCACCTGAGTTAGAATTTCAGATTTAAATTCGTTGATGAGGTCACGGAAGTATTTCTTTGTTTCCAATGAGGCCATGTCTGATACTGCATGTCTGCTGCCCTCAATCTCCTCTGTACTCACCCCTCCTGGTCTTATTTTCCCTGGGTCAGTGGTTGAAGGCCTTTTGCTGTTTCTCTGTCTTGTCATGCTTCTGGTTTCCCTCAAACAAGTGAACGGTGGAGGTGTCCAGACCTTTACATACTGCCTTAAGTCCCTCTACAGCTTACTGGCTAGGGCAGTGCTGCCCTCCCCTGTCTGCTGTTGGTCTGTGAGGTGTTACACAGGGGCAGCAGTGTGGGCTGGCCCCTCACCTCTCAACCAGTGATTGACTTCAGCACATTAGACTGTGCTCTGCGGATGTCATAGGTTTGGGACAATCTCATCCCTGGCTATTGGGTCCCAATCAGGGGCATGGCCCAGCCCAAGCAGTTCCTACCAATCCACTTTGGGCCAGGAGCTGCCGACTGAAGCCGCCTCAGCTGTTGATTTAAGCCTGACTTGCCCAAATGCAATATGCCGTCCTGCCAGTGTTCTTGCTCTAGGGAATCCAGTTCCCAACACTCACCACAGTCTGTGCAGCTCTGCTCGCCGTCTCCATTCTGCATTGCACCGCCTCCTCCAGCCAAGGGTCTTGAGCTCAGCAACTCCCTGCTCTCGGCAGGGCTGGGACCCCAGCTCGATCCTGAGTCACCAGACTCTAAGACGTGCCCAGCACAGCTACCAGAATGGGCCCAGCTCCAGCCCTCCATCCATGCTTCTTCTTCCTCTTCTTCTTCTTCTTCTTCTTCTTCTTCTTCTTCTTCTTCTTCTTCTTCTTCTTCTTCTTCTTCTTCTTCTCTTTATTTTATTTTTTTTCTTTTTCCTCAGTTTCTTCCTGGGTCATGAGAATTCCTCTCCTTTCGTCTGGTCCTCTCCATGGTGTCAGATTCCAGCATTTGAGTTGTTTTTCTCAGAGAGGCTCTCTATTGTGCTACATCTCAATTGGCCATCTTGGATATCTCTGGCTTTTGAATTTTGAGTCTGTTGGAAAATCCCACCTCTTCAATTTATTGGGGATAAGAAATGGCTACCTATTTGGCCAGTCCCTGATTCTTTGCACTGGCCTATAGTATTGTTTGTGACCCTCAGGTAATCTTAGTCTTGGTATACAAGGAAGAACAAATAATTAGAACAAGAATGTTACCTTGACCAAAGTAGTATAATCAGTAATAACATCAAACACAACCTAGAAAGTGACAAACTGTAGTAACTATTAATTTACTACCTTTAGCTGGAACAGGATTTATAGTTATGTAACAAAATCTGAAACCAGAAAATTGTGTACAGTAAATATCCCCACAATGTGGTGATTTTACCCTCAGGAGAAAAAATTTAAAAGGGGTTAGGGGGAAAAATAGAAAAATGGAAGAAGAGAAAAGGATTAGAAGCAAGACTGGATGGTAAAGGAAGATTACAGAAGTTTTGAGGACTGATAAAGAAGACATGAGGGAAAGAAAGAAGAAACAGAAACAAAAACAGAACAAAACCACAACAATAAAACTAGAAACAATATTCTTACCCATATAAAAACAAGAACTATCAAGAAAAAGAAAAAAGTAGAAAAAAATTAAAAAGCAGAGGAAGTAAAGCAGGAAAATATTGTCTACTTTAAGGTGTGTTTCTTCTGTCACTGACTGATCCATGTGGATTGCTCCCAGCAAGCCAGCCTAGAACTATGGCAGTTCTGACTAATCCCAGAAAACCTGGGCGTTTATTTTCACTGAAGTTCACGCTACTCTGGGTTCTGGTTGTGAGGTTGAGACCCAACATTTTTAGCCCACAGCTCTTGCTGGCTTGAACTTGGCTCCCTGCTTGCTTTAACTTAGCTCCTTGACCTCCTGCTGGTTTGAACCTTACTGTACCTTACCCTAACCCTGGGAGCCTCTAGATGGAGCTAACCCATGGCTGCTCTGAGTTCTGACTTCTGTCGGCCTCTTTCTAAAATGACTACTGGCCAATTGCCCTCTCCTGTGGGGTGTCTGAGCCACTGTACCTCACAGTGCCCACTGCTCCATTCTACTGGTGCTTTTCTCTGTGGAGGCCATTGGAGTTGCCAGTAGTCACCAAGTCTCTGCAGGCTCGAGCTACCCCTTCCAAGCCACAAGCCAGGGCTCAGGGGAAAAATGCCTCTTCCCTCTTCCTTCTGCATTACGGTCCCTCACTTTGCTGTCCCTGTGGACTCTAATTCTTTCTTCAGATCCTTGCTGGGTCCCAGGGACCCACTTCCCTCCTCCTTCTCTTCTTCACATTACTATATTCCAGCATCTGTATGTCAGATATTAGAGAGGATGTCTCTCTGTTGCCCATTATTCTGCCATTTCCTGCAAGTTGCTATTACTACTTTTGCTCTTGTAATGCTGGGCACTGTGTGTTGGGAAAAATAGAATGATCTTCCTTTAGTAACTATATCATAAACAAATTTGGTCCTGGGAGTTTGTGATCATCAAAGAGTAGATTCTAACCTGCAGCATTTAGCAGGTGAGGGGTGAGTTAGAAGAAAGACTGTCAGTTTGGGATCAGGAGCCATGGGTCCTGGTGTTGGATCCGCCGTCATGCTAGTAGGTGACTTAGAGTAAATCTTTTCTCTGTCTGGTTTCTGTTCTCTCATTCAAGTCAGGGGACCCATCACTGCTGCCGAGCTGTGTGCCCTTTCTTTGAGGACTGGGAGTGAACTGGGATGGTGGTAAGGGACTTGGGCTCCTACATGGCAAGGCAGCATGGCAGGAAAGAACAGTTGTGTGGGGACCTCTGAGTGGATCTCTGAATGGGTTTTTTTTCTGGTATTCATTGAAACTTCTCAGTGGGCTCATGATAGGCCACACTATATCCTCTGCCGTATGCAGCATCTCTCCCACTCTCTAGTATGGCCTTGAGCAGTTGGGGTGTGTTTCCAGGGTGAAAGGAGAGAGGAAGAAGCTCCCACAGCATCATATACTCAGGTTCTAAGTAGATAAAATGCAGATGCCCTGGTGCAGCCTCACTTTCTTCACAACCTGTTTCAACCTGTTTGTCCTGCTCCCCTTCCCAGGTGTGACATCATGTACCAGCTCACCAGAACTCCTGAGGTACTCTCCACCACTTAGCCTTTGCTTGGGTTCTTACCACCATGTGATTTTTCTTCTAGCTTTGCCTCATGAACTCTTACTCACCCTTCCAAGCCCAAGTCCTTGCTATTTCCTCTTATAATTCTCTTTTAGTCTTCTAAGTAGCATGCACTACCCCTTTCTGCTCTCCCTGATACCTGAGGTACTGATTGTAGAGCATTTATTACAAAGTTTGGTTTACCAGTGGGCTGGGAGCTTCCTGAGTGCAGAAATAGTAGTAGATTCATCTCTGCACTTCCTGGAGACAAGAGGTACGTTGACAGAAGGATCAGTTACCAATAGTAATCATCAATTGTGTGAGCTAGGTGTGTCCCGAGGTCTCCTAGCTGCATGGACCTGATTGTCTTTATGTCT
This sequence comes from Hydrochoerus hydrochaeris, assembly GCA_004027455.1. Lineage (NCBI taxonomy): Eukaryota > Metazoa > Chordata > Mammalia > Rodentia > Hydrochaeridae > Hydrochoerus > Hydrochoerus hydrochaeris. The sequence continues at coordinate 143,839 of PVLA01000458.1, read as the reverse complement.
AGGAGCCCCTATAAACTGTAAGAGCTATAAGAACTGGGATCCTGTCCTTTTTGGTCCTTTGCCTCCCTCCCCAGAAATGTCCTGCTGCTTTCGGTTATGTCGTCTGGGGTTTGATTTGTGGCTCATGCCACAAATAAATGAAAATGAGATGGTGTGGGGCAGAGGTTTCCCAGGGAAGCACAAGCCTTGCCTGGAAAGAATGGGCTTTAAGGTACCACCTGGCATGGGGAACAGTTTGCAGCTCTCTGGCAAGCATCTGTGTCCCAGGCAGAGGGCAGTGGAGACAAAATGGAAGGGAACCTTGGCTTCTGTGGCACCTCCACTCTGTCCAGGTGGCCACAGAGCTTCCTGAGGCAGCTCCCCTGCTCCTTCTTGTGAGGTTCCCATCTGCTTGACCACGCACAAAGAATGGACTTTATTCTTGCAATGACTGAAGGAAATAGCAATGATTATTTTGGGGAGTCTGGTCTGACTTTGCTCATTGATCATAAACATTTTTTCCTAATTTAGTCAGAAGATTTTCTTTTTTTAAAAAAAATTTATTTAAAGAAGAAAAAAGAAAAACAGAAAAAGGGGTAGAAACAATACCGAATTTCAGAAAAAAAATAAATAGTAAGAAATCACTAGTTGATAAATTACATATTGTCTTCTTAGACATAGTTGTTCAAGTTACAAAATTAAAGCATATAGAGTGGACATTCAAACAGTGAGGCTGCAAAGAAGTTCAATGATCCAATAACAACTTAGCAACATGGTTATCAATCCTACACACTTAAACATAAATTCAGGTATATCCTTTAGAGCACTTTCTGTTCCTCCTTTTACTTTTTAAGTCCATTATCATAAGTTGAGTTATATCCTGTTTTAGGTCGCTCAGTACCTTACTGACTTGTTTTGCTGTTATTATTTACTTTTTAATCACCTTATATAATTCTGTTGCTTTGTTTTTGAGTTTCTCCTCATCCATGCCCCATGGAACAGCTTTGGTGTAGTTGGGAGTTTTTTGGAGTAATTTTGTTGCTTTGTTATCTACTTTTTTTTTTGAAGGTAGCAAAATGCAGCAGAATAAGACAGAACAAACCCATGTGAGGCAGTGCAGTGAAACTGGCATAGAACCTCACAGCAGGTCACCAGGACACCAGCAATAGGCACAATAGTATATCCCATTCTGTTCACATTAGCTGTTCTTTCAATCAGGTAGAGCAAAATGGAAGGAAGTATTGAACTTATAAAAACAGAATATTGAATAGAGCAGTACCATTAATTAGAACTGAGCAAAACAGTGATAAAAATATTTGCCTTCAAAGAGATGGTAGAAGGAAATCCCCCTTACTTGCCACACTGCATACCTTCATCCTCCCAAGAGATACTCAGACCTCTGGATCCCATTAGCTAATGCAGGGGGGTGGGGTGGGGATCTATGTCTGATTCTTAGCCCATGCACCCTAAGGTCCCCAGCTGCTTATCAGGGGGGCGAGCAAACTGCCTGTTCTCCCAGTGCCCCAAGTTCCAACATGATTCAGAGCTCTGGAATCGCTGATGGTTCTTGCCCCTCCAGAAGATTTTCTTAAGAACAGTTGTGTTTATACAAACGAACATTTGCATAATCTATTTCATTGTGGCCTCAAAGCCTCTCCACACCTGTCCTACCCGCACTCACCCCTTTCTGCCTCTAGGAAGCCAGTTTCCCTGACTAATTTGATCAGGATGAGTAAAAGCGAAACCATGTGGTTTTCTTCGACAGCTGATTCCAGAGTTGCTGTTGTGAAAGGCCTGTCTTCCAGGTGAGCTGGATATTGGAGGGGGTGTCTCTTTGCTGAGATGAAAGAGCTCAGCCTGCAACAGCTTCTGTGCCAGCATCAAGCTTCCCATGAATCACATCAAAGTCCTCTCTGCAACTGCCGGGCCCCTTCCAGCTGCGGGAAAATGGGCTTATTAGAGGCAGGAAGAACACATTGTTTGCATTAAGCGGTGCTGATTTACAAGCTTGGAGCTGCCATTTTCCCTCACCTTCAGCTCCCTGCTCAGGAGAGCCCTGCACTTGCCCGGAATGGCTCCTTTGAAGGTGTACACAGCCTCCCGAAGAGGAGCAAGGAGACTGCCCCTCCCTCCCTGTGCTCCTTTCTGCACTAATTAGGCTTTTACCAAATTGAGAAATATCTAGGGGTGGGTAGAGACTAGAAGAGGGACTGCTGGCAAAGGCCTTTGCATAATTGTGTTGATTAAGAGGTACAAGACTGGCAGTGTTGTCTTCCTTCAAGATCAAGTCCCTGTGCTTGTGGGAGTCTTGATTTTTCTGGGCCAATTTGTTTGTGTTGGCCTAATTGCTCAGGAAGAGCATTTCTCACAGAAGCTGGGGCCTAGTAGGATTGGCGCAGCTCTGCAGACTGCTCCCCAGTGCTCCCTGATGGGCTATGGAGAGAGACCATGGGTCTGCTTGTCTGTCCAGCAGCAGTAGAACTGAGTCAGTAGCTCAGTGTGGGGCAGCTTTGGTGCTCAGCTGGGGTTATCTTGGGTACTGCATCAGAGCAATGTGGGCAGCTGTTTCCTCAGAGTCGGGTATGCACAATGATTCTTGAATTCTGGGCTTTCCTTTAAAAACTGCTGCTCATTGAGGCCCTGGAGAAAATTCAAAGAAAAAAATCACTCAATATAATATTTGGGAATTTAAAAAAATCATATGGCTCGTAGCAGTTGGTGCACATGGAATATCCATGTGCTCTTGCATTTCTGTCTCCCGTGTAGTTGGGTAGGGGCCATGTGACTGGTTCTAACCAATAGACTTGGAGTGGAAGTGACATATGTCACTGCATGACTACGGTGTTTAAGAGCTGGTGTGCCCCCTCCATCTCTGACACAGACCTTGGAGTCAGCTTGACCCCACATAACACTTCACTGTGTAGAGCTGAGATTTCATAGTTTAGTTCTTCCTATTACCCAGTGTGGACTAGGCCTGGTGAATGCATGACCCCAGTGAGTGATACGAGCACTAGGAAATGGCCATCTCACATTTGGCTTGAGAGACATTCTGGACAAGGCTAACATAGAAAGAGAGATCTCTTCCCTCATCACTGTGCCTTTCACTTATCTGCACCTTGGAGATGTAGGTTCTGCTCAAGATGTAGGTTCTGGCCAGCTACACAATTTCAGGGAGAACTGGGGTAGAGGAAAAAGGATGGCAGTGTAGAAATCTGTGTTCCTCTACTCCAGTGGCCTCCAGGCTGGCACTTGGCAAAGGTGTGGCTGGCCAGGAGGCCACTAGGGCCCCACTGAGGGGCCAGAGTAGAGCTGAAGTCCTGGGTCAAAAGTGTGCCCTATTTGATGGGACACTGGCCCAGTGGTCCTGAGAGGGCTGGGAGGTTGGGTGGCAGGTGAAGTAGGTGGCTTTTGGCACTGGAAGCTCTGTATGGATGTGACTGTGTGTGTCCTGTGGGCTGCACTGCTTCCCCCTGGCAGGGTCACGTGGGAAGGGGAGAGGCAGGAGCCATGCCCAGCCCCCAGGACATAAGCACAATGTTGAGGGTGGGACATTGGGTCTTGGGCAGGCAAGAGTCCAGCAGGGCAGAGTGAGGCAGAGATGGTCCAGCCTCCAGGGGTCCTGGTACTTGCTCTTGAAACTCTTATTGGCAGAGGAGCCCAGAGATCCTGGCTGAGGGCTTTGGGTTCATTCCAGCCCTGAGAGGAAGCTGGGGCTGCCTAAAACACACATGCTGGCCAACACTGCCACAAGGCATGGACATAGGAGGAGGAAGATGTGGCACTGGAGCCCAGGGGAGCCCTCTGTGAAGCAGAGGGAGGAGGGGTGAACACGCGCCTGGAAGCTGCAGAATAACTGAGAGTGGCGATTCCATCAAGCACATGCCTGTTTTGGATGCGTGAGAGGTCAGAGTGAGCAATAAAAAGTTACAGCAGGATGTGTGGCATCAGGAAAGGCAATGCAGTCACTCCCATTCCCTTGGGTTGTCTCCATATCAACGTATATTTTCATCCATTGAATGCTCACTATGGGCCATTATTACACTGAGAAAATTAGCTGTGGGCTTATTATACCACTTAATCCTGACACTGATTTTGCAATATAGGAAGGAATCTATTGTGTGTTTGAAGAGGTGGACTCAGAGAAGTCAAGTCACTTAACCAAGATCACACTGCTGTACCTTATAGGGCAGGGACCTAGGGTGTTTTACAGCTAGGACAAGAGGCACCATTTATATTTGCTTGTTCATCTCTGGACTGACCTTGTGGCCTTTGCAACTTAGTTTCTTGCCACAGCTTAGGCTTTAGAGGTGGGTATCATGCTGACAGTTTCACAGTTTCACCCTGAGCATTCATCTCTGTCAGGAGAGAGTGGGGCAGGATCCTGGCTTGATCCATGGACTCCTGATGCAGCAGGGGCAGCCTGGGGCTTGACATAACTTTGGGCTACTGTCCATCTCCTTTGGCCAACAGAGATGCCCTGCATAACCTGGGCACAAAGACACGTTGGCCAGGTGTGAGAAATTGTACACCGACATTTACACCATGTTCTGGGCTAGGCTTGGGCAGGAGATGCTAATGTTGTTACATTGGAGTTTAAAAGGGACAACAGCCTTGACATTTCAACCCAAACACTTGAACATGGAAGGCTTCCCCCTCCTATGGTGCATCTCCAAATAGTGACTTGGCAGCAATGTGACTGGACTTGAAAGCCTCAGGCAGTTTGCTCATAATTCTAATAACCATCCAGAATTAGATCACTTCACATTCACCTTATTTCTTCCCTCATTCATCTTCTGGTCAGGTCATTAAGAACTCCCTGATTCTTCCTCCAACCTCAGTGCTCTATTATTTATATATTACACACAGTTCTCTGCAGAGACCTGGTATACGGTAAAATGGCCATGGAAGATGGGTTTTCTCTCCCAATGACAGCTTGAGAAATATTATCTTATTCAACCACTGATCCACTTAAAGCATGGGATTTTAGAATCTCCAAGTATAAATATTGCCAAAGGACCTATTCCTGGGGTTCCAGTGAGTTTGAGACAGGTCGAGGAGACAGGCCAGTGGCCATAGTTTGGTGGGAGGGTGAGGAGATATAGGATCTTGGTTACCTACTTCCTTTGGTGGGTCTAAGCTGGGTTTTTAGGTGTTTCCATGTTGATTCAAAGCTTACAAAAATGTATAATGTAGGAAGCAAATGACCCTTATAATCCTTCTACTCCTAGAGATGACAATGCCGTAGATTATGTGCTAGAATTTTTCCCTGTGCATATGCAAATAGAAGGAAGAATAGATGATCGTACAGTTATTTTGTTATAAGATTAAGGTATACTGTAGACAGACTGGATCTGCACTCCATTTCTGAATACTCAGTTTCACTAAACTCATGGGGTAGGGTTAATAATTGGGAAAAGATGTTTATCACCCACTGTGCTGTTAATAAAAGAAAAGTGAAATATTAGTTGCTTGTGCTTTAAGTCCACGATAGAATGGCCTTTTGTCCAGATGCCCTGCCCTGTCTCACTCATCTCCACTGGGCATCAACCTTACTACCTGCTTCTTTCTCCATGTGGCCCCAACTGGCTTTCAGCCCCAGGGTCACCAATCTCAAATGTCACCTCTTCCACAGATTCCCTAGATCCTTCCCAAGTCTGTATTAGAAACCTAGAAAAATGCAAAGCAGAAAGAAACATTTCCCTGCAAGATTTAGCCCAATTTTCAAATCTCACAAATTCTAACTTTTTTTTTTTTTTGAGATTTAGTCCTCCAAACCATGTAACAAAGCATTTTGCTTCCCATGAACTCCAAAGTTGCATTTCTAGGCAGTCTTCCTAATATGCAAGGTTAAGATAAATGATATTCAGTCTTGGCTGCAAGGACCTGATTTTTCACCTCTAAGTTTTAGTCCATGCATTGAGGTTTTAATTTAATACATTGAATGGCAGAATAGATGAGCTCACTGCTCCTTCTTTTCTCCAGAGGCAAAAAGTATTAACAACAATAAAAAATAAAACAAATGATGTGCAGATCAGAGCATTTATGAAGTACAGTATCTAATGATTGTGATGTCTGATCCTCTTCCAATATCTCATTGCTCAAATGCAAGATATGCATTATTAATAGTTCCCAGAATCAGATCACAAATAGGTAGTACTGAGGGGCAGAACGAGCTCACCTCCATCCCCGGCATTGTTTGAGAAGTGACATTGCTCTCACTAAGCCTCAGTTTCCTTGTTGGTAAAATGGGAGTAGCTGCTGCTCTTTTATTGTCTTAAGGTTCATGTGAAAGTCAAATGAAGTGATGGAGATCAAAGGGGTACACAGCGGATATCTATCTTTTGGGATTGTCTAGAATGTAAATCTTCTTCCTGCTTGGGGTTGAGTTGGAAGAAAGCTCTGCGTTTTACACAGAGATGGAGGGTAACCTGGTTCCCACATATGTAGGCTCAGAGTGTGTGCTCAGCCTTTTGCAGTGGTTCTGGACTTGAGGGATGCACGGGGGAGGAGCAGATCAGGGTTCATCCCACTGGCTGAGGAGACAGTAGGGGGTGGCGATGTTCCACCTGGGCTCTTTCTGCCTTCCTTTTTCGTTTTTAGGGTCTTGCTACATAATTCAAGCTGGTCTTGAACTCAGTGTGTAGCCCAGGCTGGCCTTGAACTTGCAGCATTCCCCCGCCTCACCCTCCTAAGTGCTAGGATTACAGGAATGTTCCACCACACCCAGCTTCCATTTTTTTATGCTTGTGTATTTCCTGTTTATGCCACCAGCTGCCAGATCATCTTAATGCACCCCTTAAGTCACCTGTAATTGCCTTTTGTTGTTTGCAAGGTGGAGCCAGCCCTGAGCCATAGAATCCTTCATGAGCTGTGCATTGGTAGGGATTTCTGTGTGAGGGATGAGCCACACTGGTTCCTTCCTGGAAGGCTCACAGATCTGGTCCAGACACACTCCTGAGATGCTGAAGCAGTCAGGAGGATTTGGGGTAGATAGCCCTTCAGGCTATAAGGCACTCAGAAATTATAGTCTTGGTCTGGTTTCATAATCTATCTAGGACACGAAGGCAACATCTTCTTCTAGAAAAGATGTGTTCATTATCTTCCTCAATTGCTTATCCCAGAATTCCTCCAAGCTAGTTAACCTGATTTATGGAAACTGCTTCATGCACAGAGATATTCATTATAGCTTTGTGTATAATTTAACAATACAGAGACAGGTCTGACTGTCCCAAACAGGGCTGGCTGCTGGTTAAGTAAGCATGGCTCAGCTACTTGGAGGAATATTATGCAAGTGTTAAAAGTGTGTTTTCTTTCTTTTCACTGTTTTGTTTTACTCCCTTTAAAATTAAAAAAAATGTGTTTGGGCAGAGGGTTTATATTTCCAGTGATAATTCTTTTTTTAAAAAAATTGTCATGAATAGTTATAAAACCTTTGTTCATTCATTCATTACATTTGTCAGAACAGAACCCAGAGCACCCTTCATTCCTATTATTTCTCAGAATCACGGACTTCAAGTACTTGTTCAGGCTCAGTGCCAGCTTTGGGAAGCTGTGGGACTCAGCAGTTTGCCCACAGGTTCCTGTGTTGTTTGTTTTCCATATGCTGATGGGTTTGTTCTCCCTCTTCCTGGTGCTGAGCTAAGAGAGGCCATTCTACCAGGTTAGGTTATCCTCAGAGAAACCCTGGGCTGAGACTCCCACCCTATCTTCCCAGAGCCTTTGCAGGGTGAGGTCTGCCAGCCACTCCCCAATCCTTTGTGTCTGCGTGGAGGAGGCCCATTGTGTTCCATTTCAGTCCACATCTTGAGGAGAGATGTAGGGCCAACACTTTCCCCTGAGCCCAGGCCTGTGCTGGGACGGATATGAAAGAGAGAATGCTCTGAGCATCTCCTGGATGCAAGATGAAAACATAAACAGCAAGGCCCTATGAACTCTCAAAGGACACCACCTGGCATCCACTCTATCTTTGTCGATCATTGCCAGTCAACCTTTCTTGAATTTATTTTCTCCACAAACTGCTGTGTGTCGGGTGGGCCACGTGCAAACCCAAGTAGCCTAGGAATGAGGGGGGACACGGCCTGTAGCTCACAGACTTGCAAGAAAGATATGATGTGTCTTTGAATTTCTGCTGATTCTACTTTCTTACCTACTTTCAAAACATTTTCATCCCCACCCGTACTGTCTTTGCCTTTTCTCTTGGGTGAACCCATAAACTTCCTGGCTCACCTTCCTCCCTCCAACTCAGCTCCTATATTCCCATTATGTGAATTTGCTAAAATCTAGACATGAAATTCCAGGCTTCACTAAAGGCCATCTGTGAGATGACCTCCACGTGCATGTTCTAGTCAGTTCTTGTCACACAACCTGCCTCATAGTCTCTGGTATTTGTGCCTCAAACGCATGCCTTTGGGGCCTCTGTCTTACCTCACTTATGCTCCAAAAAACTCTTATCTGTCCTTTGAGTCTCAATCCATGTTCCAAATTATCTGGCAAAATTTTCTGGTCTCCACTTCATTCATTTGCTCATTCATTAATTCATTCATTCAATAACTCTTAGTGATTTCACCATGTGCCAGGCATAGATGGCAGGGAAATGAAAGGAAGTAAAACCAATATGGTTCCTGACCTCATAGAACTTGAGGCAGAGCAGTGGAAAAGAATTCTCTTTAAACAAGTTTAAAATGAATGGTCATACGAAAAATGAAGAGGAATGCAGAATGCCTTTGGTGATGTTTTATTTATTTGTAAGTGCTAGGGATTAAAGCCAAAGCTTGTGTTAGGTAAGTGCTCTACCACTGAACATTCCCCAACCCTGCAAGGATTTTGCAGTTTATGAAACCTTTCTACTGAATGGAAGCCTCTCACCCTAATGAGATGGCCTGACCAGGGCACAATGGAGACCATGGATTCTGGCTCTGTGTGTTAGGTTATTCAGTTTTCTCTGGTTGTGACAGTGCAGTCCTTTACTAGACACTTCCGGAGAATTCTGCCCAGCTCATGATGATCTTCCTGAATTGCCCTTCTCATCCCTAGGTACAAATCCTTATGGTTGTGACTGTAGTATGACCATGTAGTGCTCCACTTTGTCATAGTTAGAGGTGCCAAAATGGATATCTGACTCACATTTGGTGGTTCACTGTCTTTCTCCTTAAAATCTGAGACCCAAAGATTCTAGAGTTGACTGGAAGAGACTAGATCAGAACTTGGAAACAAGGGGTGACTATTTCTTTCCACTTTGTGAGCTGAAAAGCAAATGTGCTTAGAACAGAAAAGAGATATAGAAAAAGTTCTTTCTAGCGGCCTGGTGGGCCTCATGTCCTTGCGTTCTAGGGAACAGTCCTATATCCTTTTAATGCATTTCTCTTTGCTGCCTCAGCTTAGTTTATGTGGTTTCTATTTCTTGTAGCTTAAGAATTCTGACTGTACAGATCTTAAACAGTCAGTTGTTGATGCAGGCAAGTGAAAGAAAAAAATCATTCATTTCATTGAAAATGTGGATGGAACTACTCAAGGTGTGTTAACATGGAGTTGGGTAGACAAGACTGGCAGCTCATGGCTGACCTTGAAATGTTTCATGGGTAGTTTGGCTCCTGTGCACCTCAAGTCTCCTGCAGAATGAAATTGTGCAGATAGCTGTCAACAAACCCAGAAGTAACTGGTCTGTTTGGTTTGAATGGTTTGTGGCCTGTGTGTACCCATCTCTCTTCTTTACCTAGTCAAACCTTTAGCCTGTTGTAGGTTAGTATTGATTAACTGCAGAGTAGATAGTCTTGTTCCGATTTTTGCATGGGTGTTGATGTTAATGCATTGTTTGCTGGGTCAAATCTCTCTTTTTCTATTTCTTACCTTTGTAAAAATCAAGTTTTCCACCTTCCTGTATCACAGGGAGATTTTTTTTTTTCCAATTGGATTTTGAATGGAACACTATGATTCAAATGAGCTGTCTTTGACTTCTGGCTTTAATCTTCTCTTAGGTTAATTTTTGCTAGTTGGTGGCAAAATAACTCTTCCTTCCACAGTCTTGTAAAAATAAATGAAAAAAAAAGCCCCATCTTAAGTGGCCTTGTGGTATCTCCCACTTGACTGGCACAGCTTTAGCCTTATCACTTTTGCCAATACAAACCATAACACAAAGGTCACAGAGATTCCTTGACTTATTTAGACGTGGCAATAGCATCGTTGATGCAAACATGGGATTAACCCACATATTTCACAGTTTGGAGATTTTCAACTAATAAGAAGAGTCAAGCACTGTATTTGGGGAAAGATTAAGGTCACTGGCCCTCATTTGAATTGATTGGGCTGTTGAAATGAGATGTTAATTGTGAAATTGATAGGCAGATTTCCATTTGATTTTACCCCCAATAGTTTGTGTTTATAATTAAAATAATAAAAATGGAAAGTGTCCAGTCCAGTCAGCATAATCACCCATCTATTCTCAAGCAACAAGACTGAAATGAGGTGCATCTGTGCGTGTTAAGCCACAGATTTCTTTTACTTAGCCTCTGTTGGCTGGAGGGAAGGAGAGGAATAAATTGCTTAGAGTCTAGATAGGTTGACATCTCAGAAACCAAATAACATCATCTACAAGATTAGAATTTTTAAAAAGACTAAAAAAGAAATGGGGCCCCCTTTAAAATAAATAACAGATTTTTGTGGTCTGTAATTAAGATTACTGCTTGATTCATTCATGCAGACCATATTTACTGAGTGCCTGCTCTATGCTGTTCTCTGTTGCAGGCACCGGGATGCAGAGATGAAGATTAAAGTTGGGTTCCCAGATGTTGCAGAATTGTATTTGGGCAGGGAAGGATTTTAAGCAGGCTGTTGGTGTGATTGGATGCTGTTTCCCATCCTTGATCTCCCTGGTTGCTTTGTGGAAACTGTAATAGAGGGGCTGTGGATAGAAACAAGACTAGTTAGGATACTTACAGTGGTCTGAGTGAGAAATGATAGTGGTTTAGACTTGGTGGTGGCAGTGGTGAAGGCAAGAAATGGTGGACTTAGGACAAGCCTTGGAAGTTGTGTGAAAAGGCCTTGCTGACAGATATAATGTGTAGGATGAAGAGTAGAGAGAAATGGACCGTCTACCCCAACTGAATTGATAATCATGCCATACTACAGGAGGAGTGGGGGAGGTATCAGTAGTTCTGTTCTGGTTATCTGGAGGTGCACCCAGCTTGACTGACAGGTTTCTATTTGCCCAGTTTTTAGAAGGGGCTCTGGAACTCAGTCCATGATTAAATGAGGCAGAGTCATCCAAATTGTGGGGAGATAAATGATTTGCATGGCAGTTTAAAATGAGGAAACTGTCTTGGCCAGCTGGTATGTCAGTCAGCACCTCAAACAAGGAGTTCAATAGGATGAATGAGAAGTTCTAAATCTAAAGACTAAATGGAGGTGGAGAGGAACACAAGACTCAGCCACAGTACTTCCCATTATGAATGGAGAGGTTTAGGGGAGAGTGAGCACCTTAGGAGCCAGTTATGAAGATGTGTTTGTATTCTTGGTCTGCCACCATAGCAGAAAAATCTTGACCTGGGTTCTAATTCAGAAGGCATCAGTTATAAGCTCTGGATCTTTTCGCCAATTACCAAATATCTGCACAAATACTTTAAAAGGTATTTATCTCCCCAAAACATTGAAGTTATTAAGTGAAAACTGATTTGTTTTCTCGTCTTTTATTGACTAAAGTTATGTCAAGCTGCAGCTTGAAAAGTCAGAGCAACTTGAGAGAGTATAACCACATGAACTGAAATAATTGGAGCCAGAAGCAAAGACATTTTTCTTCAGGCATAGGTCTTATCTTGCATGAATGGGTCATTTCAGTTGTGATTTTTAAAACCTCAAGACAAGTTTTTATACCCTTGAGGCTGTCTTTTCAGTTCCTAGGTCACAGGTCATTATGGTATTCTACTTCCCATGAATATCCCAGGTGACAAACTCAAGGATACTCAATAAACTTGATTATTTCTATAAATGAGAGAGAAAGAGAAAGAGTTAAAGGAAATGGAAGTGCCCTCCTTTTAAGAATTAAAAGACTTTAACATTTTAGGAAGAGCTATACAATACTTGCCATGTCTACATTCTAGGAGGAATGCTTTTAGCAAAAGATATCTATCACGCAATTCATCTCCATCCATTTTGGAATCTTTTAAGCAGTGGGATGAAACTCCATTGTGGGAAATCTCTTTGATTATGTCTGTGTGGTGTTTCAGCATATTTGGTCCACATGATGCCAACTAATGCTTGATACTTTTATCTCCACTGGAATTTATGGCTTGGTGGCTACTGCATGGGTATAGTCTATGATGCATCAGCATGTTTCTCAATAAATAGAGTGCAGACCAATGCTTCCCAAATTTTAACGTGCATGTGGACCACCGAGCCATGTTTTTAAAACACAGACTCTGATTTAGCAGGTGTGGGTGAGGCCTGAGATTCTGCATTTTGAGCAAGCTGTCAAGTGATGCCTGATCCCGATGAAGTGCGGATTACACCTGGAATAGCAAAGTTGTAAAACCCTAATCTGTTAGTAGAACACTAGTGTCTCAAGAAAACAGAAAGGAGGAAAAGGCATACAGACAAATAAATTTTGGGAAAATTGTATGCCTTTCCCCTCTTATATTTGAAATGTACCTTGTTCAAAGGTCCTAAAGAATTCTGCAGTTGAAAAGAAACTACTTGTTTAACTCACTGTCAGATGCATTTGATTGTGATATAGGAAAACCTATTAATATTTAGTAAAATTAGTGTTTTTTGCATGACAATTTGGAAAACAATTTGAAGCATGAGAGCTATAGATTGTCCTACAATCATATTAACTGTAAAGAGTCCTCATCTCAGTCTAACACCTGGGGAAGTGTGAGTCCGTGAAGAATCAGGGCAAAGAGTCTGGAGCTGAGTCAGAACCTGAGATGGCATCTTGACTGTTCACTGATAGGTCAGTCAAACCTTGATTTCCTAATGTATAAAACAAGGGTAACAAAAGACCATATACATTTATATAGAAACCAACATTACAATTGCTTGAATTAGCAAGACAGAGGATACTGAACATCTTGGCTACAGTGAGAAGCATTCAGCCCAAAGGAAATGGAAGAATAGTAAGTCAGTGGTTCCCCCTCATCAATGGGGTTATGTTTCAAGGTCCCTAAGTGGATACATGAAACCAATAAAGTTTAATTTCTAAATTAGTCACAGTAAGAGATTATAAGCAAGTAATAATAAACTAGAATAATTATGACAATCAAGTATCACTGTTCTCATGCTTTGGGCCCCTTATTAAGTAAAATAAGGAATATCTGAATGCAGACACTGTGACAGTGGATCTGATGACCAAGAAAGCTACTAAATGGCCAACGGGCAGGTAGTGTACACAGTGCGGATATTCTGGATGAAGGAACAGCTCACATTCTAGATGGGATTGTTACTAGGAACTTGGGTCCTGACAAAGCAAGGAATCAGACCCTCACTTCCTTGGTCCTTGGTTCTTTGTGCCCTTAGTGAAAGAATTCAGTCGAGACACATAGGTAGCCATGCAGAAGTATAGGTAGAATTTATAGGTAGATAAAGAGAGATACCTTCAGGTAAGATGTGGGCATGCCAAGAAAGGATCTGCCAATATGAGTTCAGATACCTTTTTATACACACTAAAGTTACTCCTGGGTTTCAGGCAACTAGGGTGCTTATCAACATTTTACTGAGAAGTTACTTTGGAATTGCAAAAATGTCTTCCTGTCCTTTCTAGATAGCCAGTGTTTCTTCAGGGCCTTTATTCATGTAAGAAACTTATGAAAGAAATTTAAGGAAGATAAATTCTTAATTTAAACCAGATTCCAGCCCAAGTTATAGGGCTTTTTAAGGAACATTTCTTTTCCTGATAGCACTGGGCTGAAGACTGAAGCAGCTAGGAATGCTCTGTTCTTTATTCTGAAAGCAGAGGGCCAGGTGGTCAGGTTTCATAAGAAATGTGCACAATGTGTGAACTTAAAATGTTATTGTGCCCTGTGAGATCGCTTTAGGTCTGTGACCTAACAAATTATTGTAAGTATGTTCTACACTGAAGTCTTTGATTCTTTACTTACCTGGCAAAGCATGCTCTTCTGGATCTCCCTACTTTAACCCTTACACCTGCTGATGTCTAAGTATCTGCCTAACAGGATGGAATGGGGCCTCCTGGTATTTCATCACAGGATTCAGGGTGGCACACAATTTAAAACCTACAAAATGCTTATTTCTATAGTTTTGCATTTCATGCTTTTGGACCATGATTCACTGTGGGTAACCAGAACTGTGCAAAGGGAAACTGTGCACAAGTGGGTCACTGTATGTGAAACACAGAAGTTTGGTCAGAGAAGGCCCCTGAGGATTGATGCCAGCCCTTACTTTATAGATGGGGAACTTCATGGCCCAGTGCCCTGCAGGTCACCAAAGCATCCAAGTGACCCCTTCAGTTTTCCTGTAAGGAGCCACTTTTTGTTCTACACACTTAGTTAACGGAGTAAAAGCTGTCTTCATGTATGAAGTCCAGAATTAATATCATCTTTTCTTCCATTTGCACTGAGAGTTTGATGCTGTAGGACAGAGATTTTGTATGCTGGCATTTTTCCGTAGAGAAACCCAAGCAAAGCATCCCCTTGCAGCCTGCTTAGATTTCTTGACTTTCTAGGGTTTGCATGTCAGTGGTGGTGACCCTCCTATAAAGATGCTCCTGGGACTTAGGGACTTGGTGTCCCTAAGGGAGATCCCACAGGTGATTTTTGTAGAGACGAGGGCCTGTCCTCAGCAGCCAGGGCACTTCTCCATGATGGAGGCCATTAGGTTGGGGACATGATGTTGCCTGAGACCAAGTTGTAAGGAGACAGGCTGCCAGTACCCCAGAACAGAGATAAAAGAACTTTTTGCTTTCCCTGTTTGTTCAATATTTGAATCTAAGCAATAAATGAAAAGTAGACAGATGAACATGAGAACAGGTACACAAACATATTGCCTACGTGTGGGATTCAGATAGAACAAAGTAAGCTCCCCAGCATTCAATGGTATTTGGAAGTTCATAGGCCCATCCTATAGGGAAGAGGGAATTGGGGTGTAGTAATTCAAGAGGATGAGTAAATGATTTGGTGGGGCAGATGAATGAACCCAAAGAATAGACAATGTCTGAGGACAGATTTCATTTGGACACCAGGCTTCACACCAATTCTGACTTCCTTTCTGCCATGTGCAGCAATCTCCTAATTGATGAGCTAGCTATCTAAGGAGGCAACTCCCAGCAGCCTGTGTCCTCTGGAGCTTGGGCTTGCAAGGTAGAGAGGGCAGCTCCAGAGAAAGCCCCTTCCTCCTACACAGATCCTAGGGGGTTCTCAGTTGAAGCCCCAAATGGCATTTTTGGGGGCACTGTCTTCTGAGCCCAAGGCCAGCATGCTGGTTATTCCTCTGCCTGCAGCCTGAGAGGACAAGGCCTCAGCAGATCCCCCGAGCTTTACAGCTCATGAGGGCCTTTCTCACCTGCTTTCTCTGTTGAGTCTCAAAATGCCCCTGAAACGTGTCTCAAAGGGTCATCATCCCTGTTGGAGGGGAAGAGGAGGCTCCAGGATGGGATTTTATACCCAGGGTGGTGAAAAGGCTGGGGCTGGGACTTGATACCACGGTCCCTCTATACCTACCCCCTTAAATCCCAGCATTGTCTTAACCCAGCCATCTCCAAACAGCCTGATCAGGTGAGTTTTCTGTGACAGCCCAGGACTCTTATCTCCTGAGTGGTTTTTCAGGAATGTTCCTTATCCCCGTCACTTCAGTGGAAGGCTGCGCAGAGCCTGGGAGCATGGTGGAGCTGGGAGAGTGGTTAGAGAGGCAGAAACCTGAGGTCCAAAGGACAAACCTCATGGAAACATCCTAACTGTATAAAACTAATGTGGGAGGGAGCTTACAGAGTTCGTCCCCCTTCACTTCCCATGTTTTCCTTATCCTGGCCCTGTGCCTGGCAGGCAGGGTTTATCATTCTTTTTACAGATGAAGAAAGTTGGGCTTAGCTGGTGTGAATGATCTATCCTGGGGCTCAGAAAATAACCCCCAAAGTGAAGGCCTCAGACGCAGCTGCTCCCTAACTTCCTGCCCTCTTATCTCTCACTTTCCTTCTCCTGTGATGTAAGACACTAGAATTCCTTGTCTCCAAGATGAGTCATAGAAACCAGAATCACTTTTCCCCAAAGTCTGTCATAAATCCAAAAATATTGCTCTGGCTTCCTTTCTCATTTTGTGTAGGAGCAGGTCATAAAGAAATTAAGATCCTCATTCCAAAGGGGTCCTGCCCCATACCCGCGAGGAAGAAATGCTATAAGGGAGACACCAACAAGAATCTGGACTGGTCTTGCTGGCTGTCCCCTCTTAGTTGGCTATGTTGTATCATAGCATTTGATCCAGTCATATTTCTACATGGCCATCCCTGTTTCATGGAACCAAAGTATAAAAATGGGTAGTTGAGTCTGGCCCATTGAGTCTTCAGTCTGAAGGTTCCAGTGCCACGTACAGCTATGATCAGGTAAATATGTTACCCTTTCCTCTCGTTAATCTGTCTTTTGTTAGGGGTGTCAGCCGTGTCCCTTTATGATGGGTGGGAAGGGGATCAACCCTTGTTACTAATCTGAAACAAGTCCTAGGGGTGCCTGGACTGGAAGCCAAGGCTCTGGATTGGCCCAGACCACTCCAGGAACCAGATTAGCAGCACCACTACTTGGCCCACACTCCTCCTCCTGTGCTACACGCAGAAAAACCTCGTCCCTAAAACAGCTGTGCAACGCTGTGCTCAGAGCTGTCCAGTGCCCTGTGCTCAGCGGAAAAAACAGGAGGTTTGCGAATCATCTTGCTGCAACCCAAGACTGAGCCTGAGTCACAGTTAACCTGAATTCCTCTTTGTGCATGCGTGTGTGTGTGTGTGTGTGTGTGTGCGCGCGCGCGCGCGTAGGTAGATAAGAGTGGGGGGAGGGGAGGCAAAGACGACCTTAGGCTCCAGGCCCAGTCTCAGCGATTTCCCAGGAGAGAAACTCGCCTCCAGGCAGAAAGCCAGGAGTCTCCCTCATTGCTCCAGCAAATGGGTCCTGGAGGGGCTGTACGCGTCCCTACTGCTGACGGGTAGCAAGGGGGTGAGGAAAAAGGGAGAAAGGCATAGCTGTGCCCCGCCCCACCAGAGCCCTACCTAGTCCGGGAGGAAGCCCACGTATTCATCTTATTTCCTGTGCACCATTTTGACTTATTTTCTCAGTCCAAAAAGAGCTGCGGTGTAAACTAAGGCTCTGTTCTAGGGGGCATGTTGGCTCCTTGGAGTCTGTAATTGGGGCATTGAAAGGATACAGAAAAAAAAAAAAGCCCACAGAGGAGTGGATGATCTTTTATACTTAAAGTTCCCCCCTCTATAAAAGCGACATATTACAAACCTCTTTCTCCTCTCGAACATTTCTTGCTAAGTGCATTCTGATGCCACATTGAAACGCAAAATAGCTGGAATCAAGCAGGCACCGAAGGCTATTTATATGCTAATCTCTATTTCCCAAGCTGAAGCTGGAACCTCGGGCTTGGTGCTGCTTCTAATGATGGCTCGGCTTTAACCTCTCTGGAAGAAAGAAAAGTATTTTCCTTAAGAAAACAACTCAGTTTCTTTAAGATGAAATGTAATTATCTATTATCAGATGTCCCTTAAAATGCAAGGCCTATTAAAGCTGCTAAAAATATTGAAGCCCTAATTTCACCATAATAGCATTTTAATTTCAGCAAATCACGCTTCTATTGTTACAGGACATTTTGCAGTAGGAATGTGGTAAGAGGTCCATCTTAGCTTTTTTCTTAACATTTTTCTTTCTTTGAGAAGTACAATTAAATCATTGCAATCATCTAACCTTGCTCGACACAAAATTTTACTTACGAAGTGTGAAAACAATGGTCATTAGCATTTAAAAGAATTTGTTTTAAAAGTAGGTAAAGTTTAATTGCTTTAAATATTCTTGTTGGAATGTGCAGCCGCTGTTGGTTCAACGTTCATATTAAAGAGAGACGGTGTTTAATTGATTGCTGAATTTCATTGAAAAATATTTACTTTCTTTTTGGGCAAAGTATGAAAGAGATGTCTTGATGGACCCTAAAGAAGGCAGAGTTTGAGGGGAAGTGAATGCTTTGGAGGAGTTGCTGGCAAAATGACCCAGTTATGTGCTCACCTCTACATTGGATGCATTTTGGGGAAATTTCCTACAAAAGTTTCCAACATGAACCACCCAAACCGCTTTTTAATAGGCAGCAATAGGAAACTTCTACAGCTCCTTTGAGAAATCTTGGAGTGTTTTTTTCCTGTTTTCCAGACTCTGTGTGTATTTGAGAACAGAGGGTGAATTTGAAGCCTGCCTACCTCTGTCTCCAGAACGGTCAAGGGGGTCCCCCAGAAAGGATGTAAGGACTTCAACTTAGCCTGCCAAGTAGTTTCTAAATGCACATCACAAAAAAGAATTTCAGGGAGCATCAGTGTGAGGCATAGGCTGAGTTAGGAAGTAAAGGAGAATAGAAGACTATAGTTTGAGTAAATGGGGGCTTGCTGTGATGCAGGGGTACAAACTGTCCTGCTTACAAAGGCACAAGGGCAGCTTTTAAAGAATACCAGGGGTGGGCCAGGATCTCAGTTCTGGTCTCCATAGCTCCAGAAGAATCCTGTGGGTGGAGGAGAATTCAGTTCTCATGGGATGCTGTTCTTGCTGGGGCAAGGTGGTCTCATTATGGGGTCCTCTGTGAGGCTCTGCTGATTCTAGAACCTACATGACTATAGGTTTAGAGACTTCTAGGGATCGGTCTATGGGGCTGTGGAACAGGAGGTTGTGACAGGTGGCAATCGAGTGTCCCTGCAAACCCTGAAATTTACTCTAGTTACTCTCATCTCTTTAAGTGAAAGTCTTTGGTCTTGAAGGAGGATGATGTAGAACAGGTGAATTTAGGGCTCTTACAGACACTGTCTGAATGATTAGCATGGCTCTGTGTAGAACGGAGCAGGGATCTGACCCAGAGTTTTAAGATAAAAAGAAGACAAAAAATTGAATTTTCTTGTTTCCTTTCTACCTATCTTTATTTTTTGAATACCACATAACTTCTAAGCGGGCTTGCCTTCTCAAGTGGGGACGGATATGAGAGAAAGTGCTTCTACAGACCTCTTTCAACCTTCTCCTTACTTCTATCTTACATGACATTTTGGGCCATCTTGTTGTGGCTGAGTTATCCCTGCCAATTTTGCAGAATTCCCAGGTTGTTCTGACAGGTAGGAAGGACAGTGATAAATGGGGTGAGGACAGAGGAATTGGCTTAATGGGTTACTGATTGGGGTCAGCAAAGAAGATATAATTGAACCATCAGTATTATTAGGTGAACATTAACTATGTGCCAGTCTCTGTTTTGAGTTCTTTATGAACATCATTTTCTTTAATCCTCACAATAATTTTATGGTGAAGGCTATTCTCATTTTCCAAATGTGGAAACTGAGGCACATAGAGGTTAACTTGTTCAGCTTATTCAGTCAGTGGGACCTATCTGGGAACAACCTCCATCCATATTGCATGCTCCTAACAATTGCCTTAACTCACTCCCAGCCCAGATGCTGTTTACAGCCAGGGTGAGATCCCTTGATCCCTGCCCACTTTCTCCCTGCACCTGCTTGGGACCCTTGGCTCACAGTTACATCGAATCTGAAAAGTTTCATCAAGTCCTTCCCTCACCAGGGCTCAGTTTCCTTCTCACAAAATGAGGAAGTTGGGTGATCCAATCTTCAAAAGCTCTTTGAGGTCCGAGTGTCTATGGACTCAGCTCAAGTGCACACTTGAGGACTGATGCCTACTCTGGTCCTGGGTGTGGGCTTGGATGCTCAGGGGTGGGTGGCACAAGGCCCTGCCTTCTCCATGAATATGCACAGCCAGCTCAGTGCAGCTGGCCATCTTCCTGCACCCAGTACAGAATGGATTGAGTCATTCTGGGTCCTGGGACAATATGAGATTTTGCTAGATTTTTCCCTTTGTTTACCAGACAAACTCCCAGCTCAGGAGTTGCCTCTTCTGGGAAGATTTTTGGTCCCTTTTCATGTCTCAATTCTCTTGACTTTTCTGGCCTTTCCTGTGACATCTGTGCTAGTTAGCTTTTTGTTGTTGTGACCAATACCTGAGAAAAACAATTTAAAGGAGGAAGACATTATTTTGGCTCCTGGTTTAAGAGTTTCAGTCAATGGTCAGCTGGCTCCAAGTCAGAAACATCATGGCGGAAGGGCATGGTGGAGGAAAGCTGCTCACCTCAGGGCAGTCAAGAAACTGAGAGGGTTGGCAAGAGCTGGAGAGCAAGGAAGGGGCTGGGGACAAGGGTACCCCCTGCCAGGTCATAGCCCAGTGTCTTTCTTGCTCTAATGTGACTGTGCCTCCTAACAGCACATTCAGCTATGAATCCATCATTGATGAGATCAGCAACCCTATGATCTGATCACTTGCCAAAAGCCCTACCTCTGAACATATGAGCCTTTTGGGGACATTTAAAAAAAAATCTGAGCCATAGTAGCATCTCATCCTGCAATAGAGAAGGAAGTTGACAGTTCAAGTTAAACTCCTGGCTTGACTGCTTACCCTGTGAGTGATCTTAGCCTGTTCCCTCATTCATACAGGGGAATAATAACAATGTCCACTTTCCCTCTGGTTGTATAAGTACCAAATGAGATGTGTGTGAAGTTCCTGGTGCCTGGTACACAGAGGTGCTATAATAAGTATTACTCATTATTACTCTAGTAAAGGTACTTACTCCTGGTACTACAAAGGTACTTGTAGCCATGCTGTGTGCCCATCTGGGTGTGGCACCACAAGGCCATCACTTTCTAATCCCTGTGGCCAGCACTATGCCTGCTGCTGTGCAGTAGAAAGCACGGGGTAGTAGTCAAGAGCATGTGTTCAAATCCATGGCATGTCACTTATAGGTGTGTGTGGCTTTAGATATGTTCCATGACCACTCTGCCCTTCTGTGTTTTCATTTGTAAATGAAATTAATCGAAGGGCCATCTGTATGATTATTAGGAGCATGGGCAGAGGCCACGCTTGTACAGCTAAAACCACACCCAGTAGTCATGGTAAGAACCGGACCCATGGAATCTATGAGGCTAACCGTCTCTCATTAATAACTGACATCTGTATTCTACTTTCACAGTCTTATCTCACTTAATCCTCACAACAGCTCTGGGAGGGGGCCCTGATTATCATCTCTGTTTTACCGAGATTTTACAGCTGGTAAAAGGCAGCTTGCTTGACCTCACATCAAGTCTACGATCACTACTCCATGATGTCTCTCCATGTTGTGAGGTCAAGTGATGAAAGGATGATTCTTAAATAGGCCAAATCTTCTTCCATAAAAGTTAGGTGGGGATGGGAGCTTTGGATTATCAGGAATTTCAGATTAATTGATTTCATCATGGTGGGTCCAAACAAAAGATATGCTTAGCTTCTTATACTCTCCAGGGGCTGTTATAAATTTGATTATATCTGAAATAGCAGATTTCAAGTTGAAGTCCCCTTTGTCCACTCCAGAATTCAGATTTATTTCTGAAAGACCAGTGCAATTTTCTTATCTTTGTTACAAATTACTACAGTCTGGGTTAATCTCACACAGCAATAAAGCTGTTTGCCTACGAAGCTACCTGCAGTGTCAGAGCTGATGAATGGCTCCCTTTGGCTATAATAATTCAGTCTAGAACAGTGAAAAAAAAATCGCAACAACTTGGTTCTTCTGTGGAAACACCATTGTGTGCTTGGCTGCTTAGAGTGCTGGGGATCAGAGACTTCCCTGGGTGAGCGCATTGGAACTTCTGAACCTTGGCAAGGTGAGGTGTGCTGGGACGAAATGCAGGTGTTGTACAGAAGGCAGCCATGTCTGAAGTTTTCTGAATGTGGCTGTGGATCAGAGACTACAATAGAAGAGTGGGTGGCCTGAAGGGACAAGAGAGCTAGTAGGCTGGTCTCAGAAGCAGAGAAGGGGTTGCAGATGAAGGAGCAGGGGGCTTAGGCTTTGTACTGTAATTTAGAAAATATAATATGCATTACCAATTAGAAAATACACTATTGACTTAATAAGAACACTTATTGCATAGTAGGGGAGTGGAACACCACTGTCTTCAAGGTGCACACTGACTTGGAGACCCAAGATTATGGTCCTGGAAGTCACCCTTGAGAGATTGAGACCTGAATGAGAGTAAAGAGTGTGCTTGTGCCTGATTGTGCACATGCGTGCATGCTCACATGTGTGAGTTCTGACCAGTTGGAATGTTGAGGAGGCAGAATATTCAGGCAGAGAATAGCATGCCCGAAGAGCCTGAGAGAGGCTTGCTTAATGAGCCGAAAGGTGGCCCGTGTGGCTGTTGGAAGAGGTCATAGGAGATGCAGCTGGAGTGCAGAGGGAACATCTTCTGAAAGACCTTGCA
Organism: Hydrochoerus hydrochaeris; assembly: GCA_004027455.1. Taxonomy (NCBI): domain Eukaryota; kingdom Metazoa; phylum Chordata; class Mammalia; order Rodentia; family Hydrochaeridae; genus Hydrochoerus; species Hydrochoerus hydrochaeris. The sequence goes on along the minus strand of PVLA01000458.1, from coordinate 121,392 downwards.
GATTGGCTGAGGGGTTCAGTAATGAAGCACAATTAAAGCAGATGAATATATTTTGTGTTTAGGAGGCAAGACCATGCCAGCCCAGGAAGAAAGCAGCAAAATACTGGGAAATGCTGAGGGGAAAGAGGGACTCATGCAGCCATTCTCCACCTGGAGACAAATGGTGGCTCAGGCTTCAGGAAGTGCCTTGGAAGAGGTATTTAAGTTACAGTTTCAGAGTCAGGAGATACACACTTCTGTTAATTCAAGTCTTAATTCACTGAGTTTCATTCCCTGGCCTTCTCTCCATGCTAAGCAGTGCCCACTGTGGTCTGTGGTCTCCTCTGGTCACTGTGGATTGGCTTCCAGTCCAATCCTGCTCTGTGTTTGGAAGGTGGGTGTTCTTCAGCTCTTGCATTGCCCTTGCAGAGGAAATCTTTCCATGTGGACTCAAGGAGATTTTAGTGTCATTACCCTCCCGCTTTCTCATCACGGCAGCCCCTCATCACGGTGCCATCACCAGCTGGTCTCTGTCTCACTGGGGAACCTCGCAGAGCCTTATTCTTTACCCTCCCCATAAAGGCCTGACCATTCTAAGCATTTGCTTCTATCCTTTCCCTTTCTCAGGTAATCCGATGAGTAAAGGCAAGCCTGTGGGTTGTTTTCTGCCTAGGCATTTCAGTGTTTGTCTTTTCAGCACCAAAGTCCTTAAGTTCAGGGAACACATTGCCCCAGTCTCTCTCTTCCTTATTCCCTTTACACAGCAAAGATACTTTTAAATTTGCTTTTTAGCTGATAAAGTCATTTGCTGTCCAGTGGGCTGAGCTGTAAGGAGATGTTACTGTCTAATTTGCAGCCATCCATCCATCCATCTACCCACCCACCTACCCATTCCCTGTTTATCCCCCACTCATCCATGCATCCATCCATTCTTTCATTCCACCATCCTACCATACCCTACTGCTCTGAACAAGAGTAAAGAGTTTTCAAGGATGGCATATCTTTCACAACTGCCCTCCTCTGAGGATAGGCTATCACAGCCTGGTTTCCCCACTGGGCTTTCCATTGTCCACAGTGTCCCAAACCAATCTACCATAATGTTAAAACCTTGGATTCTGGAGTCAGAACCCCTGGATTCAGGTCCTGGCTCTGTCACTTACCAGCTATGTGAATTTGGTCACACAAAAAAAATCAGATTTTTTCACCTGTAAAATGAGGCTCATGATAGCACAGACCTCCAAGGCTACTGGAAAGATTAAATGAATTAATGCATCTTAGTTTTTAGAGTGTGGCTGGTGGTTAGGAAGAGCCTCATAAATTTTAGCTGTCATGGGCAATCTTGGACCAGTGGATGTCTTACATGAACTGGGCCAATTCCACTCTCTGTCTTCTAAAATTTGGAATCAAGACTGGAATGAGTCTGAGTTACTCAAAGCGGCTGTGTTGAACAGAGATGTTGTAGGGAGGCTGCTCTGGGCTCTGAGTAAGGAGAGCTGGTTTGCAGGGGGAAAATAACAATGGATGTGTGCATACCTAAGGAAGAGATAGGAGGCCGGGTGCATATAAGGAAGGGGGAGAGAGAAGGGAAAGAAGAAAGAGGGGGATGAGGGAAAGGAAGAGAGAATATGAGAGGGAGAGGAAGAGGGAGGAGGGAAGAAGAGGAGGGAGAAGAGGAAGAAACAGGAAGGGGAGGAGAAAGAAAAGACAGGCTTAAGGATACTTAAATGCTTGAGTTCTTTGTCCCTACCTGGTTTATAATGATCAGATCTCAGCTGTATCCAGGTAAATCTCTGAGTTTTTTTTTTTCTCCAATTAGTTGGGAGTGAGTATCTGAACAGTAGCAAAGAAAACAAGCGAAGCATATCCTTGCCCTCAAGGAACTTGCCATCTACCATGTGACTAGGGAGATTTTTTAAAAAAGGTTGTAGTTTAACAGAAAATGAATGTGGACAGAACTGTGAGAGAAAATAAAGACAGGATATACTGTAGATTAGGACTAGAGATGGCAGAGGGCTCGATGGAGAATGATATAATGGCATTAAGTCTGGGTGTGTGGATTTGGTTAAAACTTCCTGTATGGAGCTGAGACACATCTTCTGGATCCAGCTGCCAGACAGCTGTGGAAAGGAAGCAGTGAGGCCATGAAAAAGGGATTCTCCTGACAAGTTACAACATCTGCTGTCCCTCAGTGTGCCAGGATGCTCCAGTGTGACAAGACACAGATCAGTGCTCTGGGGTTCTGCATGAGTTTGGTGCTATTCATTAGCATCCTTTTATACAAAAGAGTATTAAGAGCAAGCTCTAAGAGGAGAGCTTTGCACTTTAAACACTCTCTTTCCCCAACCAGGCCACGGGGCACGTTAGTTTTGAAGAGAAGGGCTGGAGAAGCAGCAGAGTTCCTAAAAGCGAGCTCTTCCTGCAATTAGCTGTAATAACCAGTGTGGCCAGCTCTATAGCCAATCTATCCAATAGGTCTAGTTGCTGTTTCTCAACTCTATTTCGAGCGAAATTTCCCACTTTTGTGTCTTTGCTTATGACAGTTCTTTACTTAGAACGCACCAGGTTTACCCTTTCAGAACATCATCCCTTTTGAGGTCCAGGTCCACGTGTACCTTTTCCATGGTGCCTTTTTCGTTCCCTGCATCCCCAGCTATGGCTTTGTCTCTGAGCTCCTTCACTTTGTACCTCTAGGGCAGCATTACCTTTCTGGAACTTTAATGTAGCTCTCACCAGTTGGCCAGTTGTTCCTTCCATGCTTATCTCTTGCAAGACAGGGACCTCTCCAAGGAGAAGAACCAGATTTGTTGGTTGTTTCATCTCCAGGGCCCCCACACTGTTTATTCATGGTGTAGTGTGACTTTTTAGTATTTTAAAGCTGTTGATAAATGACAACCAGAAACACGTGGTGCTAGTGCCAGGAATTGGACTTTAGCAAATGCTTTCATGTAAGCCTAATGACAACCCTGTAGATAGGAGGAGTGTCACCAGCACTTCATAGGTAAGAAGAGTGGGTGGGCCTAGAGAGAAGGCAACCTAGCTCAGGGAATGGCAGAATTAATTTTCAACTCCAGCTCATTTGAATATAAATCTCTTAACCCTTGCAAGTGACATGATATTATCTGCTTTCCTTTGGACCTCATAAAGAAGCAAATTAGAAGGACAAAGAGGCATTTCCCCTCTTCCCCTCCCTAGTTTTATTAACTTGTTAACTTTTTTAAAGAGGCTTAAAAGGATAACACCAACAGTGAGGATGTTGCAGTGTGCTTCTCTCCTACCCTTGTGCCCCGAATGCTGACTTAAAAAACTGCTCACTGCTTTTGTGTTGGAAGGATATCATTAACAGTAAGTACAAAGATGTTCACTATATCATTGCTTATGTTTGTAAAATGCTCATCAAGAGAATAGCTTTGCAAATTGTAGCATTATTCTATGGAGTATTAGATGATTATCAAAATAACAGGTATTTAGATTGTATATGACATCAAATAGATATTTATGATGTGGTATTGGGAAAAAAACTAAAAACAAACAAAAAAACAAAAAAACCCCAAACTAAGAAAACAAAAACAAACAAAAACAAAACAGAACAAAACAATACATACATACAAAACAAGAAACAAACCAAAACCTAACTAAAAAGGCGTGTACAATTAAGAGTTCATGGTTGCAAAAACCAGAGAGTTAGGGGAGAAGAAATATTCTAAGAATGCTAATAGTGGTTTTGACAGAATGAATGAATTATGGGCTATTTTTGTTTCTTTTTCCTCTTTTCCAGTTTTTCTGTAATATAGTTATATTGTTTTCATGATGAAAATGATGCATTCTTTTTTAAAAAAGCTAATGAATAATTCTATGGCTGAGCCTTATTGGCAGCCAAGGTGACCTTGTGTAAGGAAGATGTTTTCCAAGACTTGGGTCAGTGCAGTGAGTGGCGCAGACTCTGGGGTTGGTGGATGCCTGTGTGTGTGTTCAGCTGCACAGGAAAGTTATCAACTGGTGCTGTCCTTGGGGCCCTACAGATGCCGCACATCTGGAAGATAAGCCACCTTCCTGGGTAACTTAGCACCTTGGATTTCGTTTTTGTTGAAACATTCCTGTTTCTGCACATTGCTGTGTCTCCCAAGGGTTGAGCAGCAAGTTTGAAATTTTTTGGCAGGTCCAGGTGTGCTGGCAGATGCCTGTAATTCCAGCACTTGAGAGGCTGAGGCAGGAGGATTCTGGAGTGCTGCAAGTTCAAGGCTAGTGTAGGTTATAAAGTGAGTTCTAGGTGTTTTCCCCCTGGTGGGGGGGTGATGGGATTGGATTAAAAAAAAAAAAACTTCAATAGTGAAATCTTCCATTTTCAGTCTAATTTTAAGTTCCAGGGCTTCACATATACTGGGCAAGGACTCTGCAGGCGAGCTGACCACTTTTAATTAAAACAAAAACAAAAGCAAAAGCTGGGAGACCACACTTGGATGTGATGGATGGTGGAACATTTTTGTTATTTGTCCAGTCAAGAGTGATTGTGTTTTCTGTCTACCTTCAACACCAGTGTGGGCTGTGTCTAGCTTTCAGCCATTCTCAGTTCTTCCTAAGTTGGCAGAGCTCTTTGAAAAGTTAAAATCAAGTGAAAGAAGTGGGTTTAGGAAGAATACCTCCACCTTTTCTTGTTCCTTAGGGTGGATAGTGGAACCCAGGTGCCCCTCTAATTTAAATTCCATTTTAGCTACTTATTAATTGTGGCTGAATTACGTTGGCAAATCCCTTCATCTGCGTGGGCCTTAGTTTTCTTATCTGTAAAGTGGAAGAGAGAGATAGTATCCGGTCTAAGGGTTGTAGTGAGGTTAAATAGATTGAGTTATATCCAACCCGTAGTGTAGACCTGGCATATTCTTAGTGCAGAATAAATACCAGCCATTGTAATTGTTATTGTTATTGTTATTGTGACTATCTGGTGAGCATTCCTTTCCTCATTTCCCCATCTAAGGCAGGTGGGTTTTGTCTTGATTTACTAAGGTAGCTTTTTTTTTCTTGAAGAAGTTTAGGAAGGGAAAAAGAAAAGTCAATGATGGCAGAAGATAAAAAATATCCCGAGGATTTCCTAAGCCCTTTACATTTCTGAGCCTTGAACTCTGTCGTCCGTCCCAAACCCCACCAAGTTTACCCAGGACTTTGGTCTGTTCTCTGTGGACTTTCCCAGCCTGTTTCTTTGTTGACGATATTTTTTATTTCCTGCCTAGAATGATTGATTCCCTGGCATTGTGCCCTTCCCACCAAGGACTGGAGACCAACAGCTTATCCTACACAAGGCACTGTGCCAAAGCACCAGGTGCCACTTCTAGCTTAATTCTCACAACTTTTGAGACAGTATTGTCACGGTCACCCATTTTACAGTCATGGCGAGGGAGGCCCAGAGAATATAAATAAGTTGCCCAAGGTTATACGGCAGTAAGAGGTGGAGCAAGGGTTCTAATCTAAGCTGATATGATTATGAAACCCAGTTGTTAACCACTGGGGTTTTGAGATGGAACTACTGTCCAGGAGGTTGTAGTGAGGATTCTTAGTGAATGTGAGAAGCACAGTATAACTTTTAATGTGCTAGGCAGATCTGATGGTGTAATACTCTATACCAACACAAACCAAGCTGTGGTTGTAATTTTGTGTTCAAATCTTGGTTACCAGCTCATTGATCTCGTGGTGTTGGGCAAATCATTGAGTATTTTCAAGACCCAATTTTTTTTGTTTTGTCTTTTTTCTGTGAAACTGAAAAGTAGGGTAGGGTTGCGATGACAGTTTGGTAATACAGGTGAAGGCCTCAAAACATGGTGGCACATAATCAACAATAAATAGATAGAACTCTAGAATGTGACCTTGGTGATGGTATCTCCTCTGTTTTGTTCATAATTGCATGCCCAGTGCCTAGCTCTGAACCTGGCACACCCTGTGTGTTCAGTTGGTGCCACATGAATGAGGGCTGGAGCTCTGATGGTTGAGGCTACTGTGTTTCTACCACAGCCATTCCTTCTGGGTTTACTCAGCTATGTTGGATCCTTACACAGGGCCAGGCTGGCTCTGTCACTCTGGCAAATAATTTGATGGATAGATCTGGACAGCCCATAGATTCCATTTCCTGAGTGGCCTGATCCAGAGTTAGGGCTTAGGAATAGTCACATTAGCACCCTAAGGCTGCTTCTACCTGAGATTTTATCATTTTCCTGTGAGCTAAGTCTATTTGAGAAGTTCCGTCTGGCTTAATTGGAGTTGCTTGTCAAAATTTATTGGCTGGAGTCAAAGGGAAGACCCTTATCAAATTAGGATTGCATGGGGCTAGGAGATTACTGGGGCCTGGGCCACCCTGTGGCCCCACATGGGGCCTCCTACCCCACCTTTCCCTAATAGGAGGCCCCGAGCAGTTAGAATTCAATTAGGCCCTAGTGAAGGAAGTCTTCTAGGCAGAGCTGGGGCAGACCCATGTCTGGGCTGAACAGAACAACCGATTTAAGCTAAATCAACGCCTACTTAAGTGAGCCGTAATAAGCATTCTGGGGGCAACACCAGCCTGGGGGCGTCATTTATCACTGGGTAATAGAAAACCGTAATGAATAATAACTTGGGCCCAGCAGCTGAAGTGTGCATACATTATGGGTTCGAGCTGCTGCTGTCCACTGAGTGAGGAGGGTGGGTCTGAGGCCAGGGTGGTGGTGTTTGCATATTGAATTCTGCTGCTGTGCAGGAAGGCCTTTGTTGTACAGGAGAGCCATTAATCTCACACCCCTGTTGCCAGTCTGCACTTGGCGTGGTGAACACATGCTTTATTTGCTTGTACTGCACCAAGAGGGAACAAGATGCCCCAGAGGAGAAAATGTGCTCCGAGAGATGCTGGTTTTAGTCTCTGCTGTTGCCTGGGTGGGAGAACACAGCGAAGGCCTGCTCTAAGGTGTGGGTGTGTCCTGCAAGGCTTCATGAAATTGGGGCATCAGTAGTGCTGGGCAGTGGTAGGATTTACAGGCAGCACCAGGGTGAGCATACGAAGTTCACACCCTGGCACTGTCTCATTTGGCGTCTCCTGCTGCTTTCGAGATGGATATTAAATAGGTACCTTGTTTTATAGACAAGAAAATTGAGAACTAGGGGAGTTAAGAACAAAGTCTGAATTCTTTGCTCTTCATTGTCTTCCCTTCCAGAAAGAAAGGCCCTGAAACCTCTCCATCTATTCTCTTGATCTCTTCGGACTCTGAATCCAGTTCTCGCCCTGTCCCATGGTGTCTTGGTTTATTACTTCCTTCTTTTAAGGTTCTCCTTGTACCTTCCATGACTTGCCTCCTGCTAGTCCATCTTGGCCTCCTTAGGGGGATAATCATTACTTCTCAGTGCTGTTGCAAGGATAATGTGGTAATCTGTGCTAAACCCAGATTCTCTCCTGGTTCCCTCGGTTTGGGGTAAGAGAGGGCCACTGGAATAGTGAAACACGACACGACACGACACAGTGTCTTCCTGCTGCAGACTCCCACATAGCTTATTCCCTGTCCCTCCATCATGCTCTTGGAGTCATACCTGCTACCTTCCGCTGCTGCCAGGAAGCCTCCATCATTCTCTCCCATTTAACCTTGGGCCCCCTGGAGTGACTCAGTTCAGTGTTGACCTCTTCTTCTGCCTCGAGCACTGGTTTCTTGGTCCCTGGGTCCCTGGAGGCTGTCCATCCCTCTTGGTTAAGGGTGGCTTCTCTTCTACTCTCCCATGTTCCCTGCTGAAGTGGGGCAGGGGGTGGGGGAGAGGTTGCCTTCCTGAATGCTCACTCATTTGTGTGTACCTTCGCTTTGTGTACCTTCATTTTGTGTACCTTCAAGCAAGTATCTGTGTGCATCTTCTAGTGGCTGGAAATTCAAAGGGGGACCTAGATGATGTCCTTCTACATCAGATAAATGCCTTTCTCACAGACGCCTCTCCTTACCCATCCTTGTATTTCAGTTTCAAAGCTGCACGGTGTGGTTTTCTTTGTTTGCTGAGGAATGTATTGCTGATGCTTCTTCAACTGGGCAGGATCCTGAGCATAAACAGAGCTGCTTAGGACCCATAATGTGTTGGTAGAAGGCTGAAGCAGAGCATGAGAGCCATGAACTATGCTGAGATTCGTTCCCATTTTGCTTCTGGTCACTATCCCAAGACCAAGAGGGGGCCTGGGCTTGATGTTCATTGATTACGCTGAACTGATTTAGATTGGCATCTTAAGATTGAACAGTCGATGTCAGGAAAATACCTCCACTGCATTCCTCATAAACCATTGTAAATAAACTGAAAAAGTCAACTCAGTTTAATCAACCAAAATTGATAAAAACCAAACAATGCCACAAGAAATGAAAAGAGAAATGTCTTCATTCGTATTTGAATTCTAATAGCTCTGCTTTGACCTCTTTTCTCCTAGTTCATTTTCAACTATTTCATATGTTGTCCCTTTGACTATTCAATTGCTTTTCCACCCCATCTAATAAACCACAAAGAATAAATCTTTTGTAGAATGAGATTAGCCATGTGGGAGTGGCTGCAGAGATAGCCACTCAGCTTTCCATCAAAACATAACAAAACAACAGCTGTAGGAACAGAGTTAGCTGACGATCTCCAAGTATTGTACCTGTGGGCCTCAGTGACATTCAGCTGAGACCTCATTTTCTCCTGGCAGTGCCTTCCAGCTGCTGGGCACTGGGATACCAGATCTGGGTGGTTGTCTGCCTGGTACAGGGCTCCTCTAATGGGTAGTCTGTGCTCCAAGAGCCACATGGGCCTGGCCTTGCCATTCTGAGAGTTGCGCCGTGGGTCACAGCTCCTGTCCAAGACTCATATCTTTCCCTCTCCTTTCACAAGATCAGATCAGGATTATAGACTGGAGGATTTCTCTGCCTACTCCTGCTTCCTCTCCCTTTTATCTGTCACAGGCATTTCCCCACCAAAAAAGTAGCTTGTATTTCTAATTATGTTCCAGCATCTGCTTCTTTAGAGGATGTGAGCTGATTCCTGTGTGCAGCAAGAAGCAAACCTAACTTTGCTCAGACATCATACATCAATTTAGGGTGACTTATGGGGCTCAGAATAGGCTCTGTGAGGGATGGTGCTCTTGGTATCCCCTGCAGCATCTGACAGGGACCTGGCCTCAGCTGCAGCTCAGCGAGTGAAGGACACTAGGATTCTTTCTGCCTGAGTACACATCATGTGAGCTTGTAGTTCCAGGGGAAAAACTAAAAAGCTGGAAGCTTCTACTTTGGTCTGTCTTTCTCAGTCTCCCTTGCTACGCTGTTATCATCAAGCGTAGTGTCTATCATCCATATTGAAGTGGTTGCCTACATGCTGTAGGGACCACTGATCTGCAGAGAGATCCTCAACCATGATCTGCCAGTCTTGATTCTAGCTTGTGGAAGGCCTTGACCCCTGTGATGGGAGACACCCGTCGGTCCTTGTGTCCTGAGAGTGTGCTACCCCACTCCCATTCCCCCACCCCCAAACTTGAGGAACATTTGTAGGTCTAATTTGGAAGGAGGCACTGACTAATGTCTGTCACAACTTGGGACATGATGTGATCTGAATGACAGTTATGGTGAGTGGGAGGTGGGCGGGATGGTCACCTGGCTGAAATTGATCAGCAGGGTGTGAGACCTGAGAGGTTGCGAAGTGCCACAATAAATGTCCACATGGAAGAGAAGTCCTGAGTTTAGCAGGTAGGAACACTGGAGCTCTAAGCTGCTAAGTCCAATAGCAGAGTTATTCTCCCTCCCAGCAGAGCACACAGTTGACAACCCTTTGCTTGCTAAATATGTTTGTGTCTACATTCATGGAGATATTGGCCTGTCCTTCTTTTCTTTTCTTTTTTCTTTTTCTCTTCTCTTCTCTTTTCTTTCTCTCTTTCTTTCTCCTTTCCTTTCCTCTTTTCTTTCCTTTTTTCTTTTGTGGTCCTGGGGATGAAACCCAGGGCCTGTGGATACTGGCCAAGCTCTCTACTACCGAACTACATCCCTAACCCTAACCCTTTTTAAAAATCGAGACAACGTCTTGGTAAACTGATGAGACTGGTCTCAAACTTGCAATCCTCCTGCCTTAGCCTCCTGAGTACACCACCAAGCCTGGTTCAGTCTATAGTCCTCTGCCCCGATTTTAATTTGTTTATCTGGTTTTGGCATCAGGGTGATGCTCATCTCATAAAATGAATTGGAAAATATAATTTCTTGTTCTATTTTTCTGGATGAGTTCATGTAGATGTTACTAAATAGTAATGCTTTTCTTTTAATATTTATTAGACTTCAGCAGTGATCCCAGCTGGGATAGAAATTTTCTTTGTAGGAAGGGTTTTAGTTATAAATTCAATACCAGGTTACCTATTTCTTCTTGAATAGGTTTTGGTAGCTTGTATCTTTCATGAAATCTGTCTATTTATCTGGTTGTACAAAAGTTACTATCATAAATTGTTCATACCATTCCTTGTATGATTTATAATCTGTAGGATCTGTAGTGATATATCTATTTTCATTCTTGACATTGGTAATTGGTGTTTAAGCTCTTTTTAAAATTTTATTTTGCTTTATATCTGCTACAGGTTTGGCAATTTTATTAATCTTTTAAAATGGGTAGTTTTGGTCTCATTAACTCTGTTATTTTTTTCGTGTATTTCTTCTTCTTCTTCTTCTTCTTCTTCTTCTTCTTCTTCTTCTTCTTCTTCTTCTTCCTCCTCCTCCTCCTCCTCCTTCTTCTTCTTTTTGTCTTTTTGAGACAGGGTTTCACTAAGTAGTTCAGGCTGGCCTTGGACTCACTTTGTAGCTCAGACTGGCCTTAAACTCACAGAAACCCTCCCATCTCAGCCTTCTGAGTGTTGCAATTACAGGTGTGTGCCACCATGCTCAGCTTATGTATTTCTAGTTTAATTTTAATTATTTGCTCCTTTTTGGCCTATTTTTAAATTTTTTTTTTCTTTTTCAAATATTTCATGTGGACATGGTGATCACTGGTTTGAGAATTTTCTACTAGTCTAATGCAAACACTGAATTCTATACAATTATGTTTTAAATGTTATATTAGCTATATCCCACATATTTGGTGTTATTATAGTATACTTTTCATATAGTTTAAAATATCTTTGTTTTGTGATTTCTTTAAATTTATGAATTATTTAAAATTGTCACTTAATTTCCACATATTTAAAGGATTTTAGATAAAAGATACCTTTCTGCGTTTGATTTCTAATTTAAATTCACTATGACCAACAAGTGTAGTTTGAATGATTTTAATCACCTTAAATTTATTTAAGTTTATTATAGCCAAATATGATTTTAGTGAATGTTTCATGTGAATTTAAAAAATATGTGTTTGTGTGTCGGTAAATGTGTGATTTTTTGTGATAATCTATGTATTAGAAATACAGGCATTTTAACTATCTTAGGAATGTTGCATGCCATGTCTTTACACCCTTTTACTTTTGAACCATTTGTGTCCTTACCTTTGAAGTGGGTTCTTGTATGTAGCATGCAGATGAGTCCAATATATCCTCTTTGTCTTTTAACAATTTGGCTGTTCAGATCTTTTATTTAACAAAATTATTAATATGGTTGAGTTTAAATCTACCGTTTTGCTATTTATTTTCCATCTGACCTTTGTTGCTGTGTTAGTTACTCTTCTCTCATTGCTGAGACAAAATACCTGACATTGATAATTAAGGGAGGAAAGGTTTGTTTAGCTCATAGTTTGAAGTTTCAGTCCATAATTGGCTGTCTCCAAGTCAGGGTGGCTTCACTGAGGAGAGTAATTCATAATGGGCAGAAGATAGCAAAAGCAACAAGGGAAGAAGAGAGAGACAAGATTCTGTCCCTTATTTGTAGGCAGGCTACCTTCCCAAGGGCAGGTGTAGTACTCATACCCTTAATCCTAGCATTGGACCATGAATCAATCACAAACTCCACATTGAACCACCTCTGAAAAACCTATACCCACCATGATTGCATGTGGCTTTGGTGTGAGGGGCATTTAGACACACAAGTCATAGATTCCACTCCTGGCCCCCCAAAGACTTGTATACATTCATAAGAGTTGCCAAAGTCCTGACAGTTTCAACATTGCTGAAAAGTCCAAGTTCCAAGTCTCCTCTGAGATTTAAGGCAAACTCTTAGTTGTGAGCCCCTGTACACATGAAAAGAAAGTTCAACACTTCCAATATACAATGGCACAATGTTATAAACAGGGGGATACAAAGGAATAAATGGGACCAAAGAAAGTCCGAAATCCAGAAGGGCAAACATTAAGTTCTGTAGTTCCCTGTGCAGCATCCAAGGCAATCTGTGACAAGATGTGAACTTCAAAGGGCTGGAGTGACTGTGCCCATATGTCACAGCCAGTGGTTATAGCTCCCATGGCTTTTTTCTTAGGTCTACTTTGTTTTCTCTTTGCAGTTTTCCTCAGATGATCCACATACCTGGCTTCTCTTAACTTCTGGGGTCTCCAGTGGTGCACTTTTGGCTTCACACCCACAGCTTCATACACTGCCCTCGCTGGGGCATGCTGCCTGCACTCCCAGGCCTTCTTTTGAAATCTGGGTGGAAGTCTTTCTCATCCCACAATTCTTCCATTCTGCATGAGCCTAAAACCAGCACCATGTGGATGATGCCAGAGTCTGTTGCCAGCAGAAGCAGTAGCTGGCTTCCCTGTCTCTTGGCTGTAGGGGTTACGTGCCTGGATTTCTGAGTACTCTGAATCTAGTTCCAAGGAACAAATTCTCTATCCTGCTGCCATTCTGGAACATAGTGCTTTGGGGCTTTCTTCTCAAAGCAGTCTTTCACTTTTGCAATTTTGAAGCTGCAAGGAATGGAGTCCTGCTGCTTTATTCTCGTGTTTCTTGTCAGCAATCAAGATCTTCTCTGCTCTATCTTTGCAGTGCACAGCTTTATTGATATTTATTTCTGGCCAAACTTATAACATTTTAAGTGATTCTTATGGGCTATTTGTTCTTGATTCTCAACATAAACCTGACTAAAACCTTAACAGTAGCCATGCTGCCCCTTCAATATTTGACTGCCTTGAAATTTCTTCTGCCAGATTAATTAGTACACCATCCTTAATCAGTTTCAGGCAAAGTCTCCAGACAAGAGCAAAATGAAGGCAAACTTTCTGACAAGTCACAGCACACACCTTCTAGAGTCCAACAACTTCCTCTTTCCAGCAGAAACCTCCTGATCCTGGTCTTTGCTGGCAGGATTTCTATCAGCCTTCTCAGCTTCTGAGCTTTGACCAAAATCTCTTATACAGAACAGTTAAGGTGTTTCAGCACTATTTTTTCATCTGGTATCTTATGTTTTATTTTTATTTTTTTTCTGGTACCAGCGATTGAACTCACCACTTTGTGCTTGCCAGGCAGGCAATTAAGCTACTGAGCTAAATTCCTGGCCCCTCATCTGGTATCTTTCCAAACCTTTCCAAACTCTTCCCACAAGCCATTCCCAAAGGCTCCTGAACCACATGCTCAGGTGTAGTCACAGCAGTGATCCCATTTCTCTGATACCAAATTCTGTGTTAGTTACTTTTCTCTTGTTGCTGAGACAAAATATCTGACATGCAATGTTAAAAGGTGAAATATCTTAGCTCACAGTTTGTAGAGGTTTCAGTCCATAATTGGCTGGGTCCAAGGCAGTGTGGCATGGCAGAGGGTAATCCAAGAAGAGAAATACTTCATGGTGGCAGAAGACAGCAAAAGCAACAAGGAAAGAAGATAAAGACAAAACTCTTTCTGTCCTTATATTCTATGCAGGCTATTTGCCCTAGGGTGGATGTAGCACTCACATTCTAAATCCTAGAATTGGACCAAGAATCAATCACAAACTCCAGATTTGACCACTTCTGAAAAGGCACTTTCCCTGACTGCATGAGGCTTTTGTGGGGGGACATCTAGACACGAACTCTAACAGTTTTCATTTCTCTTTATTTACCTTATTTTGTATTAAAATTTCATTTTTTCTTCAATATTGAGTTATATATTGGTCAGCTTTTCATCATGATAATAAAATCACTGAAATAATCAATTTATGAGAAGAAAAGATTTACATTAATTTATTTCTAGAGGTTTCATTCCATGGTTGGCTGGCTTTTGGATCCATGGCAAGACAGACTGTCATGGCAGGAAGAGTGTGGGGGACCAAATCTTCTCACCTCATGGTGACCAATAAGCAAAAAGAGAAAAGAAGGGATTAACATTCCAGTATTTCCTTTACAGGCACAGTCCCATCTCTTAAATGTGCCAGCATTTCCTAATAGTGCCACAAACCGGTGATGAAGTCTTCTTCATATGGCACTTAGGGAGACATTTAAGATCAAAACCATCACAACTTAATATCTCTCTTGCCTTTTTTTAGTGGTTAATCTAGGGGTTTATGCATGCATCTTTATCTAGTCAGTCATCAAATAAAATTATCAAATTATAATTTGCTTTTTGCAAAGCAAGGACTTTATTATAAAAAAAGGAATTTATATGGTAATTCCCATTTCTTCCCTTATTTTTTTGCTATTGTCTTTATAAATTTTACTTTATAAGTGTTATAAGTTATATAACATATTGTTATTGTTTTTAATGTAAACTACCAACTATCTTCTAAAAAGATCCAAAATGAGAAAAAAGAACTTTTCTGTATATACTCAGATATTTACCATTTTTCCTGCTCTTTTTCTTCCTCTGTTTTTTTTTTTTTTTAACCCCTGTGGTACTGGTAATGTAACCCAGGCCTTCACATTGTGCTACACTTTCCATTCTTTTTTAATTTTTTAAATTTTGAGATAGGATCTCACTAAGTCATTAAGTTACCTTGACTGAATCTGAGCTTGTGACCTTCCTGCCTTAGCTTTCCAGAGTGTTGGAATTTGTGTGCCATGACACCAAACTCATTCTTGTTTAAGATTCAGATTTCCCTATGATGTCATTTCTTCCTGCTTGAAGAAGTTCCTTTATCATTTCTTTTAGTACAGGTCTACTGGCAATAAATTGTCTCAGCTTTTGTTTGTTTAAAAAATATTTTGCCTTTACATTTATAAGACATTTTGGCTGCATGAACAATTCTAAATTAATAGTTTATTTTTTTCCTTCCCTTTTCCTCTTAATCTTTTACTGAGATCTTTCTATTTTCTTCTGCTTTGCATAGTTTTTGAAATAAAAGCTTATTTCACTTTAATCTTTTTCTGTATACAATATGTTTGACTGCCTTTAACACTTTCTTTTTATTGTGATTTTTAGCATTTGATTGTGATATATCTTAGCGCTGTTTTTTTTTTCAGATTTCTTCAGCCTGGAGTTCACTCAACTCCTTAGAGTGGTGAGTTTATAGTACTCAACATATTTGAAAAAGCTTTGTTCTTTTTTCTTCAAATATTCTTTATGGCCCCTTTTTTTCCTGGGACTCCAATTACATATATGTTAGACTGCTTGATATTTTTTTAGAAGTCCCTGGTGCAATTTTTCAGTCTGTTTCTTCTCAGTGCTTCATTCAGTTAGTTTACATTCCTGTTTTTAAGGTCAGTAATAATTTTTTCTGAAAACCTGTTGTTCTTATCCAATAAATTTCTAATTTCATATGTCGTGCATTTAGTCTCTAGCATTTCTATTTGCTTCTTTTTAAATCTATTTTTCTTCATAATATGGTCATATTTTTCTCTACCTTTTTGAAAAAATGGAGTATTATTTATAATAGGTATTTTACTATCATTTATAATTCTACCATCTGCAGGTCTGTTTGCACTGCTTTGTTTTTTCCTGGTTATGGAGAAAAAAATTCCTATTTGTTTGCTTGTCTGGTAATTTTTCTTTACTGCTAACTACATATTGTTTCTTTTTTTTCTTTTCTTTTCTTTCCTTTTTTTTTTTTGGTTCTGGGGATCAAACTCACAATCTCATGCTTGCCAAGCAGGCACTTGTGCCGCTGAGCTAAAGCCTCAGTCCTTACATGTCATTTCTTAATCCTGACTTTATTTTGTGTTTTATTTTTGGTTGCATTGTTACTTAGAGTCAGATCTTTTAATCCTTATATGGCAGACACAAAGCAACATTTAGTCTAGGCACAATTTAGCATTGATACTAAGGCAATTCCTTTCTGAGGATGCTACCCAATACCCAATGTGTTATGAGACATATCCTAGTCTTGCGTGAGATCTAGGTTATGTTATATCTTGTATTTTTTCTTGGTGGTTCTTTCTTCATTTTTGCGTAATTTCTTCCTATGAATGTGAAGATCAGTGGCCAGTCACAGGCTTGTATGGACTACTCTACAGATCTCTGAAACTCTTTCTTTGAATAGTTTCCTTCTTTTTGATACTTTGCTTCATAAACAACAGCTCTCTTGGCCTACCTGAAATTTCATCTCTGACTTTTCAACTCAAACTACTGGCTTCTGTTTTGGTCTCCTTGCTTTTTGTTTAGGCCTGAAAAATGCTTCCAGGCAGTGAGCTGGTGCAATCATTTGTTTACTTTGCTTGTTTCTCTTTTCTCAGGGATTAAATGTCTGTATTGTTATTGTTTATTGACTAAAAACTGTCGTGGAATGATGGTGTAGGATTCTCATTGTTTAAGTGTGAGGGTATCTGGTCTTTATTACTCCATCTTGACTAGAAGCAGAAATGATCACTCATTTCTTAAAATGATTTCTTTTCTTTGTTGTTTTATTTTAAGGGCTATGCAATGTCTTTTTCTTTTTTTATCTTCCCTCCTATCTACTTGAAAACACTACCATAATCTTATTCCGGTGCACCTCTTCTCTGTCCATTCTTTCTATCAATTTTGTTTAGCCTTGAGCTGAAGATGCAGTTTACCCCAGTGGTTGTCTCAGCTCAGTCTCTCCTGTGAACACCAGATTCACACATCAAATGCCTGTTTGACATCTCCAGGATGTCTGCCAGGGCACTTACCATGCACAAACTGTTGTTGAACTACTCTTTCCCTTAAAGTGCTTCTTTCTGTAGTCTTTTTGTCCTAGCAATGTGGTTCACTCTGCAACTCATTATATTAGTCCTTTTGGGCTGCTATAACAAGATACTACAAACTAAGCAGCTGGTAAATAAGATTTATTTCTCAGAGTTCTGAAGGCTGGGAAGTCCAAGGTAAAGGCACAAGCTGATTTAGTGTCTGGTGAGGACTTGCTTCCTTTCCTAGATGGCTATCACAACACAGGACAGAACAGGCATACAAGTTTCCTTAGCTCTTTTATAAAAAAGGAGTACTAATCCTATTTATAAGGGTTCAGCCCAGATGACCTAATCACCACCCAGAAGGCTCCATCTCTTAATACCATTGCCTTTGGAATTAAGATTTCAACATAGGAATTTTGGGAGGACACCAACATTTGTACCATGGTACTCAATCACACAGAGGCTCAACAGCTTCCAAAAATTTGGAGTCACCTTCACTCCCCCTGCCTCTTCCAGCACCTAATATATTAATAATCCCTGCATGCTGTGGTTCAAAAATACATTCTAGGGCACTCTGCTTCTTACTCATTTCACTGCTACCATCTTGGTCTCTGTTATGATCATTTCTCATCTAGACTATTACAATAGTTTGCTACATGATCTTCCTGTGTTCATTCTTGCCTGTTCCAACTTTAAACTATTGTTATGAGTTATCTCTGGATGTGCTCCCCAAGCCTCAGGCACTCATAAGTGGGACTTTTAGGAGTGATTGGGTCATGGGTGTGTAGTATGGATTATGAGTATGTGATACTGGATTAGTTCACTGGTTGGTTTAGCATAGCTCTAGGTATTAATGATGGACCTACTAAAGAGGGAAGACTCATTTTGGGTGTGGGTAGTATCAACCAATAGGCTTGTAGCCTGGATGAATACAAAAGGAAAGAAGAAGGAAGTCTCCTTGCTTCCTGCCTGCCATGCCAGGGATTATTTCTCTCCTCATTTGCCTTTCTGTTGTGCTGCCTTGCCTTGGAAGCCTCTACCAACTGTGAGCTAAAATAAACCTTTCCTCCTTTAACTTGTAGGTGTCAGATATTTTGTCCCAGCAATGAGAAAGTAAAATAGGCACCTAATTCTCTCCACAGCAGCCAAAGCGTCCTCCTCAAAGATTCAATTGCATCATTTCACTCCTCTGTTCAGAACCCTCCACTGGCTTCATGTCCTATTAAAAATAAAATCCAAGTATGTTATCACAACCTAGGTTGTTTCCTGCTTAGCCCCGAGTTAATCTCCTGGTATTTCCCCCTTCCATCTGTCTGTTCTACTCAGCCCCAACCTCTCGCTCTGAATCCTGAACGCAGTCGAGATTTCCCTACTGTTCAAGGCACTTGCACATCCTGCCCTCTTCGCCTTTGGTGCTCATCTATATAACCTTTAAAGTAAAGTTGCTCTTTCTGATTACTCATACCTCATCTAAAATATTATCTCTTTAAAGAGGTCTTCTCCGGTCACCTTGTAAGTCATGCCATTGATTGCAAAAATGGCACAATTTTCCATCAGTCCTTTTATCCATCCCTCTTTGTAACACTGATGGGAGTTTGCAGCTTTTTCCATTAAGCAGTGGAATCTGGTTTCTTATTATTCAGTATGGATTGTACTTATGACTTAGTTTGACCAATAGAATATTTTGAAACTAAATGTATATCATCTCTAAGCCCTGCAGTCTTCCACTCTCACTCTTGGGACTCCTGTAACTGCTGTGTGAAGAAGCCCAGTTAGTTTCATGGAGGAAAACCGAGACACGCTAGCCCAGCAATGGCAAATCTTTTAGAGCTTTCAGTGATAACAGCCAGCTGCAGCGTATGTGCTACAGGTTCCTCCAACCTTGCTCAGAAACAGAGCCACCTGGCTGACCTGGAGCCAATTGCTGACAGATGAAGGAGCTCAGAAAAAACCAGAACTGCAGAGCTCATGTGTGGACTCATGAGCAAAAACAAGTAATCATTAAAAAAAAAAAAAAAAAAAAAAAAAAAAAAAAAAAAAAAAAAGAAAAGAAAAGAAACTCTAAGGTATTAGCATGGTTGATAGCGTGGCAAGAACTAGCCAAGCCAACCCATATCTCTACATGAAATTATCTTATGTCCATGCTCACTTCTTTAAAGCCTCCCCACTCAAATATAGATTCTTCAAGGGTAGGGTGTTTTGATCATCATTGTACTGTAGTAGGTAAAACATTTGATCAAAATGATAATAAGGTATTTTGAGAAAGATCAAAATACTGACATTTTATCAAAAAGGGAAGATATAGTCACCAAGATCTATTCTTTGTCTTAAGTTCTCCCTGGAGAAACACAGGAAACACAGGGTATAGGATAGAGGGTTTTTTTCTTCCAGGGAAATGACAGAACTAAACTAAACTAAAGGAAGGGGATAGCAACAAGGGAGCTGGCCCTCTTCTTGGAAGGGAGCAGAGGAAATCCCACCCTGGATAAAGGAGAGTGTGGAGACCTGGAGCACTTCTCCTTCCTCTTTCTTTCCCCTGCCCTTCCCCAGTGTTGCTATCTTACTCGCCTCTTGTTTGTCTTAAGGTGACCCCCACCCTCACCCTGAGGAGACTCCATCAGGGTCCTCAGAAGCACAGCAGAATCAAGATGATCTTTGAGTTTAAATGACCAGTAACACCAAACTAAGTAACCAAAGGAGAAAACAATGACCTATCAACCTGACTATGCAGGTCATGACGCCTGGGGAGAAATATGGACTGATGGATTTCTAAAGGAGTTCTCCTTGAACCAATTAGAAATTTTGGTGTAGCGTAAAACTTTCTGGGTATCTTTCAAAGTGTAAATATTCAGATTTCAAATTTTAACAAATACTGACACAGAGGTATTATGGCAACAAAAACATCAGTTTTGATATTTTAAAATGGCATGTGATACTGGCATACTTGAACACTAACATCACAGTCACTATCCTATCACTGGCTTCTAGAATGGGCCCTTGAAGGTTCTTAAGCCATGAATAAAGAGATGAGTGAACAACTGCTTTCCAGGACTTGGCTGTGGTTCCAGCCCCAGGATGGCAGCTGCCCTCAAACACACATAAATGCAAACACTTGCACTTGTACACATGTCACTTTCCCAAAAACAGCTGCCCTCACAGGCAGGCTCCAGTTCTGATAGGTGAGCAGGGGGACACTGTGGGTACCCCCCAAAGACCATGCCTCCTAGGGCTAGGGTGGCATGCCTGGAGGACCTAGTGTTGTAAGCCCCCACTCCATCCCCCTGGCCTAACAGGCCCGAGTCTTCTGGGAGAGGCTGGGATGCAGCAGGGCTAGGACTGGGGAGGACAAAAGCAGTAACAAAAAATAATAATTATACTTTTTTGGTGCTTTCTGTGTATCAGGGACTATGCTAAGCCTTTTCACACATGACTTTATTTTAATCTTTATAGCAATCCATTTTGTGGATGAGGAAACTGGTAGGCTGAAGTTAAACCATTTGCCCATGACCACTTAACTAGAATTAACTGAGGCTTGGATTTGAACCCAAGTCTTTTTGTCCCAAACCTCCTGAAGGCTGTGCTGGGTGAGTGCCTCCCTAATTTTTTCTGTTTAGAGCTGTGTCTCCCTTTACCTGTCCCCCAAAGGGACCAGATCTCCACTCTAAGCACCCCACTCCATGTCTCCTGCTTCTTGCCCTGACTCCTAATGTTTTTCTGCTTGGGAGCAGCCTTTTTTCCATTTGCCCCTGGACCCATTCCAGCTGGCTCACATTCTTACCCTTGCTCTGCATTTGGGAAGCCTGAGAGGCCCATCCAAGAAGGACTTCGCTACCTCCTGCCAGTCAGTAGAGGGTTCCTTATGTTTCTCATCTCTCATTCTTTCAAACAGGCACACCACTGCCCAAAGAACAGCCAGGTCCTCCACTAAACCCAAGCTCACACTGCGGACATACCATATACCAGAGACCCACACCATGTACAGGTGAGCCACTGGTTTCCACACACATGCAGTATATACTGCGCACACATGTAAAGAGGCATCCAAGTGTTGTATGCA
This sequence comes from Hydrochoerus hydrochaeris, assembly GCA_004027455.1. Lineage (NCBI taxonomy): Eukaryota > Metazoa > Chordata > Mammalia > Rodentia > Hydrochaeridae > Hydrochoerus > Hydrochoerus hydrochaeris. The sequence goes on along the minus strand of PVLA01000458.1, from coordinate 100,463 downwards.
GGGGAACCACAAATCATACATGTGTGAGTCATCCACATGCAAGTATGGAACTTTGCATACATGCAGTATACACTCCTTGTACGTGTAAACGGGCATTATATCCACAGGCAAGCCACATATCACACACACACGGCACACTGAGGATGCACGTGCACACACAGGCCTGTCAAACTTCACCCCCACTCCTAGTGCTGTACCTCCTGCCCTCTGCCCTGCCTCAAACCCTCTCCTCTCACTGTGGGTGGATGGTGACCTGATGTGGTGGGTAGTGGAGGCAGGACAAGTTCTCCTTGAACAAGGAACTTCAGCAGGCCCTCAGGGTATGTGAAGAACGGAGGAAAGGGGAGCTGGGTTTAAAAGGCAGTAGATCAGTTGCAGGCAGACAAGCCTCACAGTGCTGTTAGAACTCCCCAGAATGGTGTTTTAGGAGTGAGACCTTGGTGATAAAGCTGAATAGCTGTGGGAGGAGGCCTCCTGAGTTACGGCCGCCCCTGTAGGCCTCTGAGGAATGAAGAGAATGAGTGTCTGGAACCAGTGTATGGCTAAGTAGAGAAAACATGAATGGGTCCTGTAGATTGTTAAATAAAGCAGAGCAGAAGCAGAAGATTCCCAAAGATGAATAACCCGTGTGTGTCCCAAGGTGATAATTTGCAGAGCTGGAGGCTGAGGACTGGTGTTCCTGTGGAGGGGGAGGGGCTCAGATTCAGAACACTGTCCAGAGGTTGGGCTGTTGTCCACATTCTGCCCCTGCCTAGATTTTGAAAAACAATTCTTGCGCTGTCTAAAAGCCTAAGTGGAAGTTTGATCATGTCTGAGCCTGGGCAGGCCATGTCTCAGGACATCCATCATCTACATGAGTAGATTGGCAGGACTGAGTTTGCTGTTTGTCTCTAGAGGCAGAAGTAGCGAAGAAGGTGCCAGGGTAGGGCTCCACTCAGCCCGGAGGACTGGCCTCAGATGTGGGAAGTGTTACCTAGTAACCCTGTGGCTGATAGCAGACAGCCTGGCTTTGGAGCTCAGGGAATTGGTGACACAAAACCCTCTTTCTTAATTTGCTTGAGAGCACAGGGAGGCTTTGGGGCTGCAGGGGGCCCCAGGAGCTTGGTGTGTAGGTTCCCTGAACGTGGCATTCTGCCTAGGGAGAATATTTTTCCTGAGAGCCCAAGCAGTGGGGACAGTGGTGAGGGCCACCCTGGATATCTTTGAAAGGGCTAAGGGTAGAAAACACACCAGCATTATTTGTGAGTGCATGTGAGTCTGTGTGTCTTTAAGCCAAAGAAAAGGTTCACATTTGTGGGAAGTGGAGTGTTCACTAGTCAGGCCAGGGGTGGCCTATGAGCAGGGCAAATCTGAGTCATTTTGTAGCCTCAGTTAAGGATACAGGCCTGTCAGTTCCGGAGACCTTTAGACTATTTTGTCACTTTATTTCAAACAAAATCAGTTCCTGAACAATAGCAGCGGGTGACCCAGCATCTCTCCCTGGGTGGAGCCTCCCCCACTGCTTCTCTAAGGGTTTGCATCATTTGCTTAGCTGGCTGCGTGGGGAGCAGATGTGAAGCTGTGAAAGGCACTGGGCTCCTAGGGCTAAGCGCTGGGGGAGGGGGGAGGCATCACCCTGCTGGTTCTAGAGCAGCTCTGCTCCCACAACGGGCTCATGGGAGGGAGGCTCCCCGAGAAAGTGTGAGCTGTTTGGTTGGGTAGAACAGAGTTTAATTAGTGAAAGATGGGGCTGGGGAATTATTTTTAGACAGAGAAAAAGTGAGCAAGGCCTGGGAGGGGAGTGTGGTGCTGGTCTTCTCTAGAAAGTGAGAGGTTGGCTGAGGCCAGTGGGATGGTCAGCTTGACTGGACCGTGGTGGTGCTCAGACATTTGGCCAAATGTTGTTCTGTTAATTTGAATCAGTAGACCCAGTAAAGCAGAAGGACCTTCCCAATATGGGCAAGACTTGTCTTGAGTGGAATAAAAAGCTGAGTATATACGACTGACTTCTTTCTATCTTTAAGGTGGGACTTTGGTCTTCTCTTGCCTCTGGATTTGGACTGGAACTTACACTATCAGCTGTCCCACAGATCTTGGGATAAAAAGAAAACCAATAAGTGTATATATATATATATATATATATATATATATATATTCATAGATATCTATGCTTATATATTCATATATATTTATACATACTTATATATGCTCATATATATTTTTATATATGAATATATGTACTTCTCCCAATGGTTTTCTGAACTAATATAGCTAAAGCACTATGTAACTAACTATGACTTCACATTAACATTACCTAGCAGAGGGTGGGGAGCAGGTTCAGAAAGCATAACTCCTTGGTCTCCATTCCCTGACCTCTTTGGTTTGGGTGGGGGCCTGGGAGCACCTCCATTTGTTAAAAGTTCCTCAGGGCCTCCTTTGTGCAACTAGGGTAGAGAAGCTCTGAGCTAAGGCTCAGGGCATGTGAAGGACAGGAATGAAAGGGTTGTGAACTCAGGGCATTGGTGTTGCAGCCATTTGCGTTAAGTTTGCTTTTACAGTAGTATACAGGATCATTTAAGTGGCAGCAGTGATTTATTCACTCCATTTCTCAGGTAAGTTGAATAGTGCTCAGAGGGTAAGTAGATGCCCAAGGTCTTGAGGTTGGTAAGCAACAGAGCTGGGATTCATACCCAGATCTATCTGATCCTAAGATCTGAAAGGGTGAGCCTGGAGAGGCTGGGCTCAGAAATATCATTTGCATTTTACTCTGGGAGCTATGGAGAACAGTGGGACAGGTAACCCCCACTCTGAGGTCAGAACTGACATTAATTACTCCAGATCTCAGGAATGGAAAGCCTGCAAGATTTATTGCTCCAATGTCTTGTATTAGCAAAATACTAGCATTAGACTGGACTCCAGAAATCGGAATCACTCCCTCAGTCCTCTGCCTTCTTTCCAGGGTAGGCAATCTCATTCAGCAGAAGTGTCTCTTTCATTTCCTTAGTCCCTTGACAGCAGTGTTTGGCACACAACAGGCACTCAGTTAGTATTTATAGAATTGAAGCAATTGGTTTTAGAGGTCACAGAACTGATGCAACAATGCTCAGAGAAATTTAATGTGTTTCCGAGGTCACAGTGTTAGCGGAGCTTGGACTAGATCCAAGCTGGACTACAATCCATTCTTCTGACTGTAGCCAAGTGTCCTTTCTATGCTATTGTTTCACGGGGTTGTTTGTTTCAGAATCATAGGCAATTGGGGTTGAATGAGGTTATACAGCACTTACAAATAGTCTTCCTCTGCTGTGGCCTCTTTGGTTCAGTAGCAGTGGCTTTCTGCATTATTTTGTAGAGAAAGATTCTAAGGCTGATGAGGAAAGGGTAAAATAATAGATTAGTGACATTATACTTTTCTACTTGCTCTCCTGTGCTTCTGTCACTGCCATGAGAAGAACACGGCCCAGCGAGTCCACTAGTTCAAGGAGGATGAGAAAAACATGGAGTAGACTCAGACAAGACCTGCAACTTGGAGCTGCCCAGCTGAGCCCAGCCTGCACCAGCAGATAACCTCAGCTGACCTGCAGATGCCTGAATAAAATGAATGCTTATTATGGTTCATGCTTGTTATGGTTTAGATCTAATATGTTTTCCCTATATCTCATGTATTCATGGGGGGAAGCTTTTGGGAAATGATTGGATTATGGGGGCACTACACTCATTAGTGGATGAGTGGGTTCATTGATGGATTCATAGCTGAGTATATTGTTTGGAGGACCTAGGTGGGGGAGGTAAGTAAATGGGGGTGTGTCTTTGGGGGCATATCTCTCAATCTGGTTCTTTGTCTCTCTCTGCTTCATGCCTGCCATAGATTGAGTAGCTTCCCTCTGCCATGCCATTTCTGCTTTGGAGCCAGCAAGCATGGACTGAAACCTCTGAAACGGTGAACCTAAGTCAACCTCTCCTTCTTTAATTTGTAGGTATCAGGTATTTTGTCCTAACCACAGGAAATCTGACTAACACAATGACTAAGGATTTTTGTTAAACAGAAATATCTGAGTGAGGTACATCTGAGAGGCCATTTTTGTTTGCGAAGGTTTGGACAAATGTCCCTCAAAGGTTTGTGTATTAAAGGCACAGTCCCAGCCTGACTGGGATTCTCTCCTACTTTCTTGGTCTTTGCTTCCTGGTTGGTGATATAAGCAATTTTACTCCACCATTTATTCCTGTCATGATGTGTTGCCCATGCAAAACCACTTGATTTGGACTGGAGCCTCCAGAGTCATGAGTCCAAATAATTTTTTTCTCTTTGTAAGTTAATTGTCTCAGGTATTTTGTTACAATGATGGAAAATTAACACACTGATCAAAAGTACTAGGATGTTTTCTCTCTTTTCTGGGGTTTCACTGTGGAGGGAGTAAAGGATAGAGTGCCACAGGTGAAAAAGTATGCCTTGTTGTCAGTTGGCCTCTTTTCTGCTTTTTACCTCTGGAAGGAGTCTTGGAGTTCCTGGGTGTTACTGACCTTGTGTACCCAGAAACTTGTATAAGAACATCTTCTCCAAACATGTCTCTCTGTTCAGCCCACAAGCTAAACACAGAACATTAGTGCAGTGGTTCTGTTTCAAAAGACACATAAACCAAAACTTCCTCAGACTTGCAATCTCCTTTTTGGACCCTCACTGCCTATTCCTCACGCTCTTTCTCTACATCCCACTTTGGCCTGAGCTTTTATTCTGCACAGGAGGAGTGGAGGATGGATGGGAGCAGCAGCTGTCCCAATTAGCCATGGAGGGAAGGGGCCTTTCCTGAGCTAGGGAGCTAGGCAGGTCGTGGTGGGCAACTCAAGGGCAAAGAGGACCTGAAAGAGTCCAGCAGAATATGCAAAACCATGCATAAAATAGGCAAAGGCTCAGCTTTCTAAGTTCTTTGCTCTGAAGTTCAAGCAGAAAATGTGAGAATTGATATGCTAAATGATGCAAAGAAAGAAATTCTTCCAGCTGGTCTCTTGGTCTGAGAATTTTTCCTCCAGATGAAGAAAAGGAAGATGATGCATGCTTTAAAGCAATTTTAACTGGTGTTTCTCCGAGGCAGAGACTGTTTGACCTTGAGATAGTAGTATTTGAGAGAAAGAAACCAGGGCTAGACTAGAGTAGGGACCTGCCTAAGAGAGCATAGTGATTCAGGGGCAGAGCAGGGACAGGGACCCAGGCGATCCTCCTTTGATGAGCAGATTTTCAGGACAAACCTGGTCTCAGGCCAGGGCAGGGACTACCATCCTATATCCTATACAGATCTAATAGCTGTCATCTGTCTTCTTGCTGTAAAAGACTCCTGTTCATGTATGTAATGTTTCTCATGTCATGGCCCTGCTCTCCTTAAGTCCAAAGGGTCACTCTGGGTTGCCAATAGAATTATGTCCCTGTTGCTCCAGATGTAAACTATCTTGCACATGGCTGCTGCCTGCATTATTGGTTCTTGGACTGCTACAGTAGCTGGCACTGCTGATAAAATGTAAAGCCTCGCGGTACCACTCTCTCTTGCCCACCTGGCTTGATCAGGGCATCCTACTGATCCCCAGCCCTTCCATGCTGCAGAGTTTGGCTCAAAGAAATCCTCACACATCTGCAGAGAGAAAGGAGTGCCTGCTGTGCTGATGATATCCATCCACAATACTCATTCCTTTTTTTTTCTGCTGGATTAATAACTATCTAGGATGATCAACAGTCAGAACACTCACTGCTTTCTATGCCAAATCCATTCCTATCCTGGGTATTTCTTTCATAGTGTTGGAAAGGTAATCACATAATGGTCCCTGATGGGTATATTCATAAAGGGTTTTTAGTGAGTGTTATCTGTGGTAATTTTATTAGATCCAAGTAATAAATGGGAAACTGAGGCCCAGAGTGTGTAAGTGGGCAGCTGAAGGTCACACTGCTATTGTTGGAGTGGTGGTGTTATAGGCTAAAAGTTTGTGTCCTCCCCAAAATTCAGAAATCCATATATAGAAACTCTGGTGAACGATGGGATAGGTATTAGGAGGTGGAACCTTTAACCAGTAATTAGGCTTAGATGAAGTCATGCAGGTGGTGCCCTTGTTATGGGATTAGTGCCCTTATAAGAAGAAGATGCAGGTGATTGTTTTTTCTCTCTTTATAAACACACATGGCCAGTACCTTGACGTTGAACTGCCCAGTCTCTGGAGCAGTGAGAAACAGTGTCTGTTATTTAACCTCCTGCTTTATGGCATCCCAAACTAAGGCAGAGAGTGAGTAGCTAGGCCTGCTGACTCTCAGCTTGGTTCTCCTTCTGTCCCACAATGTCTTTGGAGAGGGTGGGCAATGCATTATCGCTATGAGGGGTCAGGGGGTGAGAACAGAATCATTGTGATGCCCTAAGGCTTTGTTTAACTGGTATTTTGGGACTTGGGGCACAAGAAGATGAACATTGTTATGTGCTGCTGGGGAGGATGGAGTCGGTTTGGCTGAGAGTTAACAGCCTCAGAGACACAAAGTTGGAAAAATATTTTCGTCCAAGAACACCAGTGACAAGTGAGCAGGAACAGATATCTTGCTGTCCAACAACTGAGGTAATTAATATTCCATTAACAAGGCCATTACAACTCCTGAATAGAAATATACCTCATCTTAAGGTGCGAAGCTTGCTTCTAAGTGAGGTGTAACAGCTGAATAAGCATACCTGCTGATTTATGTCCATAAAACTTAATTTATTAGCAACGTCTTAATTGTGATGGTGCATACAGTCCCTGAGCCATTAGCAAACTCCTCTAAAAGCCCCTGACGAGAATAATATGCTTAATAAATGGGATGAGCAGCACTTTTTCTGCTTCTGAGGCCATAGACTTGCTAATAAGACTGGGCTGGCCTTCTAATGGAGTGGCCGAATGGACCAGAGGGTGCCCTGGTAGAGGTGATGGAGGGTGGCCTCACCTGTGCTCTGGGTATTTGGGGGTGCGGTAGTATCTGGGCATGTGGAGATACTGGGAGAAGCCAGGGAAGTGGAAGAGGCTGTCTGAGACATTAAGCATGCAGCACAGCGGTGGAGTGCAAGAACAGTGAGTCGCTCAGTTTGGCTGGATAGTAATTCCAGTTTCGCGTATTGCCCTCTTGTCTTCCTCCCTCTCTCTCCTCCTTGCCTCTCTACTTCCTTTCCTGTCATCTTTTCTTTTTTCCTTCTTTAATTACTCTTCCTAACATTGCTAAAAGCTACACCATATTCAGCACACATAGTACGTTAATACTCGGGTGCTTCCATGTATGTCAAGAGGTGGGCACCAGTCTCCTCAGGGTCAGATGTGCTGCCCCCGGAACGCCCAAACTCAGAAAAACAAAAACTTGATGGAGTCAACAACCTACAGGCTTCGAAGGAAATAGGATTTTCACATTGCCATATCCATGTAGATGAACTTAATTTCAAAACAAACTCTTCTGTCTCTTCTAGTAATTCTGACAGCCAAAGAATTGTATCCCTTCCTCTGGTTGCATCTCCACACTGTGGAGCCTCCTAATTAAGAGAAGCAATTCCAATGGCTACTGCCAGAATCTGACACCTCAAGCTCCTCCTCATTGCTTTCATGGACACCGTTTACTGAAAAGAATAAATGAAAAGGCTGATTTGAATCAATTCACTCTCAGACCATCACAGAGATGCTCTTGGCCCCTTAGCTCTGCACTACTACTCTTCTGCCTTCCATGGTTTGAGAGAGGGGCCCCAGTGTGCCCCCCAGAGCACAGGAGGGTCTGCAATGCAGCATCACTGCCTGTGCTGCCCAAGATACTTGGTCCAGTCAGTTCAATGTTTTGTAAAGCTAGTTTGAATTGGAGTGTTTTGCAAAGAATCTTGATTTACACAGTCCTACCCTACATTGCCTAATACTTTTCTTACTAAACAATGTGGGGAAAAGAAGACAAGAACCAGTAACGTAGGAAAGGATTGGCTTTGAAGTATCATCAAACTCTCATTCTAATGTTTTAGAAATCAACTTCTTTGGGGTGCAATTTACATGCAAGAGAACCCGCCATTTTAACATGCAAGGTTGATGGATTTTGATCATGGATATACCTGTGTGACTGTTGCCTCAAGAAACAGAACATTCCCATCATTCCCCAAGTGTTCTGGTGTCCCTGTTCTGAATTGTGCTAAGCAACCACCATTCAATTTCTATCACTGTAGATTATTTTGCTTGTTCTAGAATAACCTATAAATGGAGTCATACCCTGTGTATCCCTTTTTATCTGGCTTCTTTTACTCAGCATAATTATTTCTAGATTTATTCATATCGCTGAGTGTATCAATAGTTCATTTTTATTGCGGGAGGCCGACTGCGGTCTCCTGCATGCACAAGTTCTGCATCTGTGACTTGCACATCCGTGGATTCAACCAACTGTGGATGGAGAGTGTGTGAGACAAATTGTGTCTGTACTGAATAGGTAGAAACTTTCTCTTGTCATTCTTCTCTAAACAATGCCGTGTAAGAACTGTTTATGTAGCATTTACATTGCATGAGGTATTATGAGTAATTTAAAATGTAAGAAAGAATGAATATAAGTTATTGTATTTGCAAATACTACCCCATTTTATATAAGGGACTTAAGCTTATCTGTGGATTTTGATAGGTTTGGGGAACCTGGAACAAGCCTGCCCCCCCCACCCATACCGAAAGTTGATGTATTCCATCATGTACATCCAGCATAATTTGTTCATCTGTTTACCTGTTGATGGATGTTTGGATTGTTTCCAGTTTGGGGCTATTATGAATATAAGTGTTATGAACATTTATGTACGAATAGCTGTGTGTGTCTCCAAAGTGAATTATTTGGAGGGAAAAAGTTTAATCTTGAAATCCTTAAAATATATCCACATCAAGTGCCAATCAGTCACTCTTGGGGAAGCTTATGCACCTCACATATCACTTGTCATCTATGCCAAGGAAGGGAAGTAAAATCTCCCCTTGTCAAGTGTGGAGTCTGGGAAGATAAAGGAGGTCAGAGACAAGTATGACCTTTGGAACTGTGGAGTAGAGAGAAGGGGAAATAAAGATTTCCCTGTACAACATTTGGGCCCACAAAAAAGGAAGTGGATCCTTCCTCCCCATCTAAGAGCACTCACAGGACAGAAGCATCTCAGTATCCTTGGCTAGGCCAGGCCAGGCCTCTTGGTTACAGGAGAGTCACTATGGGGCTCAAACTATGGGGATATTTTCTGCTGCTTTTGGATGAGTACTCGGGAGTAGAACTCCGGGTAATACTTGTGCAATTGTATAAACAACTGCTAAATTGTTTAAAAAAGGTGTTGAACCATTTTATATTTGCCTCAGCCATATATATAAGAGTTCTAGTTCCTCTGCATTCTTATCACCTGATCTTGGAATTGTCTTTCTGAATTTCAACCCTTCACTGGACAGGAAGTACAATCTTATTGTAGTTTTCATTTGCTCTGATGACCAGTATTGTTGAACATCTGATTTTGGTGTTTATTGGCCTTTTGTGAATCTTCTTTTGTAGAATATTTATTCAAATTTCCCCTACATAAAAAAATTGAAAAAAATATTGAGTGGTTTATCTTCTTACCGAGGCACTGAAGTTCTTCCTGTATTCTGCAGATAAGCTCCTACATGAGCTACTTGCCCATCACTGGGATGCAATCTCCAGCACCCACAGCTTAAAGCAGGAGAGGTTTATTTGGTCCACATTTTTCAATGGGTTCAATCCATGGTTGGTTGCCTCCAAGGCAGAAATGGCACAGCTGAAGTGCATGACAGAGTAATTCTGCTTACCTCACTGCAGTCAGGAAGCAGAGAGCAAAGAGAGAAACCCAGGACAAGAATACACCCTCCCAGGTCACCACCCCAGTGACCTGCCCCTCTGACCAGGCTCTATCTCCTGACAGCACATTCAGCTACCAAACTCATCGATGGATGAATCCACCAATGAGTACAGCACCTCCACAATCCAACTGCCTTTCACACACAAGAGAATTTGGGGGAACATTTTAGATATAAACCATGACAGTTCTTTTACAGATATATGTGGTGCAAATATTTTCTCCCAGTCTGTGGCTTGCCTTTTCAATTTTTTTTTTTTCTTTTTGAGACAGGATCTCGCTATGCAGTTCAGGCTGGCCTTGAGTTCACTTTGCAGCCCAGGCTGGTCTCGAACTTGCAATGATCCTCCTGCCTCAACCTCCGCAGTGCTGGGATTACAGGAGTGCACCCCCACACCTGGATAACCTTTTCAGTTTCTTGATTGTGTGTCTTGGAGAGGAATGTTTTATTTTGATGAAGCCTCATTTGTCAGTTTTTTGTTTTATACTAATACTTCTTTCTTTTCTGTCAAAGAAATCATTGCCTAATCCAAAATTGCAAAATTGTCTTTTATTATTTTTTCTAGAAATTTTATAGTTTTATATTTAGGTCTGTGATCCATTTAAAAATAGTTTTTTGTTTTTGATGTGAGATAGAAATTGAGTCTCCTTTACTTTCGTGTAACCATTAGTTGTTTTATCCTCATTTATCTAAAACCCTGTCATTTCCTTACTAAATTATATTGGTACTTACCTTGTTGAAAATAAATTGGCCGTATATACATTGGCCTATCTTTGGACTCTCTGGTCTGTTTAATTATTCTGTGTGTTCTCCCCATGCCAATATCATTCTGTTTTGGTAATGATAGCTTTATAGTATAAATCCTTCAACTTTGTTGTTTTTCCAGATTTCTTCCAGCTATCCTAGACCCTTTGCAATCCTAACTAGTTTTAGAATCAGTTCATTGATTTACATAAAAAACTCTCTTTTTGATTTTGATGAGAATTGTGTAGAATTTATAGATCAATTTGGGAAGAACTGACAGCTTAGCAATACTCTGCCTTCTAATCTGTGAATATTCTATTCACTCCCTTTATTTAGATCACACTTAGTTTTCCTGAGTAATATTTGTTTGCAGTATAGAGACCTTATAATATTTTCTTAAATGTGTACTAGACATTCTATTTTTTAATTAGTATGATTACAAATTTTATCATTTAAATATTTTCATTTTTCTGTTTGTTAGGACTTACAAGTACAACTGATTTTTTAATATTGGTTGTATATTATGATTTTGCTAATTAAAAATTGTTCTATTAGATTTTTTGTAGATTCTTTTTTTTTTTCTTTTGGTACTGGGAATTGAACTCAGGACCTTGTTCTTTCCAGGGGCCACTGAGCTCTATCCCAGGTCCTGTAGGCACCTTAGAATTTTTTGCAAATGTCATTTGCTAAACAGACCATTTAGCCTTTTCCTTTCTAGTCTTCATATCTTCTGTTTCTAATGCCTTCTCTTTATTGTACTGGCCAGGACCTTTCTATACAATGTTGTATAAAGATGGCAAAGATAGTCATCCTGGAATTGTTCCTCATTTTAAGTGAAGAACATTAAGGATGATTAGCTGTTTCTCTCTCTCTCTCTTTCTTCTTTGAAATAAGGGTCTCACTGTGTACTTCCAGCTGGTCTTGAAGTCACTATGTAGCCCAGACTGGCCTCTAGCTCATGGTAATCTTCTTGCCTCAACCTTCCGAGTGTGGGGATTACAGGCATGCACTACCACATCCCGCTGATTAGCCGTTCCTTCTTGTTTGCTTGTTTTAATGCCCTTTATCAAGTTAAGGAATTTCCTTTGTAGTTCACTAAATTTTTTCAGTTACTACCCTATATTTGTATTGATTTAGGCATTTTCCTATCTGGTAATATTAATAACTAATACACCAATAGAAATTTTGGAAGGTAATGGTATAAAATATAAAAATTAAGGTTTAAGTATTATGGATAATAATCTTTATATCTTTTATTATTCTAGTAATGTGAAAATCCTATCTAAGCATAACCCCAAAAGTAGAGACTATAAAGAATAAAGTTACTAAATTGCCCTGTATAAAAATTATAAGTTGCGGTTCTAAAGATGTCATGAACAAATATAGAAAACTGATAAAATGTATGCAACATATATGATGGGTAAAATGTTATTTTTAATATATAAGGAGCTTATAAAATTAATTGGAAAAATTAGAACAGTCTTAAATAATTAGGAAAGGGCATGAACAAGTAATTTATTGGTAAAAGAAATACAATATCCAACAAAAGTTTGAAAAGATATTCAGACTTAACAGTAATATTGAAAATACAAATGAAGTAATAAATGTTATTTGGCAGATTGTTAAGGGTTAACAAAATTGATAATATTCAGTAACATGGAGGGCATAAGAAATGTTCATATTGGTGGGAGATTAAGTGGTCTGATATCATCAGAGGGTATTGGCCAGTAGTTATCAAAAGTCTTAAAAACATGCATACTGTCGGCCCAATTCCACTTCCAGGAATTTATTCTAAACAATAATTGAATGAGTGAGAAAATATTTGTGAATAAAGATTTTTATTTCCAACTATTAATAATATAAAAATTTGCATACAGTCTATGTATCCATCACCAGGAACCTGATTAAGTAAGCAAATTGTGCTACGGTCATTTAATGGGATGCTATGTATAGTAATTATCTACATGGTATGTGGATCCATAGTTACAGAAATGAAAAATGTTCCTTGTTTGCATGTTATGTGTTTAACTAGATCCTACTTTTTTTGTAGAAAAAAGGAATGCGTATATATGCATCTAATATAATTATTGGTACAAAGTAAGAACTCTGTGAATATTGACTACCTATGAATTTTTTTTTTAAAGTTAGCTGTATCTCTATAAAAAATGTTAATAATCACTACTTGTGGGTTGAAGTTTTCTGTATTTCTGGGTAGTTTGAAGAAATTTTCGTTTGTTCATTGTGTTTTTTAACTGGGAATCGAACTCAGAGCTTTTGAATGAGCTGCAGCCCCAGCTCTTTTAATTTTTTAAAAATTTAAAACCATTATACCTGGCTTAAAAAGTTTTGTTTTGCTACCAGGGATCAGACTCACTCCTGCTTGCCAGACAGGCACTTATGCTGCTGAGCTAAATCCCAGGCTCAAAAAGTTTTAATAAGCATATATTACTTTTATAACCATAAATGACACTAAAGCTATTTATTTTTAAGACAATAAAAAGAATCGATAGGACTGGGTAGTGCATTCTAAGTGAGCATGAGGGAAATGAAGGTGTTGGGGACACTGGCCTTGAGTGGCTGGTTTTAGGGTTCTGTCTCCACTGGGGATAGAGAAATGAGAAAGAAGAGGAAGATCAAGAGGAGGAAGACAAGGCTGTATATCTAGGTGCGGGTTGTTAAATTTTCCACCTGTTGCATCTGGGGTGCCAATGGAGCACTCATATGGGTCTGGAGCTCCCAGAATAAAGCTGGGTTATAAACCGGTTACTATTAGTACGTTTACACGTGTGGCAGTTACGGTCCCAGCAGTAAATGTTGCTGCTTAACAGGGTGCGATGTGAGGTGAGGTCAAGGGGAATGTTTTGGGGAACACCCTCATTTTCAAGGAGGGCAAGAAGGAAGAGTTTCCACTAAAGGAACCAGAGCAAAAAAGGAAGTTAGGCAGGAGGAGAACCTCAGTGATGGCCCGGAATAATGGGGATGACTGCAGTAAGCAGCTCAGCTAAGTGCAAGATGAAAAGAGCCCGGTGGGATTGGTAGTTAGCAGGGCCTCCATGCTGTGGTGGGCACGGCTGAACCCGAGTGGTGGATGCAAAGTCAAAAATGAGCCGTGCTGAGAGGCGAGTGCCCTGTGAGGCAGAGCAGCAGCGAGCGTATTCAATTCTTCTGAGACACCTGGATGAGAAGTTAAGAAAATAATGAGGCTGGCAGCTGGAGGGGATGCAGGTTTAAGGAAAATGATTTTTACTAGGATCCCATTCCTAGCCCAAGGGGAAGTGGCCAGCGGGAAGGGGACTGTCAAAGACAGCAGAGAAGGAGAGACGGTGCCACACTGGGTCAGGACAGGCCGGAAGGGACCAGATCCATGGCAGGAGGAAAGGAGTTGTCCCAGATGAGGAGGTGCCCCCTGCTCAGGCGACAGAGAGGAGGAGAGCGTGTGTGGCCTCCGTGGTGGCTGCAGGGCGGGGGCAGTCACGAGAGGTGGCTCCTGCTTGATTTCCATGCCTGACCATGTTTCATCATCTCACCACCAGAAAGACCAGAGTTTGAAGGTTCCCGCTTGATGAAGTTGGCTTGACGCAAAGCAATAATGAAAGTTGCCAATGGAGAATGTGGCAGGAATCAGCCTGGGTGTCAAGTTCACTCAGCCCCTATGTGCAAATAGATAATTACCAGGCATCTGTAACAGTCGAATGGATCAAGATTCTCCTGGTGCGTGAGCCAGCGCATGTTTAAGATTTCCAGAATACAGATTTCCGAAATAATGATTCTAATAAACAGTGGTTATCTTAACTTTATTTTCAGGCCATAAAACACATCCTTTGATAAATTATTTCGCTGTCTATCCCCAAGTGCCCCTCTCCACGGAAGCCTCCCCTCCCCCGGCTGGCAGCCGCCCGAATGGCAGTTCCATATATTATTCATTCCAATCAAATAAGACACAGTGGTGCCTCAGTAAACTTGCTTTTCATATCAGAATTGCTCTTATTGAGTAATACACACTGCAGACCCCAGCTTCCAGCACCAGGCCTGAAATGAGCAATTCTCTCATTGTAATAATGTGCCTCTGTCATCTCCTTATTATCAGCATGATAAAAGATGAAATATTCACAGATGCTGCCCTCCTAACCTGATCACAGCTTGATATTTGAGCTTTGGAAATGAGTTTTATAAGCTTTAATATACTCCTTGGCGGAGTGACCCCTGAAATTAAACATTATTACAGAGCGGATATTTAAAAAGCTGGGGCCGCAAATTACATCAAAATGAAAATATTAAGGAGTATTACGAATATACCAAGTGGGAACTCACAGCTCTGGAAGCTGTGAATGCCGGAGAACTCCACACGCGGGTGTCAAAAACATCAGAAAAAATAATAACAGCGGAGACACCTTGACTTCGGTTATTTTATACTTAGGACTAAACGAAATTATTTGAATGGATTTTTTTCCCCCTCCTCTAGGCTAGCTTTCCAGGAGAGGGGGGAAAAAGTCCATTATTCGTAACTTTAGGTTCCTAACACATTTCATGCTTAGTTTAAAGAGGCACCTTCCCTCCCCCCGCCCTTCTTCCTGGTGCATAGATAAATAAAAGAAATACCTAAATATAATGAAACCAAAGATCACGCTAAGAAAAAAGTGAGCAAACAAGACCAGAAAGAGCCCCTGGATTCAATTTCCCCTGCGATTGGCACTCTGATGGACAGGCTTCCAGCAGTGCCTGGCTGCTGCAAAGCCAGGAGGGGAGAGGGGGGTTGCCAGCCTGCTGCAGGGCTGGGGCGGCTTCCAGACGGAGCCTGGGGGGACTCTGGCGCATCGCACCATCTGCTTGACCCTCACACAGGATTTCTGTTTGTCTGAGGAGTGGGCTGGGCGTGGAAACCCTGGATTCTGACCAGCGATGACCAATTTAACGCCCGAATGTGCTGCCGAGTGGAAACCTTCATGAGGACGGGGACTGTGCCTGGCTCCTTTCCTGGAGTGTTAATGACATTAACGCTGGGGTTCAGACAGCGGCTGTTACTAAATACCACACCCGCGTTCTTCAGTGAATGAATGCATGCATGTGAAAGAACACACGCCTGTCTAGTTCTTTTCCAGAGGAGGACCCTGCCTCCATGGACTTGCAGAGCATGTACAAGGAAACTTTTCAAGGCCTGATCTTTTAGTTTTTGCCCAGGTCTATTGAACTAATTCGCAAATTACACCGGGAGACTATTCCAAATACTTTGTTTTGATGTAATATGCACATTTCACATTTTGCTTGACTGCTTGCCGCTGACAATTCTCTTTTTGGACCATTACTTTTCTTTTTTTTTTTTTTTTTAGTATGTTCAGTTCTCTGAGGCTCAGTTTCCTCAACCGCAAAACTGGAATATTAACACTCAAGTTCTAGTTGCTGTTGGGATGGAATGAGGGGACACACATAAAACAATATGTTAGTTATCTTGCCCTGCATATGCAGATATACTTATCAATTCAAAATCTTTTTTTTTTTTTTCTGGTACTGGGTTATTGAACTCAGGACCTTGCACTTGCCAAGCAGGTGCTTATGCCATTGAGTGAAATCCCTGGCCCCTCAAAATCATCTTTAAAAAAAAAGAAATCAATAAAGATCCCTTCCCTTAGTAGTAGATCAATTGTTTTATGTGCTAAAATTTTTATTATAAATTTTGAATTTATTTCTGTGGTGGGGAATAAAA
Source organism: Hydrochoerus hydrochaeris (assembly GCA_004027455.1). NCBI lineage: Eukaryota > Metazoa > Chordata > Mammalia > Rodentia > Hydrochaeridae > Hydrochoerus > Hydrochoerus hydrochaeris. The sequence continues at coordinate 84,202 of PVLA01000458.1, read as the reverse complement.
ACATGGATTTTGGAATGGTTAAACTGGGGTTTAGAGCCTGATTTTACATATTTTTAATTGTGAGACATTGGGCAAGTTACTTAACCTCTCTGAGGCTCATTTATAAAAATGAGAATAATAGTTCCATGTATCCCATTTGAAAACTTCTTGCCATTTATTTTTAAAAATTACATATGAAATATAAGAAATAGAAGAGGAGAAACAAAATAGTTATTGTTCACAGATCTATTGATAGAAAATACAAGATAAACTACAGATAAATTGTTAGAATAAAAATGAGTCTTTCACAAAGTTACTGGATACAAAATCAATATACAAAGTCAATTCAATTTTTATACACCAAAAACAATCAGTCTGGAAATTTACTTTAAAATATTTATAGTAGTAGCAAAAATATAAGAGTACCCAGGAATAAGTATAACATAAGCTATAAAAGTTTTTATGAAGAATATTACAAAAATTTTATTGAACTATATTTAGATTATATACCCACATACAGTGATGCTCTTGGAAAAATACTCTGTTTATAAAGATATAAATTCCCCAAACTACTCTTTTGATTTAATGCAATTCCAACTAGATTTGAAACCTGACAAGGTAATTCTAACATTTATATAGTATAACAAAGGGCCAAGAGTCTCTTAAACAAGAAGTGGTTGAGGGGATTTTCTTCTATCTGATAGCAAGATTTATCTTAAAGTGATAATAATTAAGGTAATGATAAATGAGCGGGACAATAGAACAGAATAAAAAGCCCCAAACCAAATCATACATACACGGAAATTAGATTTTTGTGAGACTGGACATTTCAGATTGGGTAGGGGAACAGTGGAATAATTAATTGTTAGTTCTGGGAAATTTTATTAACTTTACTGAAAAAGTAAAAGGAATTTGGTTCTACTTCATGATTCATGTGAAGACAAATTTGCTATGAATTAAATAATTTAGAAAAGGGAAAACTGGAAAAATTTTAGAATATCTTCACAACCTTGAGATCATGAGATACACACAGAAAAAAGTAAGTTTGAGTACATCAGAATTAAGAAGATGTTCCTTAGAGTGGAAATGTGAGCCACATTCCATAGAAGACATTTGTAACACATTTAATTAACAAAGATCTAGTATCTGGAGCATATAAAATGATCACAAATATATAAGAACAATGTATTTATAATAAAACAATGAGCAAGATATATATGTGGGTGTTTTCCAGAAGAGGAAACATAAATGAGAAACAAACATTTGAGAAGATTCTCAATTCATAGTTGAGAATTACTAATGACAACCACAGTGAGATTGCCAAAAATGAAAAAGATAGCAATACCAAATGTTGGTAAGGAAGAGGAGAAACAATATTTTACTACTACTATTAAGAGTCTAAATGTGTACAACCACTCTGGAAAACTGTTTGGAATTGTCAAAGTTGAACTCACAAGCATGAACTATGACCTAACAGTTCAATTCCCAAAGTAGACTTTAAATATATATATATATATATATATATATATATATATATACATCTCAAAAGACAGGTACAAAAATTTTCATAGTATCATTTCCTATAGTAATAGAGAATAATGGACTTAGCTAAAATGCCTATCTATGGCAAGCACAAGGTCATATATTCAAACCCTGATACCAAAAAGACCCAAGATAAATGCCTATCTATAATGTGGAACACTAGCAAAAAGTGAAAATTGGTATATTACTACTATATATGTTAAGTAGGATGAATTTGCCAGTCAATGTTGAGTGCAAGAAGACAGCCATAGAATAACTAGAGCATGATGCTATTTATAAAAATGTCATTGAGGTAAGATACTGTTTGTTTAGGGACCCATTTATAGACAATAAAACTGTAGAGAAAGTCTATGACATGATTAAAACAAAATTGAGAATAATGGTTACCTTAGGGTGTTGGTGGGGCTGGTAGAAGAAGGTCTGAGATGGAAAGAGAACCTAAAATACTTCTGAGAGGCAGGGAGCTTTGTCTTTATCAACCAGGGGGTGTGGGTACATCAGTTTTAACAAAAAATCAAGCTCAGATAGGGGACATGATTTGTCCTGAGTAAGATTAGTCAGGGATTTAGAGCTGAGCCTTCAGGTTGGGTCATGTTCTCTTTTGTGTTAAGTGTTGATGGATAGCCTCAGCCTTCTCTTGACTTTGACTCTCTCTTCCCATTAACACCTGTCTGTTCATGACCTCCTGAGTCCTGAGCACCTTGCTCGAATGTGTAAGTTTCCCCCTTGGACAGGAAATGAAGACCATATTCCCAAACAAGACTGTGTATTATACTGTAAAACATACTGCATATTGCTTTTGCAATACTGTCAAGTTCTACAACATCAAAAAGCAAATACCAGATGTGGAGGTCATCACTAAAAGGGCTAGTTTGAAAATTCAACTTTATAGTGCCAGAAATTTCTGGTACATGCCGAAAAGAAGTTACCAGAAAAGCTGACATCAGAAAGGACTTTAGGGGTTAACAGTGCCCAAGTCCACCCAACCTTTTTAATCTGAGGGCTAGAAATATACCCAAGGCCACAGAATGAGAAAGACTTAGAGCTGGGACCAGATGGCCCAGCTCCTAGCTCCCTAGGGCTGCTTCCCACGCCCAGTGTCAGCACCAACATTCTGCTGTTCTTAGATTCCTGTGAACATTCAGAATTCCTGAAGAACAGAGTGGACTGACGCGTGTCTTAGTGTGTTTATGCACTGGTTCCCATCATGATGATGATGTCTGAGCAGGCACCATATAAAATATCTTCTCAATCATCAGATAAACACCCTAGAACATTCAGAATCATTTTGGTGTTAACTATGTTCTAGAATCTAGAATCTAGTTTTTCTAAAATGTTTTTTAGCAAAGATATTCAGTGAATCAGTAAATGTTTGCTCTTTCCTATTCAATGCCAAGTACAGAATTAGTATGTATGGGTTGGGGGAGGCAGGTAGAAGTGAAGGGGGAAGGAAGCTGGTTTTTTTAAATGGAGATACTTATGGAGTTGGATGAAAGTAAATCAAGACCTTAGTATAAAGGCAATGTGAAGATATTGCAATTGTAAAAAACCACCAAAATGGAGAAGCTTTAAATAACACATTCAGTATTATACAGTTCTATAGGGTAGGAGTCCAGCGCATCTCTTACCAGGCTAAAGGCAAGGTGTTAACAGGGTTGTGTTCCTTTATGGAGGTTCCTGGGGAAACTCCATTTCTCTTCTTTTCCACTTCATGGAGGTCATCCACATTCCTTGGCTCACAGCCCCTTCCTCCATCTTCAGAGCCAGCAACATAGCATTCATCTGATCATCCTTCCATAGTTGTATCTTTGGAATTTCCTTTACCACAGTATTTACATGAAAGAACTTTCCATACACAGGGAACAAGACTCTGCATGTACTAGGAGTATGGTTAAGTAAGATATGACTTCTGACTTATGCTCAACTAAAAGAAGCCACATTGCAGAAACAAATGCTTCATAATTGCTAAATCCTTGATTTAGAACGAGGTTATATACTCATCACAAATTGAAAATATCATAAATTGAAAATGCATTTTTATACCTAACCTACCAAACATTATAGCTTAGCAACACAGTATACTGTAAAATATACACTGTAAAAACCACATATTATAAAACATATATTGTAAAACATACTGAATATTGCTTTTGCACTGTCAAATCTAACTCAAACCACCTTACATTGGGAATAATTTTTGTCTTGAATTTTAGTTGCATAAAACGACAGCTATTACATTTTGCTACCAGTTCTCAGCTGGGGCTGCTGTCATCCAAAGACACAAGAAAGATAGACAAGATGGCACCCACACATGGCTGGTAGACGGTTCTGATCATTAACTGGGAACTCAGCTGTAATGTTAACTGGGGTCCCGTGCACAAGGTCTCCAGCATGGAGGTCTCTGAGAAGTTAGATTTTTCCCATAGAGACTCATTCAGAATAAGTGTGGGTCAAGAGAACAAGGTGGAAGTTCCCTAACCTTTTATGACCCAGTCTTGAAAGTTGTGTAACAATAATCTGTTGGTCAAAGTGCTCACAAGCCCTCTCAGATTCAAATGATGGGACATTGCTCCCACCTCTAAATGGGAGGAGACAAAGAATTTGTGGCCATTTGTTTGTAAGCCACCCATCAATGGGATAATAAACTGAGTGAGGGCAGAGATGAAGTGTGTCTTGTCTACCACTATATTCCTAGTACCTGGCACAGTGTCTGACATGCAGTAGGAGGTACAGGAATGCTGGTTGGGGGATAATCATAATAACTGGAATGTCCATCCTTAGATATTTTTGAAATGCACTGCTGCTAAGACATGTTCTCATATCTCACAGAAAGGAAGTCAGACAAGAAATTTTAGCTCTGCATAGTGGAGGTGTTAGTTGAGGACACAGAGCTGGGAGGGAGGCTGAGGAGATAGAGGCCCAGAAACTCAGTTCAACTACGGCTTCCTTTGTTTTTATGTACTGGATCTTTTTGTCTTTTGTATGATGTCCTCCTGGTAAAGATTTTTTTTTTGTAACTATAAGAACATTTGAAAGCATTATGGTCCTTATTGATGGGCACTGAAATCTCACTGTGACCTATGATTATGGGTACTATAGTCTCACTACTTAGGTATTGTCACCCCATTGTTCCCAACATGGATTACCTTAAGGTGACAATTTGATGACATCATTTTGATGGTGCCATTCATTGCAGTCATTTAATTAGCTGTGAAATATCAATGAGAGGCAATTCCAAAGTTGTTCAGCCCTGAAATGGAGCACACTCCAGCTAGCTGCAAATCTGCTTAACTGACCCTCCCCAGCAATGCAAGCCCTTTCCTTTTGTGCCTTCTCCTTGAAGGGATTCACACAAGGCAGTATCCACCCCCATGATCCCAGTGCATACATGTGGAATAATGATCCCAAAGGAACAGTGTCCATATGTGCCCCCTCACCTTCTCATGCACACAAATGGCACCAACAGCAACAATGCTAACAAACGTTTATTGAACATCTACCATATATTGCTCACTATTGTAAATGGTTTAATTTAGTCTTTCTGACAGCACCTAAGGGTACTATTATTATTTCACATTAGCCTCCTGGATCTGGGTTTGCACCTAGCCAGTATGACTTCAGAGCCTTGACTGTTCTACAAATCTCACTATTTAGGATGGGCTGCTATGTTTTGAATGCTGCATCCCTAAAAATTTGTATGTTGAACTCTGATCTTCAATGCAATAGTATTAAAATGTGGGGCCTTTGGGTAATGATCAGGTGGGATCAGTGCCGTTATAATAGAGGCCTGAGGGAGCTTGTTTGCCTCATTTTGCTCTTCCACAATGAGGACGCGTGGAAATCTCTGTGTGTTAGGGACAGTTCATCCATTCCCAGATGCTTAATCTGCTGGTACCTTGTCCTTGGACTTTCAGCCTCCAGAAAGGTAGGAAGTTTGTTTATTAATCACCCAGTATTAGTTTGTTGCAGCAGCCTGAAAGGACTAATGCACATGCTTATAATATGAAGGAAGTAATAAGCAAAACAGATAGTCTCTCACATTACAAAGCCAACAATCCAGTGGGAAAGGCAGGTGTTGGTCTCTCACCCACGTGTAGAATTATAGTGTCACAAGAACATATGACAGGACCCGATGTAGACTGAGAGAGTCCAGGAAAGGTTTGTTTGGAAGTGACCTTTAAGATGGATGGTCATTAACTAACTTGGAGGACTTCATTGTTATCCCCAGGAAGCTGGATATAGGGGTGAGGGTGACCGGGACAGTGCAAGGGGTCGAGGGGCACACCTCCAGGACAGTGAGGGTTAGAGAGATGATGGTGGCACTGTTTCTACAGGAAGCTTCATATTTTCAGATTGCCCTAGAATTAGCAAGAGAAACAAGGGCAACTGGAGATGCAGCTTATGCCAAGCCCCCCAAATAGATTGATGCTATGTACCATCTTAAGACAGAGGCATGTTTATTTGGGATGTGATGAGAACACAGGATTAATATCCTGTCCTTCCAGTTTCCCTTTGTGAACTTAGAGGAGCTGCTTTCTGGATCTGGCTTTCTCCCCCTAAGACGAATGGAGACACTGAGATCATGGCTAAATTACTGCTTGGCACCTGACCTGAAGTTTGTTCATTCAAGACATCAAAAAATTCATCTAGATTTCAAAGCATTTTCCAGAAAGTGAGGTGTGCACCTGGCTGTCTTTGCTTGTGACTGGGACTCTATCTTTTGTTCTTCCTCCCTGTTTCTTTCATCAGAAACAGGATCTGTTTATCATTGACCTATTGTCTCAAGGTTGCTCTTCTCTCATTTTCTCTCACAAGTATCATGGACTCAGTTGGGGCTAGAAGCAAAGAGAAGTTTTATCAGGACGATATAGGAGCTGTTTCACAAAATACAAAGAGAGAGATGTGACTGGGCTTTAGGAGCAAACAGATCTAGGAAGTAGAGAATGAGGTAAGACTAACCCTCTCTCATTTCTGCTACTGAAAGAAAAGATGGGGCTCTGCTTCATTCCCTCAGTCATGTGTAGCACAGAGAGAGCTTATGGTAGAGCTGGTCCTGCCCAGGAAATGGGAAAAAAGGCCAAGAGGAAGTGAGTGTCCTACTTTTTGCCATTAACCACAGAAACTTTTCCCACTCTTAAAATATGATCCAATGTATGTCTAGACTTGATCAATTAGATCAGTTACCTCTCCCCTATCAAGAGAAGTGAAGGAATGTGAAAAACAAGGCAGAGTGTCCCTAGATGTAGCTCCCTATTAGTGGAGTTGGAGATGTGAAATTAAAGATGACTTTCTCTCCAAACTGACCAATTGAGTTGAGTCATGAAAAGTCCCCTGAACCATGAGTAGGACTCTCATGTAGTCTTCCTTCCAGCCTATGCCCAGGTCTTACTTTGAATATTTCCTTCCTAGTTATACCAGACATGTATATTGTCTTCTCATTGGTCCAGCTCCCCAACATGGCTGCATTAGGAGGCAACTGTGTTAGTGAGTTCTTTGTTGCTGTGACAAAATGCCTGAGACAAACAATTTAAAGGAGGAAAGACTCATTTTGGCCCATGGTTTCAAAGTTTCAGTCCATATTCAGTTGGATCCATTGCTTTGGCAGAGATGCATGGTGGCCAGGAAGCAGAAAATGAGAAAGAAGCTAAGAAGAAGGGGCCAGGGACCAAATATAGTCCCCCAAGGTTGTGCTGCATGACCCACTTCTTTCAGCTGGGCTCCCCTTCTGCTCCTATCACCTTTTAATCATGCCATAAAATTATGAACTTATCAAGTGGACTAGTCCACTTTGTGAGGTTAGCCCTCATGCTTCAACTATTTCCTAAAAGATCCTTCAGCTGGTAACTAAGACTTTAGCACATAAATTTTGGGTGACACTTCAGAGCCAAACCATAACAGGAAGGCTATTTCCTATTGGCTCACATACTTCCTGTTGGCTCAAAAACTCCCTGTGTTGCTATAGCAGAAATGAAGCTATTGATCCAACATCTTCTAGCTGAGTATGTCAAAATATGGTAATGTCAGAAATAAATATATTTTGTATCAACATTTGCCAGTGGAGGTAAAATTACTTTTGTTTTCCTACCACGGCTTTTAAACATTTTGAACATGCCTAGGAAAATTGTCTGTCCCTTGGCATCTATAGTGAATTTTTCCAAGACCCCCCCATGGTTATTGAAATCCTCTAATGCTCAAATTTCTTATATAAAGTGACATAGTATTTGCCTATAACCTACACAACCCTTTCCGATCTACATTACATATAATACCTGGTCCAGTGTAAATGCTATGTAGATAGTTGTTGTACTGTGTTGTTTCAACAATGACAAGAAGAAATGTGTACAAGTTCAGTACAGACATAATTTTTTTCAAACATATTCAGTTGGCTGAATCCATAGGTGCAGAACCGCAGCTATGGGAGACTCTGTATTTCGCTTTTCTCTTTTTGTATCCCCAAGAAGATGATCAAAGCTATCTGTGATGCAGTTCAAGGCCACAGATCCAAAACATGGCACAGAGCTGGAAACAGGGACATTTCTTCTGTTTTAACCCCAGCAAGGCCTGGAACACAGCATGAGGTGTTCTGTAGGTTCTCTACCTCAGCCCTAGTAGCAGTGGCTGTCACATGGGCTGTTCTTATATTTTTTTTTTAGAATTTTCTTATCATTTGATTCTCCAATCTCCTGTTATAGTTACTAATTCTTGCATTAAACCATCCCAGCTCAAATTTTCCTGTGTTTTCTCTTTCCTGATTGGTGCTAGACTAACACATCCAGGATAAAGAACCCTGGTAACATTAAAGAATGGAAACACAAAACTTCAAATTAAGTTTTATCGTTCCCACTTCAAAGATGGGGAATTGAGACCCAAGGAGATACACCTTCCGCAGCAGATACTATTGGTGACCTACCGATTTGCCCTGACACCTTTGAGCATTTCCATCCGGTGATATCTGTCACAACCCACATTTTTGTGATCGAGGGCAGAAGCACCAGGGGAATTAATGCTCTTCTTGGGCGGTCCCCTCCAGTGATGACAGGAGGGCAGCATGAGTAGCCCATTCTTCTTGCTCTTTGGGGATGGCGTTACTCTGGGAGGATTCCTACTGTGACCTCCTATTGTCCTTAGTGGGATGAAGCTCCACTGCCTATCGTAAGAGCTGACTCAGTAAAGTACCCTTCTCTGCTTTACTCCCCTGCTGTGCTTCCTTCACCTCCCAGACAGCCCACTTACACTCAGATCCTACCTCTCTGACTCAGGCTCCTGCTCATGGGGAGAGGTGCTAAGTGACCTGAGGCAGGAAGATCACTGTAGGTTTGAGGCCAGCCTGGGCTACAAAGTGAGTTCAAGGCCAACCTGAACTGCATAGTGAGACCTCTCTCAAAAAAGACAAAAACAAAATGAAATGAAAAGGGCCTTCGTTACACTTAAAGGGTTAAGTAATGAGCCCAAGCTCTCGCAGTAAACAAGAAATCATGATAAGGAGAGGGAGCTCAGGCCTTTCTCTTCTCTTCTCCCCCTCTCTAGCAGGTTGGCCCCAGTGTGTACACTTGATCTGCACTGATCCAAGCATTTGCTTCCCCTCAACAATGAAGTGTTCGTCCTTAGGTGGACTGAATCTGCTTGGGTTTGCTGACCTGGAGAACAGGGTAAAGCATGGGGGAGCAGACACTGTGACTGGGTGGAGGCAGCTTGTGGAGGAGGTAATGGTGTACAGCTGCTGAGAAGAGCGAGGGTGGAAACAGCCAGCTCTGGGGGTTGCCTTTACTACCTTTCCTCCAGGAGGATCTGAGAACATTCTCAATGGCAAAAATAGCAACATTTACGTGGCAGGCACTGAACTAAGCCTTAGCACACATGATTCCATGTCACTCTCATGAGAGCTCTATAGTTGGTCCTACTGTTACCCCAAACCGCCAACATTCCCCTAAGCATCCCATGGGTATATTTATTTCCATATTTTCAAATCTGAAATTTGAACACTTTTTATTTATTTAGGGTTTTTTTTTTTTTGAGACAACATCTCACTATGCAGTTCAGGCTGGCCTTGAACTCATTTTGTATCCCAGGCTGGCTTCAAACTCACAGTGATCCTCTTGCCTCAGTCTCGTGAGTGCTAGGATTACAGATGTGCACGATCATGCCACACTTGGCATTCTCACCCTGTTTTAGAGTGGAGGAACTGGCTTACCTCTTTCATGCATCTGGAAAGAGGCACGACTGGATTTGGATACATGTGATCTCTGTCCTAAATTGTGCTTCTCCCTTCTCCATAACTGTACCTTGGGATCATTAGAAATAATAGCAACAAGCAGATAACAAAACCCCAGATCACTTCTTTATTCATTGGTTTGTGTGAGTCTCAGATCTTTAGCACTAAGCAATCCTGACTAGAGCAGAACTTGCACAAAGGATTTGGTTTTCCCCTCTGGGTGCATCTTGTTTGTGGTATCAGCAAAACATCTGCTTTGTATTCTCACAGAATCTTTTTCAAAGCATGCACTTGAAGTGTGACTGAGCGTTTGGTTTTTGGGATGAGTGAATATGTTTTACTTCTCTGATAACCCATATCTCTTGGGCACATAGTAACTCTAAATTGTCCAGATTGTTTGATTCTTCTGAGTACTCTATGGTCCAGGTGAAATTATTACCACTCTTTCTCCTCCTCACTTAGTAGATGAATCCTTTAAAACAGGATTTTACATTTCCGTGGAATGGGTTTGCTCATTCATGTGTTTATTCACCATTTACCAAATGCCTCTATACTGGACATTGTGCTGATGACGAGATACATCAAATAGCTCATCCCTGGCTTTAAGGGGGCTCCCAGGGTGGCGTGTGGGAGGACTGTGGGAGCACAGGTCCCTGAGGACCCACACACAGCCTTCAAAGTGCTATCAAAGGCAAGCACAGGGTACAAGACTCTAGGGAGCAGCCTCTTCATGAGCCTGGGGTTCTAGCAGGACTCCCACACGAGTCACTGCCGTGTTGGGCAGGTGGGTGTCAGCCACACAAAGAACAGATGGGGAGGCTCTTGAAGCAGAGATAATATCAAGTGCCAAAGTCAGGAGAAAGTCAGCAGAACTGCACTGTGTTAGGTGTTGTGAAAGCACAGGATGAGTGGGTTTGTGGGTGCAATGACCAGGGGACCACACCTGAAAGGCTTTCAGGGGACAGACCAAGAGGACACCTTCCCTTAAAGGGAAGGAATTTGGGTTGCACTCTGAAAGATACAGGGGAAGCATGGAAAGGTTTCAGCAGAGAAGTGCTGCCGCTGGCTGATTTTTTTTTAATGGTGGCAGTGGGGGAGGTACGGTGAAGTGGCACTCTCTAAAATCTAGCTGGCAGGCAGTTGCTTTCATCCAATGAAGATGAAGAAGCATGAACAGATTCAAAAGATGTGTGGCAGTGGCTCAGGTGACTGGGTGGTGGTGGCACTATTTATGGAGATGGTGACAGATGGTGGTTCAGGCATGGGGTGAGGTGCAGAATGTGGGGGGCATGAGTTCAGATTTGAAAATATGGAAATAAATATACCCATGGGATGTTTAGGGGAATGTTGGCGGTTTGGGGGAAGAAGTCCAGAGAAAGAGGCCTGAACCAGAGGTGCCAGTGTCCTACAAATGTGTTGGGAGTGAAATATGATGATGGTATAAGAAAAATTCTTTTGCTTATCTTAGATATTTTTTAAACAAGTTTTTTTATTTGGAAAATTCACTTGTCTGTTTTTTGGGGCATGCCATCAAATCATAATGTTGGTGCACCCAGCACCGATAGCTTCCCTGGGGTGATATATCTCCCTATCCATTTGGATGTAGCATGTCAGAGCTGATGTTGAGGATTTTGCTTCCTTGCAGTTCATTGATACATTCCTTGCATAGTCCTCTGGCATCGCCAAGCCAACGGGATTCTAATATTCCTTTCCCTGATCCAACCAGAGCTCTTTGTAAATTGGACTCAGCAGGAGTAAGTCCAGTGACCTCATAAATAGTGGAAATGATTGCAAATCAGAATTCATATATGTTCCCAACTCAGTGGGTATTCCTCTCCCCCACAAAGGAAGCAATCATCGCTTTCAAATTTCTGTTTGCCCTTTCACTCAGCTACGTTGGAAGAAAATATATAGAGAGATTTTGCTGTATAAGCCTGAAAGTCCACTTTTTCCAACCTGAAAACACAGAAGTCTGGTGGCCAGCTCTGTGTGGTCAGGTAGTCCCCCTTGGAGACTCACCACAGGGTAAGGGCCTGGCTGGAAGCTCACAGAAATGGTTTCCCATGGGCACTGGGAAAATGTTTTATACTCAAAGAAATGCTTAAAAATTGTGAAGTTAATGGAAAATGCCACTGCTGCTGCTCCATTAATACTTGTGTTTTCTCCTCTTTCCTCGGACTCATTTCCCTGGTAAGGAGATAGGTCCAACTTTGGCTGAAAAAAAACCCTTCTTGGCTTAGGCCCTCATGAGGTTCTCCACTTACTCTTTGCTTCCTGTTATCTGACGCTTGCAGTGATTAGTGGAAGACATCAAGTACCTAAAAGAAGACAGAACAGCTAGATGACAGGCACTTGAGGCTCAGAGTGCCTGGATGGAGCAGAGCTGCACTCATGACCTGTGCTAAGTATTGTCACCAGGGAGAAACAGACCTTTCTTTAAACACTGAGACTTTATCCTTTATCTATTATCTACTTTTTTCTAAGCACTGTTTTAAGAGTCCCTCCTTCTTTCTCTTGTCCTTCTGCTTTTCCTAGAGAGAAACACACACACACACACACACACACACACACACACACCCCTGGTAACTTCTTTAGTCATGATGCATAAAATATGCCTGAGATAGGGTGAGGGCAACAGGTTGCTTGAGGGAGCAGGAATAGTCTTGTCCTATCACCCTGATAAGCCACTTAATGTTATGCAGTCTCAGTTTCTTCACTTGTGCAGTGAACACGTGTATTAGTTCATTTTCTCTTGCCACTAGCATAGTACCACAGCCTGGATAATTTACTAAGGCAAGAGATTTATTTTGGCTCATGGCTCTGATCCAAGGTCAAAGGGCCCTATCTGGTGATGCCATTCTTACTGGTGGAGTCCAGGGCATTTCAGGGCATCACATGAGCGACAGAGGAAGTGCTTTTACACATATGTGTCTCCCGCTTTCTCCTTCTTTTTATGACGCCACCAGGATTCAATCAGGAGGGCTCCACCCTGGTGACCACGTCTAATTCTAATGACCTCACCTCTAAGCACCATAGTCAGGTTAAGTTTTTATTTTCTTAATACCTCACAATGGATATTAAATGTCAGCACAGGAAATCTTAGGTGATGCCCTCTGCATCCCATGGCAACACATATAAATTTAAGGCTTGCTATGAAGATACACTGAGGATACATGTGTGAAAGCATTTATGAATTATAAAACGGTATGCCTGTGGGTGCCTATCAGGCCGTAGGAGGATGTTAAAACTTTCCCAAGTGATGTCTTCACACCCACTGTTGTCATCTTCCTTCTGTAATTCTTGGCACCCACATTTTATAGTGGAAGCACCAAAGTTGTGCCCCAAATTCCATCATGGTGCATGGGTGGAAATATTCAGCGGGTAGCATTTATAGAAGGCAAGGTTTATTTTCTCACTCTGTGTTGTTTTGTTTTTTTTCTCTTCTTTTAGTTGTTGCTAGATTTATAGAGGGAGAATTCACAGTGGTTGATAAGTCAATTAAATTTCATTTAGTTTACAAAATACCTCCCTTCTAAAGCCTCTACTCACACAAATTGCAAGCTTCTTTCTGAATAAACAGTTTCTGTGGGTGTTTTATTGTTTTTGTGTTCCAAAAGGACAGAGACATTCACTGGTCTTAGAATTTCCATAATTTAAGAACAATCATTTGCTTTTTCTAATTTGTCCTAATGAGCTCACATTTTTTCTTTATCAGACCTATTTTCTCTGGCAAAAGGTCATCATGGGCAATCATCCATGTCTGCTGAGTATAAATTGTTTTCATAACAACTTTCATTTGCCTTGGAAAATACACCAGGCTGAAAACATGGCCACTTTGTATCTATGACAGTGTGAGTCATATTTTCCCATTTGCTTTGGTGTACAACCTTCTGAGGAAGAATAAGCTATTGAATCAGTAACATTAGCTGATGGCAAGACTTCTTCCCTGCTGGATGGTTTTGCTCTCAAATTCTGCCTTCTGGAACCACACGATTGTCTTGCCTCCTCTCTGTGACTTGCTGATTTCTCCAGGGCTCATTATTACTCCCTTCCTACGGACCAGGCCTTGAACTTGAACATCATTCCCTCTTTCCTATGTGACCCATCGCTAAAGGCTGGTAGGGTCCACATGCACCCTTGGCTTCAGCTCTTAGAGGTGCTGGGACAATCTTTAATATTTTATCTTGATTTCCCCAACACTCAAGAAGATATACCATTGATTGGTCGATTCGTTCAACAAATATTAGTAAACATCCCCTGAGCTCCAAGGTCTGGGCACAGAGAGACACAAGAATATATGTCTGCCCACAGAGAGCTTACTGCCCAAAGGTGGAGATGGACAGCTACACAAGCTACAAACATACAGTGCAATGGAGGAACAAGACGAGCACTGTCCATTAAGAATGAACCATCTGGCTGGAGATTTAGCTCAGTGGCATAAGCGCCTGCCTGACTAGTGTGAGGTCGTGAGTTCAATCCCTAGTACCACCAAAACAAAACAAAACAACCCCCCCAAACCCCTAAAAACAACAACAAAAAAGAATGGACTGTCCCCAACTTACATGTGATGGGTTGACTTACAATTTTTGACTTTGTGATGGTGCAAAAGCTTTCACATTTAGTAGAAAGCATTCTTTGAATTTTTACCTTTTCCAAAGTGCACGCTTCTATCATAAGTGGAGGAGAGCATCTGTATAATGTAAATGACAGCAATAAACTGACAACTATTAAAAATAAAATTTAAAGAATTATGCAATGAGATTAACTTTTTCTTTTGGTGTTCAGTGCCACGAATTTTAAGGTATGTAATGGATAAATAGAATGCTGACCAGGAAGGACAGCCTAGTTCTGTCACCTCCGTCCCCACTGCCAAGCTGTCCCTTTGTCTCCACACCCTTCCAGACCATGAACTCTGGCAACAGTCATCTGTGTTCTACCACTACTGTTTGGTCTTTTTAAGAATGTCAAAAAAGGGGAACCATGAAGTATGCTGCCCTTCATGGTTGATTTCTTTTATTCAGGGCAATGTCTTTTTATTTAGTTTTTTTACAGTTTTTATTTTTCATTAGCCCATGTTTGCAGTACACTATGATTACATTCATTGTGAGAATTGGTATGTGGACATAACTGATCTCAATACTATTTTTCATCTATTTCCTCTCCCTTCCTCCCCTCCATCTCTTGATTCCCTTTCCATTTGACAAAAATCTCCCTACTTTTATTTTGCTCTTTACTTATATTTTTGGGCTCTCTTATGAAAGAAACTATGTGATATTTAAGCTAGTATATTTAATTCATTTCACTTAATATTCTGATCTCCAGGTGAATCCATCCACCTAAAAATGACTCAGTTGTATCCTTTTTTGAAACAGAATAGTACTCCATTGTGTATAAACACCAAATTTTCTTTATCTATTCATCTGTTAGTGGGAATTCAGGCTGTTTCCAAGATTTAACTCTTATGAATTGTGCTGCTATAAAATAGGTATGCAGGTATCACCGTAACATGTCTTTAACTCTTCTGCAAGATACCTAGAAGACGAATACCTGGGTCAAGCTGAGTTTCTAGTTTTAGTTTTTTTGAGGAATCTCCATACTGATTTCCATAGTGGCTGTGTTAGTTTGCATCCCACCAACAATGGAGAAGTGCTCCTTTTCTCCTTCAGCATCCCCAGCATTTGTTATTATGTGATTTCCTGATGATGGTCATTCTTTCTGGAGTAAAATGGAATCTCATTGTTGTTTTTTAATTTGCATTTCTCTAGTGACCAGTGATATTAAACATTTTTTCATGTTTCCATTGACCATTTGTAGTTCTTCTGAGAAGTGTCTGTACATTTCAGTCACTCATTTCCTGATTGCATCTTTTATTTTGGGGGGGAAGCTAATTTTTTTGAGTTCTTTATATTTTCTAAATGGCCTGTGAGTCAGCGCCATTTGCAGACCATGGAGGGAGAGAACCAGGCCTCACAAGGATGTCATCCCCACCTGGAAACCACACCATTTTCATTTTTTTGTTGGGTTGGGTTTTATTCTCTTTTGCTTTGTTTGATTATGTTAAATCTGATGGCAGGAGCAGCTATTTAAAAGATAGCAAGACATATTACAGTAGCCATTTTGGATTTACTGTTATCTTGTTTTGAAATCCTTTGTTGCATTCATTGTTTTTTTTTTTTATTCTATTCCATTCTGTTCTTTTTGATTTTTACTATGTCCAAAGGTATCTGCAGCTATTTTGAAGACAACCAAAGGCATGATGGTAACTATTGCTGATTTTGTAAGGTTTTGAAGTCCTGTATCACTTATACTGTTTTTTTTTAAAAATTGGTTCTATTCTGTTTTATTTTCCTTGGTTTTATCCTCTTTAAAAATTTTATTCTACTTATCAGTGCTCTGATACGTAACTGGGAAAAGTATTTCTATTCTGTAGGTTGTCTCTTCACTCTGTTATTTCCTTTGCTGTGCAGAAACCTTTTAATATGATATGATTTCATTTATTTATTCTTGGTACTATTTCTTCTGCCATTGGGGTTTTGTTTAGAAAATCCTTGCCTATACCTATGTCATTGAGAGTTTGATCTGCTTTACCTTCTAGCAGATTGTTTCTGTTTTGACATTCAGATCTTTGATCCATTTTTATCCTCAATCCAGTTTGATTTTAGTTCAGTATATTGTGAGATATATAAGTCTATGTTCAATCTTCTGCATGTAGATTTTCCCACACCAATTTTCCCAGCACCACTTATGAAAGGGGTTATCTTTCCTCCAGTGTATGCTTCTGGCCCCTTTTGTCAAAGGTCAAACAGTTGAATGTGTCTGGGGTTTTTCTGCTTTCTCTTCCTCCTCCTCTTCTTCTCTTTGTAATTTTTACTGTAAAGGGAATAAAACCAAGTAAAATAAAACAGAATGAAGTCAATCAAAGCAAAACAGTGTGAGTGATATAGGACTTCAAAGCAAGGTAATAGGAAATCAACAACGGTTACCATAATGCCTCTTGTTGTCTTCAAAATAGCTGCTGATAACTTCAGACATGGTAAAAATCAAACAAAACAGAACAGAGTAGAATTAATAAAAACAAAACAATGAATGCAATAAAGGACTTCAAAGCAAGATAATAGTAAATCCAAATGGCTACCATAATATAATCTTGTTATCTTTGGAATAGCTACCCGTGCCATTGAATATAACAAAATCAAACAAGACAAAACAGAATAAAACCCAACCAAAAAAAACAATGAAAAAGATACAAGACTTCAAAACAAGATGATGGGAATTAACAATGACCACCACCTTCAGAAGGAGATTCCCCCATAGATGCTACATTGTGCATTGTGATCCTCTGAATAGATAATCAGACTGCTGGCTTTAGACTTGCAAAGTCAGTGAAACACTAAATACTGTAAGCATTAAGTTGTATTTCCCCTCACTAGTTATTATCCTAGCCTGTTTCTCTGGATCACCTGGTTGCTTACGAGGTAGAGTGGCGGGGGGTACATTGGCTCCTCTTCTCTCCCAGCCTGCATACTGGAAGGGGCTGGCATCTGTTCTCCCCCTAGCGGCCAACTCGCAGGGAGGGCTTGTTGGCTTCTTGCTTTCCTCCCTCACAGTCTGCAAATAGTGCCGACTCATAGGAAAAGGCTGGTGTCTGGTTCTCCTCCAGGTTGTTGACATTCTGGAGCAGGTCTCCACAACTTCTGGCTCATCTGTGAAGGGATAACCCTGGTTTCTGCCTCCTGAGCCATGCCCTGCCCACTACCATGGCTGCTAACCAAGCTGAGGAGCCGACGGGGCTGTTTCTGTATCTTCTTCTATTCTGTTCCATTGAGCCATATGTTGTCTGTTTTTATGCTAGCACCATGCTGTTTTTATCTTTGTAGCTTTGTAATATAACTTTGAATCTGGAGTTGTGATGCCTCCTGTTTTATTCTTGTAATTCAGGATTGCTTTTGCTATTCAGAGTCAGTTTGTGTTATTACTTCTGTAAACAGATTTTTTTTAACACCATTTGTGCTCTCTTTTGATTTCTCACTGATTCCAATTAATTTTAGATTAGCCCTTTTTTTTTTGTACCAGGGATTGAACTCATGACCTTGTACTTACCAGGCAAGGACTGTATCTCTGGCCCCTAGATTAGCCTTGATTTTCTAGCAGCTGTTGGGTCCATTTTTCATGTTCTCTCTCTCTCTTTCTCTCCCTCTCTGCATCTCTCTCTCTCTCTCTCTCTCTCTCTCTCTCTCTCTCTTTCTTCTTCTTCTTCTTCTTCTTCTTCTTCTTCTTCTTCTTCTTCTTCTTCTTCTTCTTCTTCTTCTTCTTCTTCTTGAGATAAGGTCTCACTATGCAGTTCAAGCTGGTCTTGAACTTACTTTGTAATACAGGATGGCCTCCAACTCTTAAAAATCCACTTGCCTCAGCCTCCCAAGTACAGGTTTGCACCACCATGCCTGGCTCTATGTTTCCTTGTTGTTTTTAAGGTATCTCTTAATAAGTAATCAACAGTAACAGCCCTGTCTTCTGGTTCTGGCCCTCTGTTCTCACGTTGGTTGCTTCTGCTGCCCATACTCTCAGTAGACTTTTCAATTTCCTAAATTTCTGTTAGGTAATTTTTTAATTTTTCTTTTTGGTGCCAAGGATTGAACTCACAACCTTATGCTTGCCAGACAGGCAAGTATGCTGCTAAGCTAAATCCCCAGTGCTGTTAGGTAATTTGTGTGTATATGTGTGTGTGTGTGTGTGTGTGTGTGTGTGTTTATTGGTACCAGGGATCGAACTCACGACCATGCTCTTGCAAGGCAGGCACTTATGCCAGCTGAGCTAAATCCCTAGCCCCTGTTAGGTAATTTGTAATGGTCTCTATTTCTTTTTTACTGTTTTGCATTGCTTTCTTTAACTCAGCTAGCTTTTTATTAGTGTCTCGTGTAGACTCACTGATCATTTTGTTTATTAGTTTCATTAACAAGTTATACCTTCTTTTTTTTATTTAAAGAGAAGCAAAAGCATATAAAGGGTAGAGATAATATAGAATTCAAAAAAAAGATAAACAATAAGAAATCACTAGTTAATAAACTACATATTGTCCTCTTAGAAACAGTTGTTCAAGTTACAAAATTAAAGCATACAAAGTAGATAGTCAAACAGTGAGAGTGTAAACAGCTACCCATGCATGAATCTCTATGTGTATTTCTATACTTTCTGTATTAGAGGGAAAAACAAAACTGAACAAGACAAGACAAAACAAATTCCTATAAAAACATGAAACCAAAAAGTTGTATAAAACCACAACCAAAAAGTTGTATAAAACCACAGGGTACAAGGTGATCTACAATGATTACTGTGTTGTTTCTTATTATCTTCAATAAAATGTCTATATCATCAGGCATAATTGAATATAGCAGTATAATTGAGTGTAGCAGTAAATAACAATATTAATAAAATAAAACATAAGTTATATCTTCTTTAAACTGATCTAGCTTCTTATTGAGCTTTGTTTTTCTTAAATCTCCTGTTATCATTCAAATAATTAATCTTTGTGGCTTTTGATTTTCTCCCCTTCAATGTCCTCTGCACTGGCTTTGGAGGAGTTGGGAGTTTTTGGAGGCATTTTGTTGCCTTGTCTTGTCATATTTCTATCTTGTTTGTTTGTTTTCTGTGCTGAGGCTTGTGGGTTGATTGTTAGAGAAAACTCTGTTGCTAGTATGGAGACTTCTTTAGTTAATGTTTGTTTTTCAGCGATGTAGTCTGGGTGTGACTAACTGTAGGTCTTTGCCTCTCTGCCGGAATCTCCGCACCTCTATTTATTTTGGAAGGGAGGCTGCAGCATATTTGGCTCAGTACTGAGTTATGTAGGAATGAGCCACATTATTATTAGTGACACTAAGGCAATCTAGAATTTGTCATACAGAGAAAATCAATTGCTAGCAACAACTATGTCGACTTTGGCTATAGTAATAAAATCAACAACAATAATAGCATCTAATGTAAACTGAACATTTGAAATATCCTAAGCATCAATAATTTACCCTCCTTAACCATAGAAAAGAAATTAATGATTATAGTATAAACATTCACAAAGCAAACATTGACCTATGGTAAATACTTACTAAATGGAACAACTTTATTTCCACTAACAATAGGATAGCATTTAACAATAATAGTATATTGTTAACCATCTATAAATTCAGAAAACTTAATGTAGGGAATGGGAGAATGAAAGAAGTAAAATTCGAAATATTAAGCAATGAAAGAGGAGAAACAGGTAAGAAAAGTGAAATAAAGGATCCTATTAAGGAGTAAAAGAAAAATAATAGAATCAGGTAAAAGAACCAGGAAAAAAAAATTTAAAAAAGGAGAAAAAAGAAAAAAAAGGTAGAAAATTAAAGGAAAAAATAATAATGGGAAAAATTGAGAGCGAGAGAGAGAGAGAGAGAGCAAACAAAAAAGAAGAGATGACTTAAAAAAAAACCAATGAAACAGAAAATAATGTGTCCAACAAAAAAATTCTTCTGTCTATCCAGATGAGTGGTTCCCTTCCAGAACCTGACTGAGTCTTAGAATCCAGCAAGTCACGATCCTCTCTGACCAGCTTTACAGCTTGTGGGTTTTTGAGGTGCAGCCCTTCCAAAGGCACTTTATTTCTTAAACCCCAGACAGTGGCGCCTGTCCTAGCCGAGGAAGGTTCCCATTCTCATTGGTAGCAGGAAAGCAGTCAGACTATGGGTGCCCACTGGATGTCGCTAGTGGGCTGAGGTGCCAGGAGACCACTGAACTCAATGCCATCACCTTCAGATCCAGTCCCCTTTGAAACCACACCCCCTGGGCCTGACCTCTCACCAAAAAGTGCAGGGCCCTGTGTTCTTCATGACCCGAACTTCAACTAACCATGTCTGGAGCAAAACTACAGTGTAGTTGCTCTGTGGCTCAGTCTCACACAATCAACGCTTTCCCAAAATGGCACCCGATTAAACTCCCTCTGCTACTATGGCAGGTGCAGGACTGAGTTTCCTCTCCAAATCCATTGTTCCCTGAAGAAGTCATTCTCATGGTAAAACCTCACACTATTTTTGCAGTTTACAACAACTGTGGCATTTGCTTGGAGCTGGCATTGCTGGCCCATCCTTTCTATCTCCCCAAAACCACTAACTCTTTGGGGCTTACCTTCTGTACTGGGGTGTTGGCCTTATCCATGACTAGGTTGGTCAGATGGTCTTGTGCTGAAGGAAGCCAAAATGCATAAGCATTTGGCAATTTGACAGAGTGTGGAATGCAAGGCATGGAGTTGTCTGGGGGCAAATGTGGCCTGGGGCACGTTCTACTGTAGTGTGGCTGCTCTCCTGATGCACTCTCAGTGTGATGTCTTTAAAATATGTACAAGTGGCTACATTTATTAACACTTTGTTCTTTTTTACTGCTGAGTAGTTTTCCATGGTATAGATGTATGAAGGTCATTTATTCACTCATCCAGTGAAGGACATGTAAATGTTTCCAATTTGGGGCTATCATAGAGAAAGCTGTTACAAACATTTGTACATGGAGTTTAGTGTGAAGAGAAGGTGAATGCTATGGGTAGAGCTGCAGGTGGACCTGGTACTATTGATGCTTAACTTTGTGAGAGATCACCAAACCTTTCTCTAGAATAGCTGGAGAATGGCCATCATTCTGCAAACCCAGCAGGAATTGATGGGAGTTCCAGTCCTTCCTGGTCCTCATCAGCACTTGGCAGATAAATTTTTATTTTAGCCATTCTATGGAATATGGGAAATGGTATCTAATCATAGTTTTAATTTGCATTTTCCTAGTGGCTAATGGGGTTAAATATCTTTTCATGTGCTTATTTGACATGTTGGTCAAATGTCTGTTCACATCCTTTGCTTGCTTTTTATCATTGTGTTTTAAGAATTCTTTAGATATTTTGGATAAAATCCTACGTCATATATGTGGTTATTCTGTAAGCACCAAGGAAACAGGTGGCGGATGCTTACCTTGGCCCCAAGCCTTGAGTCAGGACTTTATTGAGTCACTTAGAGCATGTAAGATACACATCCTTCAGTTTGAGCAGCACAGTTGACTGGTGTCAAAATGACACCTAAGAATTCTAAGTATCAAGAATCTGACTGAGGTAGCCTGTGGCAGTTTAGGAGAAACTTATGCCTTTGGAGGCCCTGCAACTCCTATCTACTGGGATGAAGACTGCAGGGGAGTTTCCCAAGGATGTGGAAGGCAGTGAATGTCAGTGTAAGGTCAGTGTAAGAGCCACTTGAAAGGGACCTCAGAAGAAAGAAGAAAGAAGCTGGAGCTGTCATCTAATGCATTGAGACTGGGGAAGGGCAAGTCTGTGGCCTAAACAGATATATCTGCCCTAGTTAGAAGAACTGCAGCTGCAAGAGTGGGATCTCCAGAGAACCTGCAACAGAAAGGGGAGAAGTCAGATTTAAACAGCTGCTATGTTAGAGAACAGAAAGTCTAGATCTCTAGGGACCAGCCACAACAGAACTTTCTGGCTTGCTCACCCTTTCCTCTCCTTTACATTCCATCCCTGGAGAGGTCAGAAAGGTTCCTAGCAAATGGTGAGGAGTATAAATGACAAAAAATGTCTGCCATAATCTCTGCTCTGACAGCAGGTTTCCATAGCAAACAGAATAGAAAAGCCTCAATTTTAAATCTGATTATTACATGAGGCAGGATGTTTAAATTATTGTTATGATTTACATCTAAAATGTCTCTCTCAAAGCCTGGTGTGTTTGGAAAGTGATTGGATCATGGAGGTGCCGTCACAGGATTCATCCACTGATGAGTTCAGTAGCTGAAAGTGCCGTGAGGAGGTGGTGTGTGGTTGGAGGTGATTTCTGGGGGCACAACCAAGAAGGGCATATTCTTGTCCCTGCTCCTCCCTTCTCTGCTTTTTAGCTGCTTCCTGGCTGACATGGGTTGAATAGCTTCCCTCTGCCTTGTCTCTCTTCCATGCTATTTCTGCTGTGGAGCCAGTTGACCATGAATTGAAACCACAAATCAAAATAAAGCTCAACTCCTTTATATTGTAGGTATCAGGTATTTTGTTCTAGCCTCAGGAAAGTGGCTAAGACAATTACTGACTTTAAATTATTTTAGTATGAATGTAAAACTGTTTGTACTTCTCACCTGCTTAATGTCATGGTCTCCTAGTGAATCTCCTGCTTTTATACTTCCATCATTGTTCTGCTATCCATCCTTAGTAATTTGGGGTATAGTTTCTTGAATCTCAACTCTGATCATATCACATTCTTTCTTAAAAAGAAGTTGGGGCTCAGATGGAGAAGATTCATCACTGAGAGTTCACCTTTGGAAGGTACAGCACTGACTGTGGATTTTTCCTTTCCTGTCTACTTCTTACCTGCTGTGGGCTGAGCAGATTTCCTTTGCTTTACCCTTCTATCATGCTAATTATGTCCTAGAGCCAGCCAACCATGTACTGAACTCTCTGAAAACATAAGCCAAATAAACGTCTCATCCTTAAATTGTGGGTATTAGGTATTTTGTGCCAGTGACAAGAAAGTGACTAATGCTATAGGGAACTGGGCATAGAATATATTAGTCACAGTTCCTGTCCTCATGGAGTTTGCACTTTATTAAATGAGAGGTGAGCAAAAGTAATTATAGTAAAGTGTGAGAATGTCAACAGATCAAAAACAGGCTGGAGAAAGCAGCAGTCTCCTAACCAGCATGCTTCAGAAAAACCATAAGCAATATGAAAGGTTCCTGAGACCTCTGCCATTCACCTGTCTGAAAGAAACCAGAAACATGACAAGACAAAGAAACAGCAAAAAGCCTCCAACTGCTGACCCAAGGAGTACAAGTCCAGGAGAGGTGAATGCAGAGGAGATCGAGGGCAGCAAACATGCAATATCAGACATGGCCTCATCGGAAATAAAGAAATACTTCTGGACCTCATTGATGAATTTAAATCTGAAATTCTAACTCAGGCGAAGCAAGATATAAGAAGATTAATAAAAGAAATGCTGGGCACTCCTCAAGAAGATACAAATGGAAGGATGGAAGAACCCAGAGAAAGGAGAGAAGCCTTTTGTGTGTGTGTGTATGTGTGTGTGTCTCTTTTTGAGACAGGGTCTTGCTACGCAGTTCAGGCTGGCCTTGAGCTCACTTTGTAGCCCAGGCTGGTCTTGAACTCACAGCGATCCTCCTACCTCAGCCTCCCGAGTGCTGAGATTACAGGCATGAACCACCATACCCAGCTGATGAGAGAAGCCTTTGATGAAGAATATAAACAAAATCTAGAATACATGAAATAGATCCAAAGAGAATATCAGGAAATTAAAAACTTGATTGAAAGCTGGCAAAACTTCTCAACAGAAACTAAAGACAGACTTTCAAAACTTGAAGATAGATTTGCAATGTATGATCACGAAAGGAAGGAACTCTTAAAAATAACAAGGAACCAGGAAATAGTTATACAAAGGCTAGAAGACAACAGAGGATTTATAACTTAAGAATAAAAAATGTGAATGAAGAATCAGGGATGAATACAAATGAAATAAAAAGGCTATTCACAGAAATAATTAAGGAAAACTTCCAAAGCATAGGAAATGGAAGTGATGTTCAGATATATGAGGCATACAGAACTCCAACCAGCTACAGCCAAAACAGACCTACACCGAGACATATAATAATCAAAATCGCAGAAATCCATCACAAGAACAGAATATTAAAAGCAGTCAGAGAAAAGAAGCAGATTACCTACAAAGGAAAACTCATCAAAATCACAGCGGACTTCTCTATGCAAACTATCAAATCAAGAAGAGCTTGGAGCAAAATATTCCAAGCCCTGAAAGAAAATAACGTCCAACCCAGATTGATGTACCCTGCAAAACTGTCTCTCAAAATTAATGGAGAGACAAGATATTTCCACGATAAAGAGGCACTGGGGGAGTTCGTTACCACCAATCCAATCCTGCAAGAATACTGAAGGACATTCTAGAGAGAGAGAAGATAATCTCCAGGAATTATGGCAGAAAGGCCTCAATGAAAGGGGCAGACAGTGGAATGAAGGAGAAAAGTAAACAACGACATAAAAATAGCATAGCAGAGATGAGGCAGAAACATTGGCTATATTGCTGTTTTGTCTTGACTGATTTTATTCAAATCTGGTATGCTTGAGTGTAACAAGTCTGGGAGTAGGGGCAACTACTCTGGGGATGGCAGGATTCAATAGGATACCCATTCTGGTTTGATTATGAACTGGCTTTGAAATCCTATAATGTCTCCAATGTTTGGTTTTTATTAATAGTGCCATGTACCACTAAGTTTAATTATACTATGCCTGACAATATAGACAATTTTATTGAAAATAACAAGAGACATCATAGTAACTACCATAGATCACCTAGTATTGTGGTTTTATATGTCCTTTTCATTTTGTGTTTCTCTAGGAATTTGTATTATTGACTTGTTTTGATTTGTTTTTCCCTCTAATACAGAAAGGCTAGGTATACATGAAGAGATTTATACATGTAAAGAACTTCTAAACAGTTTACAAGAATTGATTATAGTTATTGTAAAAAAAAGAGAGGAAAAGAAAGTATTCTAAAGGATATAACTGCATGTATGTTTGAGTGTGTAGGATTAATGGCCATATTACTAAGTTTTTGTTGGATAGATGAACAGAACTGATTGCAATCTCACTGTTTGAATGTCTACTTTGTATGCTTTACTTTTGTAACTTGAACAACTGCTTCTAGGAGGAAAATACGTAATTATCTACTAGTGATTTCTTACTGTTTTTTTTTGAAATTATGTATTATTTCTACCCTCTTTCTGTTTCATTTTTTTTCTTTAAATAAAAAAAATTTAAAAAAAGACTGCAAGTGTGAGAATGTCATGGTAGAGGATCTCCCAAGGGCTTTGGATGTACATAGCAATGGAAATGTCTAAAGCTTCACAATTTGGGTTTCTAGTATTCTATAATCCAAGGTAAACTTGGAAATAAAACATACAGACTTGGAAGTAAAACAAGTACTGGATGGTTCCAAATGCCAACAGACATAGAAATGGCATTATTAGGTAGGCATGTAATAAAGAAGGTATACACAAGAAAAGAACTGCGCTGACTAATGATAAATGGGCGAAATAGAGTTTCATAAATCAATAATGGAAGAAAAAAGGAGGAGAGAATTATCATTCACTTTTAAAGTCATTTATTGATTCCTATGATGGGTATAAAACATTTGTATTTTTCAAATAATGGTTGACAATGGATGTTGGTTTGATGCAGCCCTTCCATAATTGTGGTCAGAATGTGCCTCTTGGTGCCCAACAGTTAGAAGAGTAATTGAGCAGTGGCGTCCCTTTCTGAACTCTGAAATTCATTCTATGCTTCCCTAGAGGCTGTACTTCCTCCAGGTTGTTCCCAGCCAATGACACAATGTGTCAGGAATGCTGGAACTGATTTATTCCTTGGAGTCATGAGCTTTTCTGAAGGGTGACAGGCATGAGAATTCTTGGACAGCCTGCAAATTGCCCTTAGAATTGCAGGTAAGTCTAGGATACTGTCACCAATCTCCCTTCTTTTTCTCTCTATACAAGGTTAGACTTCCATTCCAGCCTCTCCTGGCATCTTGGTATTTTCTAGCTTAAGAGCTTCCTTAGTACATTTTTGGTAAACCTGGTCCTGTCTGGAATTTACTGCTCAGATACATTCTCAAAAAAGTATCCAGAGGATATGAACAGGCACCTGTTTTATCCAGATTCCATCAGGTTTCATAGGTGGGTGCAGCAATGGAGGGATGCAAACCAGGCCCTGTGCATGCATCACAGACACCCCTGGGTCAAGGTGTGGCTCTTCTACCTGTGCTGAGTGATCCAAGACAAGTTCTTTTTATTATTATTATTATTATTTTGAAGGTAGTAAAATACAACAGAACAAGACAGAACAAAGCCAATTGAGACAATGCAGTGAAATTGCTATAGAACGTCACAGCAGGTTACTGGGATATCAATAACAGTGTGATTGTATATCTCATTATCTTCACAATAGTTGTCCTTTCAATCAGGTATAGCAAAATCAAAACAAATACAGAACATTATAGAACTTATCAAAGCAGAATATCGAATAGAGCACTACAATTAATCAGAACAAAGCAAAACAGTGATAACAATATTTGCTTTCAAAGAGATGGTAGAAAGAAATCCCCCATATTTGCTACATTGCATATGGTCAACCTCCCATGAGATGCTCAGACCTCTGGCTCCCTTTTGCTAATGGGGGGTGGTGGGATGTTTGAGTCTCAGCCCATGCACCAGTAGGCTCATGGCTGCTTACCAGGGAGGCGAGCGGGCTGCTTTCTTTCCCAGTGCCCTGAGTTGCAATGTGGGGGGATCTTGGGAGACACTGGCTGGTTCTCCCTCTGGGGCACCTGCCACTTGCTCGAGCCATGGCTGCTTACCAGGGAGGTGAAAGGGTTGCTTTCTTTCCCAGTGCCCTAAGTTCCAACATGGGGGGATCTCAGGAGATGCTGGCTGGTTCTCCCCCTGGGGTACTCACTGCTTGCTCGAGCCATGGCTGCTTTGACAAGTTCTTAATTCCTGCTATCCTGTTTCTTCATCTGTAAATCCTGTTGCTCATTTTTTATCTCAAAGGTATTTTTGAGGGGATTAATTGGAATAGTAGGTAAGGACTTATGTATGTAACACATAATAAGCCTGTTGGACTGACCACAAATGGCTCTGTTCCCTCTTGTCTTCACCGTTAGCATCTTCACCCCCCACATAGAAAGTGTTAGGATTTGGATCTAAAATGTCCCCTTCAAGTGTCATGTGGTTGGAGAGTGATTGGATTATAGGGGCATTACTCTCATCAGTGGATTCACTCAATGAGTTCAGTCAATAAATGTGCTTTTAGGAGGTGGAGCCTGTTTGGAGTTGTGTGGGAATGACCTGGAAAAGTGTATTCTTGTCCCTGGCTCCTCTTTTTTTTTTCTGCTTCCTGTGCACCGTGGGTTGAGCACCTTTTCCTTTGCCACATAACACTAGCATATTGTTCCTGCTTGAAATCAGCTAACCATGGACAAAAACCATGAGCAAAAAAACTTTCTATCTCTAAATTGTCTGTTAGGTATTTTGTTCCCAAAATGATGAAAAATAGCTAAGACAAAAGAGAGACAAAGAGAGAAAAGAGGTCACCTGTTACACTAGGTCCCTCGGTGGACTATCTTCTAGCATTGCATCACCAAGTCCTATGGAGTTGGGTCCTTTGCTTTTCCCTCTTAACTCCTATTAATATCCCCCTCTTTGTTTTGATTGTGCAGGATCTTGTATGGTTCTCAGTGGATCTCCAGTGCCCCTTTTCCAGGAAATATACCCTCCATCCATAAGATCACCACAGGAGTTGCCATGTTGGTGCGCTATACTTCTGTCTCCTTATTATAGAGTTGAGGCCTATCTGAAAATGAGCCATTGATGGCTTTTTTAATGTGTTAGTTTTCTCATAGCTGAGACACAATACCCACAATTTAAAAGAGAGGTTTAATTTGCTTATGGCTTAAGTTCATGATAGGTAGCAAGGCAGAGACCAGGAAGGGCGTGGTAGAGCAAGGTTGTTTAATTCTTAATGAGTTGGTGGGGTTGGAAGTAGACATAGTCTTTAATGTCACATCTCCAAGATTCATCCCTACACATCTATAAGTGTGTTCCACCAATCCCTGGGGTGGATCCCAAACTCAATCCAGTTGAAATGCACTCCAGTTGTCACACTTAGGAATTTTAGACTTAGAATCAGATGTCAGATTTGTCTCTTTCTGACAGAAAGATGTCAGATTTGTCTCTTAGAGCCTGAGCTCTAAGGCTATTGACAGCTGTATTTTCCACTGTGGAGGGAGAAATCCTGGTCACAAGAAAGTGAAAGAATGTGTTTGCTACGTGAGAGGGAGAGATTAAAGAGATCTGACAACATTCAAGTCCTTGACTTTGGTTATTCTTCATATTTTTTGAGATGCTCCCACATTCTCATAACCAACTCCCTATGTGAGCTTGAGTAGTGTTATCTGTTACTTGTGGCCCAAAGAGTTCTGACTACTGAAAACATGTTCTTGTTACATGCATCTGTCCTGCCTTCCCACCTTGACTGTGAGACTCTCAGGACCACATACAACCCTTTACTCTGTTTCTGCTTACAGGGCCCAGAATAGTGCCTGGCCCTGCAGCTGCTTCAGACAGATGTGCAGCTGACAATGAGGCTCAATCAAACACTCTGCTCATGGAAGGTTTCTATATATTCCACACATGATGTCACAGGACCATTTTAAATCTATACTCAATATTCTGGTTTAAATATGCTAAAAATGTTCTGTGGCAAGGACCACAGACCCTTTCAGAAAAGAGCTTCTGGTAGGTATTTTGTATTTAGCATGGTAGATTTTGAGAATATGTTTCTAGGAGAATTGTTGTACTTAAAATGAAGCAATGTCATCACCTGTCTCTCTCTACCCTACGTCATCCTGAACCTCTCCTGCACCACTGAGCAACCTACTTATCAAAGATGTCACTGAAACCACAATCAACTACTTTGAGAGTATAGGTATGTAGAGAGTTTCAATATTTCTTAAAATTTTTCACATACATTTTTCTATTGAGTCCTTGTTAGGGTATTAAAAACCTCAAGGACAGATGTCTTATTTTTCATACAAAATCTAGCATGGGCTGGGTTTTCTAGTAAACATTTGGACCCAGATTCTGCCAGTGTTTAGTACATGCCTTCTATGAGCCTGGGCCAGAGGGCTCTCTCATGTGCTGTCTCTTTTAGCTTAGGAACCCCATGACCCAGGATTTGTGATCCCCATTTAATAGATGAGCAATAAGCACACACACAGAGGTCAAATAATTTGTGCTAGACCATTCAGCTGCTCAAGGTCTGTGCTAGGATTTTTTTTTTAAATCTTTTTTGAGACAGGGTCTTGCTATGCAGTTCAGGTTGGTCTTGAGCTCATATTGTAACCCAGTCTGGTCTCAAACTCACAGTGATCATCCCACCTCAACTTCTCAAGTGCTGGGACTACAGATGTGTACCACCACATCCAGGTTTGTGCTAGGATTTAGCGCTACTTCTAGTTCAATTCCCATGTAGCATAGGTAATAATGAGTGATGAATTGAAGACTTTCATGGATGAGATGTTCTTTCAAAAAAGAGAAAGTAGGAATTATTCCTTCAGGTTGAGGAAAAATTAGTCTAAGCAAGTTTTCTCTTCCTGATTCTAGGGCTGCAACTTGGGTAAGATGAGTGGGAAAAATGTAAGGAAGTGTTGAAAGACTCAGTCATTAAGAGAGATGATATTTTAATGCAGCAATTTAAGAAAAGCAAATGAACAAGATATCAACATTTAAATTAAAGACAGAATTTGTTGACATGGCCAAGATTTGGGTGAGGTGAATAAGATGAGCCATGCAAAGGCAGGGTTGGACCATGAAAGGTAAGGAGGAAGACACTGTCTTGAGTTCATCAGAAGCCATTTGTCTTTGTCCTTGACTGGGACAGACCACTGTCTCCCCCTACTTTGCAGTGAAGTGTGTCTAGTCATTGGAAGGCCAGTGAAATTGATGTGAGCCACTCAGACTTGGCCATAAAAATACCCAACATTCAACTTTTCTTTCTGTTTTCCCTCTCCTGGCTTGATACAGATGAGCATATGAAGATGACCCTAGAGAAAGATTGAAAATGACAGAATCAGCAAATGAAAAGAATTTGGAAAATGATATCACTAGTGGGGAAGAACGACACTCTCTGCTCAGATTAAAGCCTTTCCCCCATTTTAACACTTTAAGGAAATATAAAACCTTTACATTGTTATCCACTAAAATTTTGGAGGTTTTGTGCTTCAGCAGTGCACATTACTTCTGCTCAGAATTTGTTACCAGAAGTGGGGTGTTGATATTGCAAAAACTTAAAATATGTGATATGGTTTAGTAATTATGTGGTGTACAGTAAGGAAACTGATTTTAGAATGACTTAGTCTGTTTCTTGTTGCTAATAAAATCACAGACTAGGTAAATTATAAAGTTTCTGTCGACTGATAGTTCTTGTTCAGGGTCAAGCAGCTTCCTTTGGTGATGACCTTTTGCTGGCCAAGTCCTGAGATATCACATGGTGAGAGACAGTGAGTGCATGAGACACCAAACTGACTTTTATAGCAGACTCATTCTTGATACAATGCATTAACCCATGAGCTAATTAACCCATTAATTGCATGAATGGCCCAATCTCCAGTCTACTAGGTCCTGTCTAGTTCAATCTCATGGTTCCTCATAGTTCCCTTATGAGGGAAATTAAATTTCAACCTGAATTTGGGAAAGAACAAACAATATTCACACCATCAGATGGAGCCTGGAGATAGGAAAACCCAAGATATACAAGAGTAAAACATTTGGTGAAAGTATTACCTGTGATAACTTGGAAGGCAGGCCGCATACCTCCTGAGCCCACTGCTCTGGGAACACAGTTGGAAAAGGCCAGAACAGTAATATGAGCTGGATTTTACTTTTTGCTTTTGGTAATATATTTTAAGAAAGAGTTGAATTCAAGAGAGGCTTGACTGGTTAGCTTTAAGAAAATTCCTGAGCCCTTGAACTTGCACAGGAAAAAGGCAGCTGTTGCAAATGTTGTACAACCTTAACCGAGGGAATATCCTACAACCCAATTCAGATTTGGCATGGAAGAGACTGGTCAAGAAATAATCTCTAAAAGTCCAGAGTAGGGAACCACAGAAAGTAATACAAGAGTCAGATTCTCCCAGAGAACTGAGTCAGCACATAATTCAGAAAATCTTCCCACTTCTCCTTTTCCTCTAAATCCTAGTAGCACATTATGCCTTAATCTTTGCTGGTCTTCTGCATGCTCTCTGAAGGCTGGAGTAGTGTGCAATGTGTTGGATGGGAGAATTTTATAGTCTTTAGCCCAGTAATTCCATGTCTAGGAATCTGTCAAGGAAAGAATTAGATGTGGAAATAAAATTTTAAAATAAAGGTATCCAATGCAATGTTATTTAAATAGTTAAAAATTGGATACTACCTAAATGTCCAAAGGTAAAGGGAATAAATGATTTAGGAAATACATAGTATATTTATATGGTGGAATATTATTTATTCATTAACTTTCTCATTTGAATAGGAAAAGTTTTTTTAATGACTTGGGGAAATGCTTATGATGCAAAACTGTATGTATATCAAGATTTCAATTATGTACAAGATATATGCCCAGAAAAAAACAGTAAAGAAATGCATGAAAATGTTTCTAGTGATTATAAGGGGAATTGCAGGGATCACTAGAAATAATGTCTTTGGAGTTTGGGTGATATACAGATATTCCACAGTGAGTATAAATTGCTTTTATAATTAGAGGATAAAATCCTCTTTAAAAGAGAAACAATTGATGAAATTCTACTTAAACTGACCATTCTTCCTGTTTCAACATCTAACTTGATGTATTAAAGGCAACATTGACCTGAGAATCAGATCAGAGTTCTAGATGAATCTGCGATGTTACCTTTGGTCACACTTGGGCTTTTCCCCTCAGTTTGTGCAAAGGGGGTGTATAAGATAAAACTGACCTGGCTTGTCCAGTTGAAAAGTCTATACAGATATGCTGACTCATTCGCTAATATATCATTTCTTTTCATTCCTGAAGGTAAAACTAACCCCAAAATCTTGGAGCCCAATAGACTTTGAAATTGGCCCTTATTTTAATTCTCAAGTTCTTAGCATGAGAGCAACATTCAATATGGTTTTGAAATATCTCATGCAAAAAAAGTGCCAGAGTCATAGACTGAAATATTTATTTGAATATAAATGAACTCAGATTTGCCAAAATACGTTCCTCCTGTTGTCATGGACACAAATGCCTGACTTTCTGATTTGCATTTCTTTTCTAATGGGTACAATATGTTTCAGCTCCTCATTGGTGCTAGGATTGGATTTGAGAAACTCACCATTCTGTGAGCTCCCCAAAATGTCAGCCATAGGGAACTGTCATGGTTTTAATTCTGTTTCACCTAGCCAGCCTGAAGAAAGTTTGCACCCCTGTGTGGTCAGGACAGGGGCTCTGAGGCCTCCTGACCTCTCGCTACCAGCATCCCTCGAAGGTATAAACTAGGTTTTAGAGGTGCCAGGATGCCTGTCTTGGTATCTTGCCCAGCCCGCGCTGACCCCCACTTCTTTTGGAATTCCTCTTTGCTCTCTTACTCTGTAAGGGTGGGGATTGCAGGGATTCTTTTCTTGTAAATATTCCTGGTCCCTGGCAGCATCAGCTCCTTCTCCTGTGTTTCCATCTGTCCCTTCCTCTAAGTACTCAGAGTCACATTTCACTAACTCCTTCTTTTTAGTCTTCACTCCAAAAAGGACAATCCCTGAATCCTGACAATTCTACCTCTAATGACCTTTCTGCTTTCAAAAATGTCCATGTAACAGGGACAAAAACTCTTTCAAAAATTGTAGGGGGATTTCTCTTGAAATCCTTTAATAGTTTAATCCTGATATTAATAGAAAAGTCTAAAATCTTGATTGTGACTTTCAAGGACTGCCCAGCTCCTGTCCCTTTTACTGATCTCCTGTCCTGCCCCTCTTCCAGACATATAGGCTGCCTTCGTGTCTTTCCTCTGTGCCAACTCCACCTCTAGTCTTGGCACTCACTTCTCCTTTCCATGGAGCACTTCCTTTCCCCCTCTTTTTCATGCCTTCCCTTTAGTGCCTCTAGTCCAGGGCTTCCTCCCCTGACATCTTGAGATTATGTATTCTGTAGATAGATAATACTTGTGAACCCTGGGCTCTTCCTCTATGGACATTTCACAGGTGGAATTAAATGCTTATTTAATGTCTATCGTTTCTGCCAATTGGTGAGCTCAATGACAGCCCAGATAATGTCTATTTAGTTTGCAATTAGGCCTCCAGCCCCTTATGGGGTGTTGGGAACATGGTAGGTGCTTGATATTCATGTGAATGGCAGTGAGTCCTGCAGACTGTCAAAATAAGTGTCTAAATAAAAACTTTGTTTACAAAGCCCCAACCTGAAACTCTCCTCTCCCCTGATAAAACCAAGTAACTCAAAACTTATCCCTAGCTCATTGCTTATCAAAAAATGGCTAAGTTCTCCTGTGCTGCCATGTACTAGTCCACTGCAGTCTGACTTCCAGCCTGTCTTCTTAACCTCATTTCTTTACTCCTGCCTGGACTTTGGGAGCCTGGGCATGCCCAGCTCTTTAGAACCTTGTCATCTCATTGAGTTCAGAGGCTTGGCTCTTCCTCTTGGATCTGAGCTCCTAGCAAGGCTTTATTTCCATTCTCATCTCTTTCCAGGGAGTCCTGCAAATGAAGATGGGGAAGGACTCTGAGCACAGGATGAGCTGTCAGTAATAATGCGCTGCTTCATTTTCTATCTGATTCTAGTGCACCAATGTGTGCTTCTCCAGCAGGGTCCCCTTGACACACACTGACTCTTGGAGAGGACAGTGGAGAATGTATGGTCTTGTTTCAGAGTGCCTGAGTTCAAATCCATGCCCAACTGCTTGTTGGCTGAGTGACTTTGGACCAATCACCATACCTCCATTTCCTCCCTCATCTGGAAGATGGGGAAACCAGTAGTACCTATGCACAGGGCTGTCATGGGGACTAAGGGAGGAATCCTGAGCACAATGCCTGGCATGCAGGAAGCACCAACACCAGTTAGGGGTCCTTGGTAGGGTGCTGTAAAAAAAAAAATCTAGGGTCAGAAGGTACCTGCCTTGCTCTCAGCTCTGTCTCTCATACCTGAAAGTGAGCTTGACACATGGTAGGTGCTTAAGGAGTGCTTATTATGAGAGTTAGTTTGCTGTTATTGTTAATAACATGTAAAAGTATTCACTAAAGCTTTTAAAGTGAATGAATGGATGCATGAATGTCTCTCTAAAGCAAGAGGGACACACATTCACTGTGTGTATAGTACACACACTCGCTGAAAGACAGAGGGGTATATTTTGATAAAACCAAATATATGGACACAGACCAGGGAAGCCTGTGCTTTGCATTTTCTGAAATATCAACCAGGTTTTCTAGATTTGAACAGCAATGGCATTTCAGAACAGGCATGTGATGGGAAATACTGTTCATTCATCTCCCTCCTGTCTCAGGTTCTCTTCCGGGTTTCCTGGACACAGATGAATTAGGCATTGTCTGTGACAGTGGTGGCAAACCTAAGGTACTCGTGTTATTAGGTTTTTCTTTTAAAACTAAGATACAAGTTGTTCTTTTTTTTCCTAAACTAAAAACTCAGTATTCAGTTTTTAATTGTGGTGTTGGCACTTTTAAATAAGTGGATATTAGGTTGTGGTTTAGGCACTCATCTCTAAAAAGGTCATCATCACTGGTCTATTGCTCAATGAGCTCCCATCTCACAGGTGTGAGCCAGCACAACTGCTGGAGAATCTTCTCCACCCTGTGTGCTTCCAGCTCCAGCTCTGTCCCTTGCTGAGTAGGTCCCCCGAGTATATCCCTGTCTCTGTAGCTTTCATGACAGAGTTGGACCAGATCAGTAGTTATCAAAATCCTTGAGAAGAGAAACCCTTTACTTCAGTGAAAATGTCACGTAGGAGCTGAACGTGTAAAGCAGATGGAAAGGGAGCTGATGGGGAAGGAGAGACAAGCTCTGTCTGTGTGCTCAGTACCAGGAGGCCCTGGAAACCCAAGTGTTCAAAGACTGGTGAAGGGGCCTTCAGCATTATTCATGATCCTGAGGTCCTACAGTGTAAGCAGGCCTGTCTTGGACTACCCAAGGAGGTTTGCCTGTTTTTTTAGTTTAGTTTTTAAAATAAATTTAATTTTGGAACAGTTTCAGATGTACAGAAAAAGTGTGAAGTAGTATGGCTGTGCACACCCTCTTTCCCTATTATTGACGTCTAACTACCATCTATTAGTATGGTGCCTTCCTCAGAAGACAATCAGTTTTGGTACATTGTTGTTAACTGAGGTCCATCCTTTATTCAGTCTTAGTTTTCCCCTAATGTCCTTTTTTTTAAAAAAAATGTCCAGGACCCGATCCAGGTTCCCACAAAATATTTAGTACTCATATCCCTAATTCAGGTCCTGTTGGCTGTGAAAGTTTTTATCTTAGTTATCTAAGGCTGCTATAATGAATATGTCATAGACTGGATAATTTAGAGAATATTTATTTCTAATGTTTCTGGATGTCTGGGTCTGGAAACTCTAGGAGAAATATACTAACAGATCCAGTGTCTAATGAGGTCTCACATCCTTGTTTGCAGATGCCTGCTGTCACTGGAGGCTCATGTGGTGGAGAGCACAGAGCCAGAGAAAGCTCTTAGTTTTCTTCTAATAAGGGCACTAATTGCATTTGTGAGGGCTCCATCCTTGTGACCTAATTTCTTCCTAAAGTCCCCACTTCCTAATGCCATAATATTGGAAGTTAGGATCTCAACATGTGAATTGGTAGAAGGGGTGGGGGACAGAAGGACACAAATATTCCCACCATAAGGGCTAGACATTCCTTTTTTTTTTGATGACCTTGATAGTTTTGAAGGGTTCTGGTCAGATAAATATAAGAAATCCCTCAACTGGGATTTGTCTGATTTTTTTTTTCTGCATTTCTTAGTTTCTGGGAGGAAGATCAGAGATAAATTATCATTTTAATCACACCATATTAAGGGTTCATACAGCAGTATGACCTTGGTCACCTGGCTGAGGTAGTGTTTGTCAGAGTTCTCTGTGAAGTCAGTCTTCAATCTTCCTGCCCACATCTGCTCTTTGGAAGGAACCCTTTCCAAGAAGCTTGTACTCTACTCTATGAGGACTATCTTCATAAGCAATTTGGAATCCTTCTGCAGGGAGATTTGTCTCTTTTCTCCACTTATTTATTAATATACTCAGTTTAAGGCCATCTCTGACCTATGATGGTGTGAAATAATATTTCTTGACTTTAAGATTATGCAAAAGCCATACACATTCAGTAGAAACTGTACTTCAGATTTTGAATTTGGATCGTTTTCATTCCGATGATAACTTCTAATGATGCTGAATGAATGACAGTCCCTAGTCAGTCACACAAAAGTGGGAAGATGCAACCAATATTCTTTACTTCAGTTTAGCCAGCCTTTTGGCGAGGGGAATAGATGTTCAATAAATGATGGGTTGTTCAACACTTTATATGAAATAGACGTGTTAGATGATTTTGTCCAACTGCAGACTAATATAAGTGTTCTGAGGTGGTATAAGCTAAGCAGTTATGTTCAGTAGTTTAGGTGTTCTGTGGTTTGGATTTTGAATGCCCCATGTGTTAAAGGGCTGGTTTCCAGGGTGTTGCTACTGAGAGGTGGTGGAAATTTTAAGATATAGGATTTAGTGAGAGGTCTTTAGCTCACTGAAAATATGCCCCAATGGTAGGATCTGGCTCCTTCCTCGTTCTTTTGCTGATTAACTATGAGGTGAGAGACACACCACCATGGTGTGCTGCCTCACTCACTGCAAGCCCAAAGCCACAGGGCCAAGTCACAGACTGGGATCTCTAAAAGTGTGAGCCAAAATATACCTCTCCTCGTTATAGTTGGCTTGTCTCAGGCATTTGTGGTAGTGATGAAAGCTAATAACACAGGTATATTAAATGCATTTTGACACAATATTTTCAATTTACTGTAGGTTTTTTGGGACACGATGCCATCATAAATTGAGAAGCATCTGTATTTACTTTAGTCTGGATTTATAGACTTTTCTTTTATCCTTTGGGGTCTAACTCAATGTAGTTTTATTTCTTTTGTTTAAATTTTACTCAAGGGGCTTTCATTGCAGATGGGCTTGTCTAGCATACAGTTCTGGGATGGGAAAGAGAAAGTGGGCAGAGAGTAAGAGTTGGTTTAGGAGTGGGACGGGGACTGAGTTGTGGGAGACCTTCACTCTCTGTGCCTCCTGCTATAGTGGGCTCCCTGGCAGCTGCTACTGAGGACATTTTAATAGGTTGATAAAAGGGAAAAACCCCTCCCATCCCTGTTCACTACCTCAAAAAATTAAAAAGAATTAGACAAAGAAGGTCTACCTATCTAGAGGCTACTTCCTCTTCCCCTGGGTGTTTTTGATGGCAGGATGTAAAGGGGCAGCCACGTGAGCTCATATCCTTTCCTGGTAATTGTGTCACATGTGGAAAAGCTTCCTGATACAACCAGTGAGAAATGCAAATGGCAAGTTTCCATGGTCACTTGCATATGTTCCTCTAGAGCAGGTGCTTAGATGCTCTTTAGTGGCATGTCCGTGTGTGTGCATGCATGTGTGTATAGACCATTCCTGATGATTTGTGGGTCTGCAGGAGGGGTGACAAGAGCAGCTAGGTACTTAGCTGCTGGAGGCAGGAGGTCAGAGTGTGTCCCTACTTGCCCTTCATCAGCTGGCCACAGGACACTG
The DNA here is from genome assembly GCA_004027455.1 of Hydrochoerus hydrochaeris. Classification (NCBI taxonomy): domain Eukaryota; kingdom Metazoa; phylum Chordata; class Mammalia; order Rodentia; family Hydrochaeridae; genus Hydrochoerus; species Hydrochoerus hydrochaeris. The sequence goes on along the minus strand of PVLA01000458.1, from coordinate 46,065 downwards.
GGCAGGACACTGCTTTCTCTAAGGTTCTGTGGGGAACTACTTAGACTGCTTCAAAGCTCAGGGGTATATAAGGACATTTGAGGATGTGACCCCATTTGCCTTGTGCAGGCACACAGTGGAATACAGCTATATAATCATGACAGCACAAGTAAACACTCATATGCTGGTTAGGACACTGTAAGAATGTAAATATGAGATAACAACCTGTATAAGAATTATACAATAAAGATGCAGGTGGCTCTTGCTCTTGTGCTCTGCTTTGCTCCATGCTGCCTGCTACTGTTGCTGTCTTGCACACCTGTGTTCTTTAATGTTGGGATCTCACCCTAGAAAATCTTCCTTGGGCCCACTGAGCAGGCCAACAGGTTCTTACCAGGTCATGGGTGCCATGCTAAGGGCTTTACATGTGTCATCTCATTTCATGCCCACAAGAACCAGAGAAGTCAGCATTATTGCAGGCAGATAGCTGAGCTCAAATTTGAATATTTTAAATCATAAAAAAATACATCAAATGACCGTTCTATTTTTAAGTGTGTCATTTGATGACATTAAGTTCATCTACAAGTTTTCTTTTTCTTTTTCTTTTTTGCAACCATTACCACCATCTATCTTCAGAACCTTTTTTGTCGTCTCATAATTTATTCCCGTTAAACAACAGCTCTCCCATTCCCCAGTCCCTGGTTCTACCTCCTAGGTCTGGAACTTTAATAGTTATGAATGCAGATACCCAGGTAGATTCCTGGGCTCAAATTCTACATCACTCAGGCAATTTTTGTCTGCTTTCTGTGCCTTCAGTATCCCATCTGTGAAAGGAGAAACTGATAGAATTTGCACGAGGAAGGAGATTGTCATCTGAAAGATGATCCTTGATAGGAAACCTGTACAGGCAGAGCTGGGACAGTTTTAGTAGGCAAATGAAGACAGTTCAAGCTCTGAGCTCAGACCTTGTTGAATCAGTTTACAAGGGAAAAGATTTAATACAGGATTTAATAAAGCCTATATAATTTAGAGTATTATTTTAATAGCTATCCAAAGAGTCAAATGTAGAAGAGTATGGGAGATCTCTATCTCTATGTCTTGGATCCTATGACAATGTTCTGCACAAGTCCTGCTGAAGACCTACAGCCCATGACAATGCCCTTCACGATCCAGCTGGAGGCCTACAGCTCATGGCAATGTCTCATGCAAGTCTGTACCAAGGATTTGTACTGGGTCTGCAGGAGGGGTGACAAGAGCAGCTAGGTACTTAGCTGCTGGAGGCAGGAGGTCTGAGTGCCCAAAAGTCATCAGTGATAGAAGCTAGAAAGTCTGCACCAGTGGGATGAAGGATCTGTGCCAGCAGGCTGAGAGAACCGCACTGGAGCCAGGAAGCAACACTTGGGTAAGGACACCCCAAAGACACTGCAGCCATCCTCAGTGACAGTGGGGACCCACACTCCCCTAACAATAACAGCTAAGTTCACATCAGGAAGCCAATGTGATAAGCTTCTCCAGGAAAACTACCGGCACACCAACTTCCCCTCCAATTCTTTTTTTCATGCTGTTGGCAGTAATCCTCAGGTGGCCCTTCCACACCCAGCACCTTCCACAATCAGCACACTGACTCAGTTCAGCTGGGTGTTACAAGTTCACCATTAGTTAATGTCCCTACAACCATTAGTTAACCCACCACAGGCCTCCCTGATTTAAAGTGGAGCATGATTTTTTAAGCCAGTAAAAACAGGGTTTTCATTATTAATGAATGTGAACAAGTTTAGGCAGAGAAGTGCAAGGGAACTAACACTGGCCACTGTTATCATAGCATTGCAAGGGAAAGTTAATTCACACCAGCAAACAAATTATTTCCCACTGCGAGGAGGCTGCTGTTTACACATCACCAGTGCACTAATTGCAGAGGACTCCACTCTTCCTCAAAGCAGGCTCCCTGGGACCAGTTTGTGAGCTTTTGTGGGTGAGGCTTTTTAGTTGGATGGTACAGTGTTTTTCTTTATAAAACTGTTCTGTGATTTAGACTTTTCACGTTACCTTGGTGCTAACCAGTCATATGATGATCTGGTGCCAGGCACATGCTTGGCCTGGGGGATAGAAATGAACAGCTCAGGGTGACCATTCCCTCTACTGGCAGGGGTGGTGCAGGCTTGAGGAGAGGCAGGCAAGGTGAAGGGAGAGCGTTGGGGAGGGAGGACTTCTGGGCTGAGGCTTCTCAGGAGAAAGTCAGAGTTGACCTTGGATGATGGGTTTGGCTTGATTTGGAACTGCTTGTCTTATATCCCCTCATCTATCCTTCTCATTCATGTCTGTCCAGCTTTCTTTTCTGGCTGTCATTTGTACTTCCTATGGTGCTCAAATCAGAGTCCAGGGACTCTGCTGTAGGCAGCAACCCCCGTCAGTGCATGCTGGCCCTGTGAGCTGCAGAAAGGTGAAAGGCTGTCCCTTCTTCCAGTGCTGAGGACTCATGCCAGGCAGGCTGGTAGAGCAGTAGTTCTCAAACCTGCTGTCCATTAACATTACCTTGGAAGTTAAAAGACAACAAATCCAACTTATTCCTCAGTCCAGTGCCAGACCAATTAAATCAGTAAGGTAGAGAATCATAGCTATAGAGTTTTCTAGGCATCATTCCCTTTGCTCCACGGGATCCATGATGCCAGTATGCTTTACATGGATGTTGGAGGCTTCTGTTTTACTGTTTTTCTCTCATCGATGAGTACAGCTAATTCATTACTTAAATCAACCAACTTTTATTGAGTATCTATACCAAGCACAGAGCCATAATTTGGGGGTCCAGACATGTATGACATAAATTCCTGCCCTCAAAGACATCTGAGCTAGACTAAGAGGCTGCCTGAAGTGCATGGAGCTCTGATATGACCAGGTTTGTATGAGGGGAGGAACACAGAGGGGCTGTGGAGGGCTCATCTGGGGGGGTCCCTAGAAGAGATGGCATCAAAGGTGGACCTTGGACTTTATGGGGGAGAGGGAGCAGCAAGGGCAAAGGCCAGAAGTGTGAAGATGGGCTTTGCATTTGTCACTTGGTGTCTGGCACTTGGATAAGAGGCACTTGGCATTCAGGAACTGCTGTTAATCCTGTGAAGCAACAGTATTTTAATCTCCTGTTTACAAATCAGGACACTGAGACACAAAGAGGTTGAGCAACCTGGCTAAGGCCACAGTCAGTGGAAGAGTTTGTATCAAAACAGCTGGTCCCAAAACAAAAACTAGCAAAGGGCCTAGGGAAAGTGTAGGGATGTGGTGTGACCAAAGTAATGGCCCTAGCATGACCTCATATTTGTAGACTATGTATATGGTGCTGCATGATTTCTAAAACATACTTCTCCTTGTGCCCAACAAATTCTGGCTGAGCTGACCGTCACCTCTAGCCCTCTGAAGCCAGATGGTAATAAGGTCAGTCAGAGGCTAGGGGACAGGGGCAGTGCAGTGAAATTTCTGTACAGGGTCACTAGACTTGGAGCTCCCATGCCAGGCTGTGAGGTGTGCAGGCTCCAAAGGGGAAGTATGTTCTGCTGTGATAGCCTAGAACACAGATGGCATCATTTGGTGACTGCATGGATTCCTGTAGTGGAAAATTGGAAAATATCATTAATTTGGAGCAATACAGGTGTTCATTTGGTGATAGCTTTGGGACCTAAATAATAGCTGATAGTCCTCATTTTCACTGAGCTTTCCATGATTATAATGCTTTATAATATTTTATAATTGACATTCTTATGGAAAAGCTAAGAGATAACATTTTTACTTATATATTGTTTTTGGAGATAGGATCTTGCTGTGTTGCATAGACTGGTTCTCAAACTCCTGGGCTCAAGCCATCCTCCTGTCTCAGCTTCCTCATTAACTGGGCCTAGAGGTACTCACCACTGTGCCCAGTTTTCAAAGGGATTGCTTTTAAAAGGCAAGAACTCTAGGCTTCAGGGATCTATTTGCCCAGGTAGGAAAATACACGACTGCTTGTAAGAGCAGTAGGATAGTAGGAGAGTCTCATAATGTGCAGGGCCAAGTTGTAGCCTAGAGCTCCGCAGGAGGCCATTTATAATTCCCAAGGCTAGTTTTGAGGGCCAAGGATCACTTGGTACTATAATCGAGTTCAAGGGGAAAGCTCTCATCACATACTTACAATGACAAAAGTGAAGATTTGTTTAAAATCCACATCTCTGGAATTCCTCTCTTGCAGAGACAAATGAACTAATTTGAGGGACAGGCCCAGTCTGTGTTAAACACAAAGAGGATGGGAGAATTAATTAAAGAGGAGGGGCGGGATTGAGCGCAGCGTCTGAAGCCTTGGAGCATGGTTTGACACATCTCTGACAGTCTCGGGCCTTTGTGCTGGGATGTGCTTCAGATGTGTCCTCTCTGCATGAGGCAATGAAGAAATTAGATGAGCAGACACCATAGGAGGCACTAGGGGACTGCATACAGGCTGGTCTGTGTGGCACCCGAGGATGGCTAGAAAACATAGCCTCTTTTGGAAGGAAGTAGCCCTAAAGGGGCCAGCATGGCTGGCAGGGGTGGCTGGTCTTTCTTGTCCCCTCGACCCAGTGGCCAGGTACATCTCTATACTCTGCACATGTGGACCCAGAAGCTGTTTTCAGGAGTCATGTAGTTAAGCCTGGCATGTTTGAGTTTGAGACCTCTCTTCAGGAAGGTAGCTTGCAATTGACCTGCAGCCAGGTGGACCTGAATTTGAATCCTGGCTCTGTCTGTTTCTGGCTTTAGTTCCCCTATCTGTAAATTGAGAGTGGTCAGTACTTACCTTACTATGTAACTTTGAGAATCAGTGAGGTTTAGCCTGTTGCTCAGGGAATGCTCACAAAAGGTAGTGTTAGGAGAGTGTCCCTGCCTTGGAGGGGATCACATACATGCTGCTTAAAAATGTAGGTGTTACTACCATACACACATAGTGAGCCCAACTGGTCAGAAGAGGAAACAGCTACCACTGAAAGAGAACTTGTCACTCTCTGCTCCTGGGACCACAACATGCTGCTGCTCCAGTGTCTGTCCAGAGTTCAGTCAAAAGCCTTTGCTGTGGTTTCTGTAGGAAGAAAGAGTCAAGGTGGGGAAGCAGTCTCAGGGCTGCCATCAAGCACTGGGTGGTGGTGGGGCACTGGGCTTTAGGGGCCATCTGGAATTCCTGGTTTGTGGTGCATGTGATTATGGCAGGGGATGTTGGCCCAGAAGCCTGTGAGAGCCCAGTCAAAGAGGGCTTTGGACTGATGGCTTTGGTGTGAAAGGTTTGTTGCCAGGGAGCAGTCTGGCATTTCTAGAAATTTGCTGGCCTTGGGAGGGACAGTCTCTCCTCAGTCTGAGAGTCTTCAGATGCCAGAGCATTAATAAAACAGAATAAGAAAATATGGTTAATATGCATGAAGAAGGCAGGCAGGCAAACAGGTCATTGTGAACACTGTGATGTAGGCCCCAATCCAGGGGTGGACACTGAGCAACAAGAAGGCTCCCAAGAGGCAGCTGTGACCTGAGCCAGATGAAGTGGGGAACAACTTGACCAGCAGAGACAAAGCCCAGAGCTGTGAGCAGGCTGGGCTTGATAGGCAACAATCACATGTGACTGAAGCATCAGGGCAAAGGGAGGCAAGGTGAGTATCGGGGACAAATCTGCAGAGATCAACCAGGGCCTATTCCTAAAAAGCCTTGGGTGTTCTGACAAGGATCCTGTAGTCAATGCTGTAGGAAAGTGTGTGTGTGTGTACAAGACAAAAAAGTGCATGTGTGTGTGAATAAGTGAGAGAGGACATGTGTATGCATGTGAGTGTGAGTACACATATGTGTGAGTATATGCATGAATGCGAGAAAAAAGAGTCTGTATGTATATATGAGTATGTGTGTACATAGCATGAACATGAGTGTGTGTGTGTGTGTGTGTATGAGTGTGTTGTGATGCAATAGCCTGAGCAGGTAGGTATCCTGGTTCAGCACCATTTGGTGGTGCATGTGGTTGTAGAGCTGGGGTGCTCTATCTTGGTGGCATATGTGACTCACATTAGGGCCCCTGAGGAGCTCACTAGAAACACTGATGTCCAGGCCCCTCCACAGTCCATTGACATCAGGATGTGTAGAGGTCAGATACTGGACACACAGTGAAAAGTTCCATGAGTGACTGTAATACCTGATTGAGGTCGGAGACTGGTGAAGAGGTTGATAAAATGGTTCAAAAGAGTGATTTCAAACTGCAGATTGCAAACCATCTGTAGGTCGTGACATTAATGAGCCAGGGTTATCACTTTAACAACAAATAAACCACATGAGAGTAAAAACCAGAATCACATGTATTAGGTTGCTAAGTGACACTTTGGTTTACACAAGCACATGTGTTGAGTAGAGGTATATAGCATTTTTCACAGTATAGTCTTCCCCAACTTAGTCTGTAAGAAACCAGTGGACCCAAGGTCTGAGTATCCTACGAGCCCTTTAGAAGTGACCCAGGTCTGAGACTGGCAACAACAACTGGGGATCATTTGGCATCATTGCTTTTGTGGTAGGTGATATCTTGAGTACTAGGCACCACAACAGGCACAGTGTGTTAGTATCCTACTCCCCTAGAACAAAGCACCCCAGATTTAGTGGCTTATAAGAATATACATTTATTTTCTTCTTGTTCTCTTCTAGACTCAAAGTCTTAAATAGGCCATCTTTGTCTAAAATCAAAGTGTTGGCAGAGCTGAATTCCCTTTGGAGGATCTTTGGGAGAATCCATTTGTTTTGTGTATGTATCTTTCTTGACTTGTAGCCCCTTGCTTCATCTCTAAGCCAGCAGTGTAGCAAAGATTATATCCTTGGCATGTAGCACATTTAACATACCAGCCTTTGGCAAACATTAGTTTTGAGCAAATATATCCTGACTTTTCTGTTTTAGGGACAAAGATCACAGGTACTTGGAAAGTTGAGCAGCTTGTCAAGATTATGCTGACCTAGTGGTGGAGCTGGATTCAGAACTCCAGCCATTTGAGTTTCTACTTCTATACCTAAATAGATGATGGCCTAAATTCTTAGTTTTAAATCTTGGTTTTTACTTTGTGTTGGTTAGCTATTGCTGTGTAACAAAGCATCTGTATTAATTACAGCTTTGCAGAGAAACAGAAATAATAAAGTATATATATCTTAATATATATATATATATGGCTCCACAATGCCATAAAAATTGTGGAGCACCAGGAAAACTGGTGGAATAATTCAGTTCCAGTCCCAAAGCCCAAGAACCAGGAAGCTACTATTTTAAGTCCCAGAGTCCAAAGATCCCAGAACCAAAATTTCTGATGGCTAATGGCAAAAGACAGATGTCTCAGCTCAAGAAAAGAAAATGAATATTTTTCTTCCTCTATGATTCTGTTTTCTTCAAGCCCTGAACAATTTGGATGATATCTACCCCTATTGGTGAACATAATTCACTGATGTAAGTACAAACTCTTTTAGAAGCAGCCTCATAGGCACACCAAGAAGTAATATTTTCCAGCTGCTTGGACATCCCTTAGCCCAGTCATAATGACAGAATCCTATGCTGTAACCTTGTAGCATGAAACAACAATTTATAGTTTCTCATTAGTCTGCAGATTGGCTGGAGGGCTCTGTTGATCCAGGACAGGCTGTGCTGGCCTTGACTGGGCTTGCGCATGTGTCTGTGTCACTAGTGGGTCAGCTGGTCTGAGAGGGCCTAAGCTGAGACAAAGCACCTTTGCTCTGTGTGGTCTCATTGTTGAGCAGCAAGCCTGGAATTGTTCTTGTGGCGGTGGCAGGGTTCTAAGGGACAGTAGATGGACACAAGCTTAGAACTGGCTTATCTACACTTTTGCTACACTTATTGGCCACAGCCAGTCTGAGATTGATTTCGAAGGGTAGAGAAGAGTCTCCACTTCTGTGGGAGTGTCTGCAAAGCACACTGCAAAGGGCTTGAGTATGGGGAAAGGTGGAAAATGGGCTGATTTTCAAATTACTTACCACACTCCATAACTGGCCAGGTTTTTAAATCCCTTTAGCCCTTAATTTTTTTATCTAAAAATGGGAAATAATAATACCTACTTTGTTAAAATTGAGTTAAAATTTATAAGACCTGTACTGCCTACCAAGATGCTTAATAATGACAGCAGTTGCAGGGCTCAGTGAGAATAGCAGTTATGATTTTGTTGTTGCTACTATTGCAATAATAATATTTTAATTATCATAGTTATTGTAAGGACTGGCAGAAAACTATTTATTGATCTGTAGTCTGTTGCTAGAATGAAAACATGAGTCTGAGCAATATTTAAGATAGGTTTATTTAGCTCACAGTTTTGAAGGCTGAAAGTCCAAGATCAGGTGGTCTCATTGGCTCAGGCTCCTGAGGACCTCTCTGATTGGATCACATCATGGTGAATTACATCATAGTAGGAATATGCTCCAGAAAGGGATCCTATGGTGAGACAGGATCCAGAGAGAAATTCAGGGGTCAGGTTTTCTCTTTGTTAAAACAGCGCTCTTTTCCAAAAACAATTCACTCATCCTATAAGAGTGGTATCAATCGTTCCCAAGGGCAGTGCCCCCAGTAACCTAATTACTGTGCACTGTCTCACCTCCCAACACCGCCACACTAAGGATCAAACTTCCGACATACTGTAGGGCTTCGGAGGATGCATCCAATCCATCTCCAGACCATGGTGATCACAGTTCTGACTTGAGGAGGTAGATGCTGCCATGGTGAACCTGGCTTTGCTAGAAAAGGGAAGAGGCTGAAGTATTTCAGGTAGTGGTACAGCTTGTATCTCGATGTCCCCAGAACCTCATGTGCTCATAGGTGGGGCTTTTCAGAAGTGGGTTTGATCTAGGGTGTGTGATGCTGGGATTAAGGATGAGTGATAACTAAATTAGTTTATCATAGTTCTGGGTGTGGATAAAGGAAGACACACACTGTCCAATAGGCTTATAGCTTGGCTGGGATAAAAGTCTGGGAGGCTGCTTGCTCTACCATGGACTGTTTCTCCTCTGCCATGCTACCCTGCTTTGGAGCCAGTTGACTATGGACTGAAACCTTTACAAACTGTGGGCCAAAATAAACCCTTTTTCCTTTAACTCGTGGATGTCAGGTATTTTGTTTCAGCAATGAGAAAAGTAACTAAGACAAGGACATAGGACCCCTGTCTTCCATTTCATAAACAGGTGATTATTATTCAAGATAAATATGAGAGCAGCATTTGGGGGGAACATGGGACTTGAATTCAGAGGATCTGGATGATCTTAGTGAGCTGATGCTTCATCCTATTAGCTGTGAGAATTTGGACAAATTCCTTTACCTCTCTGTTTCTTAATTTCTTTATCCATAAAATAGAGATAATAGTACCTACTTCACAAGCCTTTTATGTGAGATCAATCAATTGATATAGGTAAAAAAGAACTTTTAAAGCAATAAAGTTCTGGGCAAATATTGGTTATTATAATCAGTGCTTTACCTTTTGTCATTTGCATCTGTGACCTCAGAAGTACACCTCAGGATGATGGACCTTTAAGAAGATGATGGAAGTTTCTTGGCTCTCCAATTATCTGTGAACAGGAAACTTATTTTAACTTGTGTGATTTTTCAGCAGTTATCCAAGCTTAAAAGTTTCATAAAAAGGGACAAATTCCAAATGTACAACCTTCTACAATCAAAAGGAATGACTCATAGGTCATTAGCACCCTTGGAACATCATGGCTTCTGTTTTATTGCTATTAAGTAGGATTTAGCTATATTTTATTAAAGCAATTCTTACAATCATGTGAGAGGTTAATGCATTTTGCACATAATCCATGCCTAGCTCACTAAATGCCAAACCCATTAAAAACAAGCCATATAGGGCAGGATTTCAGGAGAGAGGGACAGATTATGGGTGGCAGGGAATGAGTGACTGAAAGTATCTGAAGTTTTTTTTTTTCTCTTCAAAATTTAAAACTTGTTCTCAAATAGGAAAATAACAGAGAATCCTGACAAAAATACTTATTTCAAAGTATGTTGTTGCAGTAGGTAAGCTCTGCAGGGCTCCAGGGACTACGGCCTCGGCTGTTAATGCTGAGGGCACTTAGAGAGGACTTTTGTGACCATTCTCAACCCCTTTACCAGCAAGGTCTGCTTTTATTATTTCTCTGCATCTCATGGTCTGAATGATAGTATCTGCCAAGAATATGTCACTTATTAAGCAGTAATGGCTTTTCCCCGCCATGCTCTAATGTTGGGCAGTGACTCTGACCATGGCCAGATGCAGCTGAAGGCTGGAGAAGCCAGCAAGGGGACATCATGGGAGCTTCTGAAAGTTTTTTGTTTTAGATTTTTGAGTTTGAGCTTTATGCTTTAGGACATATGAAGTAGGGCAAGTTTCTATTTTAAGCGACTTTACTGAGATATGTCACATACAGCAAAATGCACTCGTGCACCCATTTCAAGTGAATGATTTGATGAAGTTAAACCAATGTAGTCATCACCATCCAGATATGGGATGAATATCACTCCCTAAAAGTTGTTTTATGCCTCCATGTATTCAGTCCCTGATCCCCATCCTGCTACATGACCCACTAACACTATGCTAATTTCACTTATTTTAGAATTTAGCATAGTGTTTTTGTTTCTGTTTGACAGGGTCTCATTATGTAGTTAGGTTGGCTGTGAATTTACTAAGCAATTAGGCTGGCCTCAAACTAGTGGCAATCCTCCATACTCTAAGTGCTGGGATTGCAGGTGTGCAACACCATACCCAGCTAGCATTGAGGTTTTGATCCATGTTATTTCATGTGTTGGTTCTTCATTTCCTTTTATGGATGAATAGTAGCCCATTACAAAGCTTTTCACAATCTGTACACAGATACACATTTGAGCTGTTTTCTTGGTAGTAGCTGTGAGACAAGACAAGCACCTGATTCTCCCATTTTCCCCGTGCTTGGTAGTGGTAGGAGCCACCAGTTCACCCCCACCTCGCTTCCTTTTGCTCCGCTCACCTCCACATGGACTGAGTCAAGTTGCCTGGGTGTCCTCCCTGATATCTAGTGGCCACTGTCCTCCGCTCCACTCCAAATGGGTGCAGCTCCCCTACCAGTATGGTACTTCTCTCCTATTCCTGCCATTTCAGATGCTGCTGTTGCCTTTTGAAGAAGGGAGGAGGCACCCTGGCCTGGCTAAGATCAGAAATGCAGGGATCTAGGTCCATTGTTAACATCTCTGATCCCCCAAACTAGCATTCCAGAAGATTCTTTATTTTCAGGCCCTTCCTCCTCACCAGACTACTACTGAGGTTGTCCTGGAGCTTTTGCACCAATCCAAGGCCTGTACTTGGTCCAGCCACAGGGCTACAGATCCATATTAGCAACATTGCCTACATGCCTAGGCATTTGGTCTAGGAGGACTCCATATAGTGTACTGCCCACCTTGTGCTGTGGCAAAAGCCTTGTTAAAGACTTGTGTTGGTGGTCCTATCAGCTTGCTGGCAATATATTTCTCTGGTAGCATAGACTCCAAAAGTCCTGTAGATCTACTCAGTGTTCTTATCCTAAGTAGTGTGGACAGAGTGGTCAGTTCAAAAGAAAAAGCAAGAAGCACTGAAGCTGTTAGGATAGAAGAGCTCCAGAGACCAGCAGTCAATGAAAGTCAGCAGCAGAGTCCAATGCTCCACCAAGTCGAGGTTTGGAGTTTGGTACAGGCTGGCATTGGATAGTGGCAGCTGCCACTGGCAGAGAGACCAGCAATTTTGCTGTATCAACTGTTGGCATCCACCCTTAACTGATGTCATCTGGTGACAGCAGGATTGCCAGTAGAGCTGTACTTTGCCAATTCATGATTTCTGTCTGAACCCCAGGCTGATTGGTAACAGCTTTACAAATAAACTTATGAGCATTCATATACACATTTTTTTGTGTGTGTGTGCATGCACATGTTTTCATCCTTTTGGGTCAAATACTTATGAGTGGAATTACTGAGTCATTTGAAGTATATTTAACATCTTAACAATTTTTTTTCTAAAGTATCAACACTTCATATTCTACCAGCTATGTACAAAATTCCAGGAGTTCCACATCCCTTAAACTTCAGCTTCTCTGGTGTGTTTGTGGTGCTATCCTGCTGTGATTTAACTTGTGCTTCCCCAATAGCTAATGATATTGACATTTTCCATGTTCTTATTGAGGGCAAGATTTTAAATACAAAATTGTAGAATCTTCAGATCAAATTTGAGATTTAGGCCCTTCAACCAAGATGATAGCCATGTTCTCACTGTAATCTCTTCTCATTGTGTTTGCTGAAGTGATGAAACTAAAGTAACAGGGAAATTCTATATGATTGCTGAATCCACAAAGAGATCTTACCCACTTATCTGACAACTTGGAGAGTTTTAGCAAAGGAAAGAAAGAAAAAAGAAATGAAGTAGAAAGAAAGGGTAGGGAATTTCAAGTGGAGGCAAGCACTGACTCATCTCTTTGTTATCCACTGGCTGGCTAGGAAGTAAAATCATACCCACTCTGCATCAGTCTCCTAATGCTTCCTGGATCAGTATGGTACAGATTGAAAGAGAGAAAGCAAGGGTTGGATATCAGAAACTTGTGGTTGTCCCTTAATATACAATACATTCTCTCATTTGTTTTCAACAATAAAACTTTTAGCTGGTCAAGCGACTGGCTGCCCAGAATAACAATGACATTTTCTATCCCCTCCTTGCATCTAGCTACATGTGTCATGTGATAGAGCTCTAGTAATTGGCATGTAAGTGGGAATGGTGAGGGTCATTTCCAGGAATTGTTCTTGAAGGAGGAGGGTGAAATCTTTTCCTACCTCTGAGTACTGGATGGAATATGGACTTGATGATTGGAGCAGAAGCATCCATTTTGAACTATGACATAGAGACCATATACTTAGGAAGGTGGTACAACAAGATTGAATGAGCCAGAATCCAGCATATCAACCCTATTGACAACTTTTGGATTTCTTTTGCCTGGAAGAGAAATAAACACATCTTGCTTAAACCACTGTTACTTTAGATGTGCTATCATTCACAACTGAAGATAATTCTAATGTATAGGTTCTTCCTGCTGACTTCTTTCTATCACTACTGAGGGGGAAGGTACAGTGACCTACTAGTCACTAATGGATTATTCAAAATAAACCAGCTATAAATGGCATCAACAAGTAGGAAATGGTGAAAATCTACTGGTATTGTGAAAAAACTTAGCAATTTAAAGAGAGAGGCCAAGAGATCAACTTGAACATTCAGCATAACATGCACCTAGTAAAATAAGCATTTTCAGAAAGTAGGGGGAAATTTTTTTAAAGCCCCTTGTATTTTTAGTGAGATTTGAGAAGCTGTTACATTAGCTTAAAAAGATCAATCTGAAAAAAGAAGAGTTCTTTGAAAGGAAAGCCATGACTTCAAAATTAAAGCCCTGAGAGGCCTTGCATAGCAGATGGGTACTTCAGCAAAACAATCTGGGATTAATTAAAAGACTAGCTTGAGAAATTCTCCCTTGAACTAAAAGAGAATTATTAAAAGAAGGAACAGAATTGCCAAGGGAGTAAGAGAAGAATTTTAATTGAAATATAGTAAAAATAGGGCCAGATCAAGCAAATTTACTCCCATTTAATAGAAATCCTAGAAAGGACTTTATAGACGTAAAGTTATAATAAAAGAAATACTAGAAGAAAATGTTCCTAAATTGGGAAAAATGCAAACATCTTCAAGTAAAAATAGTAATGTTTGGCAAGAGACATTGAAGGAAGTTCTAAATTTATGAAATTATCCTAAAAGTAACAGAAAAACCAACAGCAGGATTAAATTATTGTGTGATTTATCTTCAAATAGTGCTCAACTGTAGTGGGAAATATTGAAAAAAAAATCTAAGAAAAGATAATGGTGATTTTGTACTTTTTTTCTATTTAAATAAACTGTAAAAAATAATTGCAGCTTTTGTTACTACTGATCACTGTTCAAAGTACATCTGTTGAACCATTTCACTTAACACTCAGGTCAAACCTATGTTATATTATTATATAGGTATTATCATCCTTTCTACAAATGAGGAAAATGAAGCATAGAGAGGTTGAGTCACTTACCTGAGGTCACACAGTGTATCAGTAGGCAGTATAGGAGAAATGGATTATGAGTTCAGTTTATATCCTTGGCTATCATACTATACTACCTGCTAAAATAAAGTGAGAAACCTTAATCAATCTCATGGTAGGGGAATCAGACTTTACTCAAACACTCCCATATTTATACGTAAAATTGCGTTTGCCATTAGTGGTGTGTGGGGTGTGTGTGATGAGAAATTTATGTGCTTGTGAGTTCCGTCTGTCATTTCACAAATGAATGGTCTACAGCTACTGTTCATAAAATGCTTTCTTTTCACCAGACACTGAATTTTACCCAAAGGGGAAAACTAGGGGAAAGGACCTGTCCTAGGTGATAATTTTTCACATATGTGAAACACTTGGAAATTCCAGTTTGGAAGGGGCTGTGTCTATGGAGGAGGGGACTGAGTCATCTTTAACAAACTGGTGTCTGCTTGCAGACTCCTTCAGCAGGGAGCTCACTTCTTCCTGTAAGATCCCACAGATACTTAGACCCCAGATAGCCCCACACTTCAAATTTGAGACTGTTCTTAAAAGTCTGAGACAAAACAATCATGAAGACTGGGCTGGTTTCCATTAAGATGATGAGGACAATGTACCTGGCTCCAATTCTAAGATTGAAATGTCTTTCCAAAGGACAGATCATGCCATGATAGAAAAAGAAAGAATTTAGGAAGACCGAGTGCAGTTTTCTGGTCACTATAACTCCTCGAATTTAATGGGTCTCTTTCTGTCCCTGACTCCCTTATTTATTCACTCAATCATTCATTTGATAATTTGTCTACAGATGTTCATTTGTTCACTCTTTTGCTTATTTCTTCACTCATTTATTGATTCGGTAAGCAGGTTCTAGGCCCTTGCTAACTGGACAGGGAAATGCTATCCACTTCTGGGAGGTCCTGCACGGTATTGACTCAGACTCAAGATGCTAACCATGGAGAAGGCTGCAGATTTTCCAATGGTGTGGGGTCTGCTCCTAATTTCTGATGGAGGTACTGGACTGTGAATCAGAGAAAGGTCTGTATACCTGTCAGAATTCATTTAGTGCTGCTATCCTGCAACGGATGGGCAATACCCTGGAGAAGTGTGGCTCTAAAGACATGTGGTAAGTAAAAATATGTTTCTCCACTCAGTTCACATTTCATAGGGAGGCTGTGGATCAGACCATGCTTTCCAGGCCACTGCCGGTAAATAAAATGTGAGTCTAATCTTAGTACCTGTGAGCAGATAGGGAGCAAGGATATGGGAATCAGTTTGAAGTCATTCACACTATAGTCAAATTTATAGTTATTGTACCTAAGCCAGCCATGACTGGGGACTAAGGGAGGGGCTGGGACTAAGATAATGTCCTGTGGGGTCTAATGTAGGAAAAGGATGTAGGGAAGGCAGCCCAGCTCTGAAGGCCAGACAAAGGCATCTTCAAGGGTTTGCACCAGGTTCTTGGGTGGAAGACCTGAAGATGGTGAGTAAAGACCAGGAGTGAATGGAGCTGAAATCAGGGATTTTTCTGGAACAATGCATGGGAGCTGCCTGTGGGTTGCCTGAGGGGCCCCTTGACACCAGTAGTGCCTTCTCCAGGTGCACCGTGTATGGTACTCCTGCCTGGTCTCTCACTGCCCCTGTGTGTCTCCCAAGGCAGGAATTCCTAGGTCTGTAGAGGCAGCACCTGGCACAAACAGGTATGAAGAACTCAGTGCACGAGAGCCTACTCCTCCTTTTCTCATTGCATTAGCTTGTTCTCCCTCTCTCTTTTCTTTCCCTTTTCTCTTGAGCTCCTTCTTTCCCCTCCAGTTGAACTGTCCTTTCCTTCCATCTCTGTTTGTTTCACGCCCTTGCAATGAGTACTGAGCAGTGCCTTCTGCTGCAGTTTATATATAGATGTCTCCCAAGATTCTCATGCACACATAGGTGGTAATAGCCAGTGTTTGTCTGGAAGGCATTGTTCTAATATCACTAATCTTAAGACTCTAAGAGGTGCACTTTTGGAAGAGGATGGGACCATGGAGCACAATAGCTGATCTGCTGTTAGGAGATGGGGTGGGACCTGGGGAGGGTGGGACTCCTGTCTTTTGTTTCTCGACTTGATTTGAGCAGCTTTTCTCCCCCATCAAGAGAGAGGGGAGGATAAGGGGTGCATGAAGAGGAGCTGACATGGACACTGGCTTTGTCCAATGACTGGGAGTTCACAGGGGAACCAGGGAAGGGCCTTCTGGGAGGGGGAAGTAACATGTGGCAGAGCTCAGAAACACAAAGAGCACAAGGGCCCGATGACACTGAATCCGGGCGGGGTGCATTTGGTGGGCAGGAACTGGACATGGAGGCTGACACTGAGGGCCACGTTTTGTCGTGAGGAAGGGGAGGCTCATTCTGCACTCTGCGCAAAAGCGTTCTGCAGGAGTTTGGGCTCCCTGGCTGGGAAGAGTCTGGGGCCAATCACAATCCACACCTCACTGCCCAGTTAGAGGCACCACTGAGTTCTGAATAGACAGGAGTGGGAGGCCAGCACTAGGTCACCTGAAGCTCCTGCTTGGTCCCTGCCCCACTTTGTTCTGCCCTGGGACTGTCAGCTGAGGGGAAGGAAGGGGGCAAAGGGAGCTGAAGGAGAGATAAAAACCCCTCATAGACACAATTTTAGCCACCCTCTCAGCAGTCCAGGCTTTACTGGGCCTGTAGTCTTGTCCTTTGGCTCTTAGCATGAGTCAGGCAAATCTTCTGCCCCCCCGCAGTACTGGAGATTGAACCCAGAGGCTCCTGCATGCTAGGCATGTGCTCCGCTATTAGCCCAAATCTTTTACTTTTTTATTTTTTTAAATTTCAAGACAGGTTTCACTAAATTGCCCAGGCTGGCCTTGAACTCATAACTCTCTTGCCTCAGCCTCTCAAGTAGCTGGGACATGTCCCTGTGCAGGTACCGTTCCCACTGTGCCACATGGTCACCTGTGCAAATCCCTGCTTAGCCTTGCTGCCTAGGGCCAGATGCCTCCCGAATCAGGGCGGTAGCTGTTCTGGAACTTGGCACAGTTGCCAGTATTCCTCAAAGTCATAATTACCGCCACTTAGCCTGGGTTAGTGATCTGGAGCAGGGAGCAGGCCAGCACACAACCTCCTGCTGCCAGCAGACCAACTACGAGCAAAGCCATCATGGTTCATAATAATAACAATGATGATAATAGCTATCATTTATTGGACACTTGCTGTGGGCCAGGCTCAGGGTAGGTGTTTTACATGCTGAATAACGCCTGCTCCTGCTCTTCCCCTAGCTCCTTCCCTCTCCGCCTTCTCTCCCACTTGGGACTGGTTCCTAACTATGAATTTGTATGAAGGCTTCTGTTTTAGAACAGGAGAAGGGGAGGGTGCTTTTGAAAGAGATCGAATGGTGTGATGTGCATTACTTGTCCTCTGGTCCTCACATGGTCTGAATGTGACTGGAGGGTTGGGCAGAGCTAGAAACAGACAGAACTGTTTTCCTTGGATATCTGTTAAGATTCTAGGCATAGAGTTCTGGGCAAAAATGGTTAGAAATCCAGATAACTGCAAGGCTTGGTGCAGAGCAAAGCTGCTTCTAGCTCCGCCTGGACCCTATCTTGGTGGCTTTGGGATCATCCAGACGAAGTCTTCCTTATGATGGACAAATCAGGATGCAGGTGCTGAGAGTTTAGTGTGCAAGTTGTCATTATGGGTCACTAACTGTGAAGGACAGGGAGCATCTGCAGGCTGGCAAAGAATGCTGGACCAGGATGTCTGATGAAACCTTGGGCAGCCTTCTGGGATGCTCTGAAGTGACCTGCTCCTATAGAATGTCCATATCTAGCAGAAATGGTCAGGCCCCCACCTGGCTCTGCTCCTGGTGATGCAGGCTGGTCCAGGAATGGTCAGTAAGGATGAAGTTTTCAAGACAGATCCTCAAGTGCTGGCAGTTGAGAGCAGCAGCTGCTGCTGCATTTCTTAATACCACGTGGTGAGACTACCCATCTGGTTTTGTGGGAGTATGTGATGCTCTCTTTTGCAACTTCTAGAAGAAACTTTGGGGAGACTATTTCCATCAGTTTAGCCAGTTAGGCATGGAGCCACCATAATTTGATCATTAGATGTCAGTGTGGTCTTATTTTCTAGTCAAAGGCAGGTGAGAATACGTGTTCAAGATCTATTAGTTGTACTCAGTAATCCCACCATATAGATAAGGAGACTGGGTTTCAAAGAGTTAAGTATCTGAGGTGTTCAAAGTCTCAGAGAAACCAGCACTTGAGCAAGGTCTGAGTGAGGCTGAAGCTCATGCAGGTCCCCATATTCTGCTGTCTCTTATCACAGGTGCAGCAAGCTGGGGACCTCAGGCAAAGATGGATCCTCATTGGGAATAGCTCAACTTCCAAAAATAAAGAGCAAGACTGTAGTCATGTCCTGGGGTTGCCTTAGCATAGCGTTTCAAACTGGGTAGCTTAAGATAACAGAAATTTAGGATCTCTCAGTTCAGGAGGCCAGCAGTCCTCAAAGCTCCCAGGAACAATCTCTTCTATGACTTTTGTGGCTCCTGTTGTTGTTGGTAATCCCTGGCTGGCAGCTGTGCACCTCCAATCTTCCCCTTCATCATGACATGCACATTTTCCTGTGTGTCTTCACCTATAAACTTACATGGACACCAGTGCCATGGCATGAAGGACTCACTTTATACTGGTTTGACTACGAAGATTATATTTGCAATCACCCTGTTTGCAAATACAGTCATATCTTTTGTGAGGAACATAATTCATGCTGAAGCAAGGATTTGTAAGACCTTAGCTCCTGGTCATCCTCTCCAGATCTATCAGTTACTTCTTTCTTTACCTTTGATTCAAGGGGCCAGGATGGCAAAACTGAACTTAGGGGCTTGGTTTAAGTGTATAAGACTTTTGGACTCCACATTGCTGGCCAACATAAATTTCTCTCAAACTAAGTATGTCTGTAGCCTCTTAAACCGTCAAATGATGTCTCACCATGAAAACCGTGTATCCCCAGACAATGTGCAGAGTAGTACCAAGCACTACCTGTGCCAAGCACTATGTAGAGTTTGAGGCTTAAGGCATGCTAGAAGAAATACTAATCGTGTGAAGCATAGCGCAGTGGTTTGCTAAGGTAAGGCGTGGAAGGTGAGAGTCAGAATTGGCAGGATGGTGGTCATAGGTGACTTAGGAAAGCAGTTGTTGGAATGGGGGGGGAAGTCAGAAGTTGTTTGGTGAGGGTTCCAGGACCTACTGGGCTGAAGAAGGGAAGGCAGTGCATGTAGACAATTCTTCAGAAGAGTTTTGCTGTGACTAAGCTGATTTAGACCATAGCTGACGGTTAGGAAGGGGGTTGTGGAATGAAGGGAGACTTTTTAAGGGAGGTTTAAGCATATCTGTTAGCCTACGGGCAGAGCTGGATATGGTGCTCCTATTATGGTGGAGGAAGCTGAGTAGGGGCTGGTGGGTTTACCTTCCTCTGAACTTCTAATTCATATCATTGGGTCCGGTCAGGAGATCTCATCTCCTTTGCCCTCCCTGATGCAAGTATGACCTCATCTCCTTGGCAGGCTCACATGGAGGGATGATAGGGTCACTAGTCACATTTTTTGTCCCAGACTAGCGGTTGGCATTCCGTACACTGACACCCTTCCCTTCCTCAGCTGAGCCTGTGGTTTTTGTCCTGAACCTCCTCTGTGATTCTGTCAGTTGCAAGGCCCTCAATCAGTGTTTGCCGAACGGTGAATGAATGGACAGATCCCAAGGACAGGGCTACCGTGGAGCTCCTGGGCATTTATCTTGTGTCTTGGAAATGCAAGAAAAATTGGCCCATCTGTTTCTGTATTATATCAGGATAGCAAAAAGCCACAGAATTTAACTGTAGCCAATTCAATCATATGTGACAACCCAGCAGTGACAAAAGGCATATTCGTGTAAACCACTGTGTGTGTGTGTAACAGTCAGATGTGATTGTATATAAAATTACATGTGTAACGGGTGTGCATCTGAGTCAGTGCATTGCATGAATGTGCAGGCTTGTGCTTGTGTGATTACCTATGTGTGTGCATCTAAGTGAACAGATATTTTCAGGAGAGAGAAGGATAGGAAAGGGAGAGTGGGGAGTGGGGAGGGGAAGAGGAGGGGGAGAGAGAGAATCTGTGAGTGCATGTGCACACGCGCTGCCATACGGGCTCCAAGGAGCAGGTGCACTGTACAGTACCATCTGCTTGTGTCCATACACATACATTATGAGCCCTGTGAAAGACCTTCTTTTCCATGAAGCTTTCAGTGTCTAGATGTATCTAAGAGCAATTCTAACCCACTCACTCAGGCTAATGTAGGCTGAGCCAATATGAATGGCTCAGATCCCAGAATTATTGAATATTGAAAATGACTGGCAACCATGGCTACCCCAAACAGCTACTGATGAAACCAGGATCACCTCCCACTCATTCAGGACTGCTTCACCTACCAGCACCTTCCACTAGAACCTGCCCTGTTGACGATGATGTTCTACATCTGCATTGTCTGGTGCGGGATGTGTTACTGTCCATATGTTGAATGCTTGAAATGTGGTTTGTGTGATGAAAGAACCTAATTGTTAATTTTATTTATTTTTAGTTCATTAACATTTACATTTGCATAGCCTCATGTGGCTAGTAGTTTGATGTTGTGCAGACCTACAGCCAGTGCTCCTTGCCTCTCTTTCCGTACTGTGTCCCCTAAGCCCAGCCCAAGGCTGACATGAGACTGTTGGGTAAACAGCTGGCTGAAGGCACACGGCCAGCATGGATCTTTGGGGATTCAAGCTAATGATAGAATAATGGAGACTGGTATAATAAATGAACAGATAAATATTGTTTGTAGATAAATGAATGCTTCTGAAATGTTGGATAAATATCTTCCCTAACGAGTTACATAATATCTTTATAGAGGAATTTATCTTAAGAGTTTATTAAGAGTGCCATCTCTATCTCTGTCTGTCTCTCTGTCTCTCTCTGTCTCTGTCTCTCTGTCTCTCTCTCAACATCAGCAAATGTCAATCTCACATCTGCACAAAGCATTCATTTCTCCCCAGTGGACATTCAATTACTGATTATAATGAAGTCTCTGTCACCCCTGAAGCAGCTTCTTGTTTGTTCAGTTCCCTGGTATTCTGAGAGACCTTCCAACTCTTAAATGTTCACCTTCCAATTAGAAGGAGAAGTACTTCCTTGTTCCAGAAGCATCCAGGGTCCTGACTTAGTAGTTCACTAAGGCACTCACCAGAGCTTCTCCATGTCTTCCATTATTAGTTGCTATTTCTCTTCAATTCACACCCACTTTTGCACAGTCTGTGTTGCTAAGCCCAAGTGGGTGATCCTGGGTGAATCACCTCTGTGGACAATCCAAGCCTTGGTTATTTCACCTGTGAAGTGGGGAGGATAGTACACATTGTATCCACCTCACGGTGTGGTGAGCTAATGCTCCCCAAGTACTTTTGAGATCCCCAGCATATAGTGTGCTCTAAATAGATGTTAATTATTAATACTAATGTTTTCATATTAATCATTGTTTCATCTTGCTAGAATCTGACAACTGACAAGTCACTTGAGATGAAATTTTTATTTTGATGACTATCCTTTCTTATTTTGCACTTTGATTTTGAAATTATGAAGTCAATTTTGAAATTATAAAGTCATGGTACTTTATAATTTCCTTAAGCCACCATAATTTTCTAGGAAAGCAAGTCTATAAACTGATAGTTTTTGTATATTTAAAACCATAGACTCCTTTAATGGAAGCTCAAAATGTAAAGTTGATATAAATGGGTTTGTAGGTGATGGGAAAGTGGAGGTTAATGACCCTCCCTACTCAAACTGTTCTTCCAGGGACTTCTGGGAGAACATAGGGTTCTAGCATCCTTTAAAATCAAGAAAATTAGGCTTGGAGAAATGTCATTCACATACCCAGTCCATTTCCACACTGGGATCAAGTGACACATACCATTTCATCATTTACTTAAAATGTGCTAATTGAAGATACTGACTGATTACATTTTTATGCTTTTTCTATCAATCTGAAGTCTTTGTCCATTGTCTTTGGTTGATTTCTACCCCAAATCCTCTGCAATATCTTCCAGTTGGTTCTTAACTTCTGACACCCAAAGTTCTTGCAGGATCATTTATGGAGACTCACTGGATACACTGTTGCCTCTAGGGTCCTGAGGACCCATGTTCTGTCCTGTTCCCTCTCTAGTAATCCTGAAAGTTTGAACACTGGGTACAGTGCTGGGGCCTCTCTTTCCTTTCTCCATTGCACTACAAAGCAAGGCACATAGTAGTCACTCAATGCATATTTGCAGAATGGCTAATTTTGTTAGGAAAGAGGAGGAGATTTGGAGTCAGAAAATCTGGGTTTAAGTCTTGGTAAACAATGTGATGCTGGGCTATCCCACTTAATGTCTTTGAGCCTTTATTTCCTCATCTGTACAGTAGGAATGTGTGTCTCACAACACTAATGTGAAGGGTGAATGAGGCAAGCTATGAAGATCTGTGCAAACTGTAAAGGGGTGTGCATGAGAACACTGATGCTGTGATATGTGGAAGGGCTAACTTTGGCCTAGGGAATCTCATGGACTCTCTTCTAAGGCTGAACAACAGGGATGGTTTCATTTGCAGAAAATGCTTGCTAATTATTGCCTGGTTTGAATAATTATCCAGGGATCCTGGAAGCAATCCTTTCCACGGATCAAACTGTGACATCTGCAGCCGACCTTTAAGTCATCTGAGTGGGGGTAATTACAAAGGGCTGGTTTTTCTCTAAATATAACTGTTCCCCAGCTAAAGGTCAATGCAAGGGAACAGAGTTTGATAATTGCAAGTGATTTGATGATGAATTGGGGCAAACATTCCCAGGGGTACAGTCAGCAGTTTCCTGTTACATAGACCAGGGTGTGAACATCCTGATGGGGGGGACCTGGATTTCTGACCCCTGGTGGAGAACATCAAAGTTCTCACTTTACCAGTAATCCAGGAATAAAATGGTAATACTCATGGGAAGGTTCTATGATATGAGTCTGTCTCCCCAAGGTTCTTGTGCTAGAAGCTTAGTCTTGGGTTGTGGAAATGATGAGAGGTGGTAGAATCTTTAAGAGATGATGCCTAGTGGGAGGTGACTAAGGTACTGACCATATTGCCTTCAGAAGGAATTTGTGCTGGTCTCAGGAAGTGAGTTAGTTCCTGTGAGAAGGGGTCATTACTGATGGAGAAAGTCTGCCTCGGGTGCTTGGCCTTTTCTGCACGTGGCCACTTCCCTTCTTATTTCTCCACTATGTCATGACATAGCCAAGGGGCCCTCGGAGAGGTCAAACTGACAGAGCTGACTAATCTTTGAGTTGCAACCTCAAAAAGTATAAGCAAAATAAATTTCTTTTTTTTAATAAAACACCCAGTATTTTGTTGTAACAACAGAAAATTAACTCATACTGAAGATAATTGTGAAAACCTTTGTAGGTGGTGGGATTAGATGCTCTGCCTCAGGGTTCTGTATGTATGTATTCTAGTGCTCTGTTCTGGTTATTGTTTGTTTCCTAGCTTCTCTGTGGCTGAGATCATTAAACTAAAACCTTAGGAGATGTAAGGACACAGAACAGTTGGCTATGAATCTTTGTCCTTTCAGAATTTTATTCACTGAGCTCAATTTCTCATCTTTGGGAAAGCTATAGAATTTGTGAATGACTGCCTTACCTGCTGGGACAGATCATAGGGAGAGCCGATTAAAAAAAAATACAGGAAAGCACTTTTCAAGCCTCGAAGTGTTCAGTAGATGTTGGAGAAGGTAAAGACAAAGTTGTCCTGTCCTCTCTCCTTAGCTTGATTCTAAGCTCTCCTGAAATAAGCATCGTATTTCTTTTTTTTTTTTAATTTTTTTATTTAAAGAGAAACAAAAGCAGTAAAGCATAGGGATAATACAGAATAAAAAAAAAACAATAAGAAATCACCAGTTGATAAATTACATATTGTCCTCTTAGAAATAGTTGTTCAAGTTACAAAATTAAAGCATACAAAGTAGATATTCAAACAGTGAGAGTGTAAACAGTTACACATGCATGAATCTCTACATGTATTTCTATCCTTTCTGTATTAGTGGGAAAAACAAAACTTAGCAAGACAAGACAAAACAAATTCCTATAAAAACATAAAACCAAAATGTCATATAAAACCACAGTATAAGGTGATCTACAATGATTGCTGTGTTGTTTCTTATTATCTTCAATAGAATTGTCTATATCATCAGGCATAAATGAATATAGCAGTATAATTGAATATAGCAGTACATAACAATATTAGTAAAAATAAAACATTATAGACAGTATTAAACTTCAAAGGCTGGTAATAATCAAACCAGAGTGGATATTCTAGTGAATCTTGCCATCTTCAGTGCAGTTGCCTATACTCTCAGACTTGATACTATCAATCATAACAGCTTTGAATAAAATCTATCAATACAAAACAGCGATTTAACAAACCAGATTTGATTATGATCAGTCATGGTAAAACAGTGTAGGTTTTACAGAGCTTTAGATTAAGTTAATAGGAAATTAAGGATGAGTACCATACTATATCCTGTTATTTTCATGATTACTGTCTGTGCCCTCAAATCTAGTACAGGTAGAATGGCTGGAACAGAATATAATACATCTAAGCAGAGTAGCATGAGTAATGTGCGTTTTAAATCCTGGTGCACTATTAACAATATAGTGTATCAAGGCCATCTATGTTAGAGATTCTATCCATCCTTTTGTGCCTCATTTCTGCTACACTATTTTTCTGCCTGTTTGTCTAGTTTTCTCCTTCATTCTATGCCTGCCCCACTCATTGAGGCCTTTCTGCCACTGTTCCTAAAATCCTGGTATTTTTTTTCTCTCTCTCTAGAATGTCCTTCAGTATTCTCTATAGGGTTGGATTGGTGGTCACAAACTCCCCCAGTTCCTCTTTGTCATGGAAACATCTTGTTTCTCCATTAATTTCTAGTGACAGTTTTTCAGGGTATATCAATCTGGGCTGGAGGTTATTTTCTTTCAGGGCTTGGACTATTTCACTCCAAGCTCTTCTTGATCTGATGGTCTGTGTTGAGAAGTCAGCCGTGATCCTGATGGGTTTACCTTTATAGGTGATCTGTTTCTTTTCTCTGATGGCTTTTAATATTCTGTTTTTATATTGAATTTCTGGTATCTTGATTATTATGTGTCTGGGTATAGATCTGTTTTGGTTGTAGGTGGCTGAAGTTCTATATGCCTCACATAACTGAATGTCATTTTCTTTTCCCATGCTTGGGAAATTTTCCTTAATTATTTCCGTGAATAGCCTTTGTAATTCACCTGTATGTATTCCTGCTTCTTCCTTCACATTTCTTATTCTTAAATTGTAGATTTTCTTGTCATCTTCTAGCCTTTGTATTGTTACTGCCTGTTTCCTTGTTATTTTTAAGAGATCTTTCCTTTCATGATCACACATTGCAAGCTTGTCTTTAAGTTTTGATAGTCTATCCTTAGTTTCTTTCAAGGTGTTTTGCCAGCTTTCAGTGGAGTTTTTAATTTCCTGGTAGTCTCTTTGAATCTGCTTCATGTATTCTATATTTTCTTTATATTCTTTATCGAATGTTTCTCTCCTTTTTTGTATTCCTCCCTTCTTCCATCTGTATCATCCTGAGAGATGCTTCCTGAGAGCATTTCTTTTATTACTCTACTCATATCTTGCTTTACCTGATTTGTTGCATGTTTGCCGCCCTCAGTCTCCCTTGTTTTTCCCTCTCCTGGATCAGGGCTCTCAGGGTTCTGGGCTGGGGGCCTCCTCTTGCCTCTCTCTCCTGTCATGGTCCTGGCTTCCTCCACACAGGTTACAGTGCAGGTCCCAGCCCCCTTCCCTGTTGGCCACGTTTCCTCTGAAGCACTCTGGCGACGGACCTCCACCCTCTCCTGCCTGCTCTTGTTACTGAGGTGTAAGCAGCTGCTGTGTATGCCTGCCCCTCCCCACCAGGCCAACCAAACTTCAGGAGCCTTCACCCAGTTAGTGCTTGCTAGGTGCAGGGAATCGATTTGGGACAGCTCATTGGGTCACAGCTAGGGGCGTGTCCCAGTCCAAGCAAATCCCACGAATCTGCTCTGAGGAGGGAGGAACCAACTGAAGTCACTGTCGCTCCCAGTTCAGGATCCTCTTGCCCGATTCCAACATGTCGCCCATTTGGTCACACCCTTCCCATGGGAGGGGGTCTCACTCCCAGCACTGACCATGGATTAATGAAAGTCCCTTTGCTGGCTCTGCTCTCCATTGGGCTCACCAACCCCTGACTTCAGTGCTGTGGTTCCTGTGAGTGGTGGTGGGAATGAGTTTGGGCAGCTCTGCCGGCCGGCACGGATTCAGGCCATTGCAAACTTGGTGGGTCACTGTGAACAAAAACACTGTGTCCCGTAATTTTTAGCTGTTTCAGTTGTAGTTCCAAAGTATTTGATGAGCTTTTTTATGTTTTAATTTCTTCCTGTATCAAGAGGATCTTTCTCCCTCTGTCTGGGTCTCTCCAGGGTGTTTTATTCTGGCACATGAGTTGTTTCTCCCAGGAGGCTTTGTATTTAGTTGCTCACTGATCGACCATCTTGACTCCTCCTCTCAAGCATTGTATTTCTTTTGCAACTATTTCTCTCTTTGCCATCTCTCTGTTTGACTGGTTCTTGAATCAAAACATTTTTGATGAAAGTGAACTGAAATAAAGAAGAGAATAGGAAAATTAAATTGAAAAAAATGTGACAGCCCTGAAAAACATGAAGCCTAGTTGCTGCACTCTGAGCATAGACCTCATCTTAAATTCCTCTTCACTAGATTCTTGTGTAACTCCTGCCCCACCTCCACCCTAATCCCCAGGCTTCCTATTGATTGTACTGCTAGCCCTAAATTTGCTAACCACTGGGTAACAATGTTTAATAGAGCTGAGCTGTAATATCCCACTTGCCAGCAGGTGTCACTATGGAACACAATATGCCTACTTATCTCACATCCCTCATGAGACTGCTGTGTGCTGGGCTCCCTTGTAAGGCAGGAGGATGACCGTGAGCAAATCCAACAATATCCCTGCCTTCACAATGAAACACAACGGCTGGCTAAGCATGTGATATATGGTGGAATGTCAGATAATGCGAATACTGTAAAGGCAGGTTGAGAACAGAGACAGAGTGGAGGATGAGGGTTAATTTAGGGTTGTCTGCGAGGATGGTCTGAAAATGTCTTAAAGCCAGAGACAGCACATCCACACATTCAGATCTGTAAGTCATATTACCTTGAAAGATATATATATATATATATATATATATATATATATATATATATATATAATTTTTTCCCGTGAACCACCAATTTACAGAGCTTGGGAGGTAGAAGTCAACCTCAGTCTTCCCTAGAAGTCCTATACACAGGGAAGAGTTACAATTCTGGGTTCTTAGGCACAGCCAAATCTTGGGAAGGAGGGTCAAGGGACAGGTCTCTTGCCCTTTATCATTGGACTCCACCGCTTTTCTTAGGCTTTCTCTATTCCTGGTGGCTTTCTGCTGCTTCTGGGTCATACTTCAAGGGGGGACAATTTGTGGGCTGCTCAAAGTTCCATCTGTTTGGGTGACTCTACCAGAGGGGCTGATGGGAACAAGTCTGCCCTGCCCTTTTCTGTCTTGCTTTCCTCTCTGTCCTGAGCTAAGCTTCTGAGGAGAGCAGGAGAGGGCTGCTGGCCAAAACACTGGTCAAGCCTTGAGGGATCCCATTTCTATAGTTGCAGACTCTTGTAACACAGAGACCAGAAAGATTTGCAGGCTATTTCTGGATCTGTGCTTGCCCCTAGGGCAGTGAGCAGTGTGCTGACTTTCTTCTCATAAGGAGAAATCAGGAAAATACAGGAGGGAAAAACCACAGATTGGACAGATTTGCATCTCCATATATCACTTCAGCCATACATTTTAAATAAATCCCATCCTCACATTATCTCATCGTTAAGTTGGAGGTTTTGTGTGTTGTACATACTTCAGATGTGGGTCACTTGACATCTCTGTGTTTGTGTCCATGCAAGTGTTCAAACCCATGCCTGCTTCATCCTGGCTAAGTGTGGTTTCTGCTAGTTAAAGCGTGGGGGAAAAATTCAGTGGCATTAATCGTTTTTTCTTTTCTCCCTAAATGAACAGCAATGCCCCAAGGCAAAAAGCAACGAAAAAACATTTCAATAGCTTTCTAGTGACTTGGGAACTCTTGTCTAAAAATACAGACAAGCAGGGGTGTGAAAGGGTGTGTAGGAGGATTGTCCCCACAGTGCTCCAGAGTCAGGACAACCAGGGCAACCGTGGGAAATGTGCCAAAATGTCTCTGCTAAGAGTCTCTTTTTAAATTAAGCTCCCCTCCCACCCCAAGGTTTTCAGCAAACTTCTCAGAGATGCGAGGCAATTTTTCCCAAGCCCTTGAAATGGAAAACAAAGGAAGCTAAATGACAGGGCATCAGAAGGCGGAGGATGAGATTGCCAGGCAGGCTGGACCAATTAACTGTCTTCTGCCCCTTGGCTTTCTGCGGTAGTCCTTGAGAGTGTGGGGTGCTGAGGGGTGCCAGTAGGGCCTGGCATACCTGCCACCCAATTAGGGGCCATTTGCCAGCTGATCGGTCAGCCTACTCCAGGCTGCTCAGCAGCTGCTCTGAGACGAGAGAGTGCTAATTGGAGGTCAGAATCCAGGAGCCTCTTTTACCCAGGCTGGCCTTGCGTAGCCTTGAGTTTCTTGGCTGAACTTCTGTCCCTGGTTCTGTCACCAGCTCACCCTCCATGGGGAAATGCAGTTCCTCTCAAGCAGAAATGAGAAGGTTGGTCCAACAGCTTCTGCCAGATGCATGAAGAGCCCGTGTATCCCCATCTATGCACCAGGGAATCTGATTGGACACCTGCTCAAGCCTTTCCAGGCCTGACATGGAGTCACTCTATGCCGAGATGCTGGGGTGGCTGGCAGATCTCTGCAGTGGAAGGGCCCACTTCCCTCTTCAAGCCTGGGTTCTCCAAGCTGCGTCAAGGTCCCCAGGGAACACCTGGAGATTTACCTGGTCCTGTGAATAAGATGTGCAAGTCATTCTATGTTTTCATGTTTCCTGAGGCTTTGTCCCAGCATGACTATGTCTGTGACTTCAGGGAGGACAAAGAGTCACAGTGAGTCCATACATGTGCTCTCTGCAGCGAATCCCCCCTCCCCCCAGCTCTTTCCCAAAGCAGCTGCAGGTGCGTGCGCACTAACACCCTCATTGCCTCATCTCTGATGTATCAGGTTTCTGCTGCAGCTGTCCAGTAAGAACTCAGGCGAAACTGTCTTGTTGCCTCCTCCCTGAATTTGGGATGGCACATCCTGCAAGCGCCCTGGGTGGCATCTGTTTCTCTGCCTCACTGATGATCAGACCCCATGCTTTGGCCAGTGGGATGTGGGCAGTAGTAACTGTGGGCCAGTTTGGATCATGTCCCTGAAACATACTACAGCTCCCCCTCATCCTTCTTATGTCCCTGTGATCTGTTATGGAGTCGGCACGCTCCAAGCAGCCTGGATCCAGAAAGACATGCAAAGGAGACCTAAACTCAGCCTGCAACTTAGGCCACTGTGGTCCATTTGACTCACTGCATATCAGCCAATTCATGGACCCATGAATCTGGAAGTATTTGAACAATATGTGTTGTGGTAAGCCATTGAGATTTTGAAGTTATTTGTTATGAAACAAAAAAAAAAAACAACTAGCACCAAAAAAGATGAGATATTTCTAGGAAAGAGATGCCGCTGAGCATATTGTGAGTGTCCAGGAACTGGGCACAATAAACGATCACAGCTCTCAGACTGGCCCATCTCACAGCAGGCCAATCACTGACCACATTGTGAGCCACCTTTTAGCACTACCCTGCCTGACCCAAGCTCTACAGGAGCTGCATGATCCCTGAACTATATTTCAGAATTTCCCCAAGGTGAGATACAAAAAGAATGGACAGTTTTTACTCAGGTGACTCCCTGTGAATGAACTTGGCAAGATGGAAAAGGGCAGAAACAACAACCCCAGACTGCCAAGGGTACCTGAGATGATCCTGGCATAGCTCAGATTCATGTTGATTCAGAAGCCTGGGCAGCAACTCTGCACACTGCTGAGATTCAGGAAAGACTCTGAAACAGAGAAAGCGATTCCTAATCAGTTTAATGGAGCGACGGATGACTCTTCCCCAGGAGTCTGCAGCATTGAGAGAATGGCTGTAATTGCAAGCACTTGGCAGAGAAATCAGGCGCCTGCCTTAGTCCCTCAGGCTGCCTTCCCAGGGGACCCCCAGTTTAGAGACACTCCCATAGAGGCTTGGCTCCCTGAGCTGAGCTCAGCCGACCCCAGTGGGGATGTGGACCACAGCTTGTTTGCGAATGGCTTGAATTTTGGCTAGGGGCTATCTAATTGCAGTCTGATGTGTCATTTAAAATATTATGCACAGAAATTAGGATGCACATGAAATTTTGATTCCAGCTGTTCTTTGTGCATAGAGGAACAAATATTCTCCCAGGAAAATCTGCAGAATGCACTGGGCAAAGGACCCTGGTACAGCTTTCCAGGAGTTTCAGCACCTGGGCCTAAATGCCAGCAGTCTGGATCTGATTCTGGCTCTGTCACCAGTATCAATGGAACTTTGGGCAAGTATGGTCACTGGATTGGGCTTTGGTTTTATTCTTCATGATTGGGGATAATAAACACCAACCTCAGTGGGATGTTGTGATGATCAAGTAAGATCATGCAGGTAAAGTGCTTATCACCAAGTCTAGCACAGTGTAAACAGTGGCCACTATTAACATTTTTAAAAATAAATACAAAGTGCTTAGCATGTAGCAAGTAGTCCATCAGTGCTTGCTTTTGTAATTGTCATTAAAATGCAGATGTTGTACACATCCTGTGTTTAAAATCCTCTGTTCATCATTATTGTTCCAGAACTGGTTTTCAAACTGGGAGGCTCAGTGGTCTAGGAGTTATGAGATTGAGCACTTCTTTGGGAAATTGAGACTCAGAGTAGTAAATAACTGTCCAAGATCACACAGATGTGAAGATACAGAGCGAGAAGTCCAACCCAGGTCTCTCTGCATTTCTTGCCAATATACCCAAGGGCTGGATACACCAGGCTTCTCTCTTCCTAGAATTCCTCTGGTGCCTTTGTATTTATGCTGCTTTGCACAAAATCTTCTTGAAAAAAGCTCGTTGTACTTTTCTGCTTATCTATAATATATCCTTGCTCTAGGAAACTTCCCTGCATCCCTCAGGCGGTAATTGCTTGACTGCTGAGTGTCTCTGTTAGAGTAGAAATGAGGGTGGGACCATGAAGGTCTGGGCCTGGCCCAAGTTCTTCCTCATCTCAAACTCATCCTCAACTATATATGGTAGAGAGTGAGCCAAACTGAGGCTGGTTCTAGGCTGGTAAGTGCTTCAGCTCAGCATCCTGATCTTGTACCCATAAATGGAGAGTTGATGGGGCACCCAGAGTCACACAGGAGCCCAATCTTGGGCCAGGCATCCTGGCCATGTCTCGACATTAGGCCCTGCAGTAGGGTGGTCTGAAGAAAAAGGGAATGTTGAGTGAGGTTTGAGTCTCTATCTTTTTAGTACAAGTATGGCTGATGAAATACTCAGAATATACTTTAACACAAGATGATCTTTTTTTTTAAATCTGAAACTCAACTTTAACTGAGTATCCTGTGTTTTTATTTCCTAAGTCCGCCAACCTTACAACATGGTCACTTCTACTATACTACCTTGGGACAGGCATGACAGGTGTGTCCACCAGCATGGTCTGTGAGACAGAGGCATTAGTTCTGTCCCTGTATCCATGCGCACCAGCTAATTTTCTAATATCATGTTTCATAGGTCCTAAGATATACACATTTCTTCCCATTTTAGAATCTCTGAAATCCGTATCTATCCTATTGTCTTACAGTGGCCACTCCTGGGACGGTGGCGGTGATGTGGCCTCCAATCATCAAGGCCTTCATGACATGACTGAGCTGGAAGGCTTGGCCAGATGCCAGCAGCTGGCACCTCCATGGGCAGCCAACAAAATATTGGATGGTCACTCAGGGAAGGAAGTCTTGTTTACTGGCTGAAAATGCCAAAGCAGGGATCAACCACTCAGAAGTAAACTCAGGGATGCTGTAGCCTCTCTTTGCAGACAGTTAGCAGTGACCACACCCATTTTGTCTCACAGGATGGCACCGAGGAGGCTGAGTTGACAAGAGATTCAGAAAAACTAGAACATAAATGGGAAAGCTAAGATTGCTGTGATCAATTTGTTACCCTTACAATTTTCCATGATATATAATAGTCCCTGATATGCAATAGTGGTTAACTATTAAAGAACATTTTCAATGAGTTTAAGTAGAAAAAAAAATCTAATGAATAAAGAAGCACTAGGCTTTCTTAGTAGGACATAAGATGATGATTTCCCCTTACAAACATTGACATCTTAGATTTGATAAAATACAGGTAGCTGTGTTGTCAAGCCAGCAGTTGTGAGCCTAGTTAAGCTGACTAAAGTAACTCAGGGTCAGGGAGGGACTGACCCTGTTGCTGGGGATGGATTCTGTGGTTATGGCTCTTGCTAGTGAGCTATTTTTCGTGTTCTTTGTGTGAGGACTGCACAGAGGGGCAGCTGTTGGCTATTTAGGGAGGCAGTGCTTTGTCATGTGGGAGTATTTTGTGTTTATAGGATGCTGGCATCCTTAGCTTCCACCAAGTTCTGTGGTGCACTCTAGTCATTATGACAATGGACAAAACCCCCAGAGCCACCGTGCCATCCAGGCATCCCCCTAGGAGACAGGGCCACTCTGAGTGGAGCCAGCTGGGCTGCAAGATGCACACACTTTGATGCAGCTCTGTCCTCTGTTGGCAAATAGCACCGCCCTCTCCACCTTCAGAGTCTGGAGTCCTCCCCTTCCAAGAAGTCACAGAAACATCAGGATGATTCAAATCCAAGGTGTGCACCCAGCGCTGGGGGGAAGAGTTGGGGGCACGGTCTTGGCCATTTCTGCCTCCCCCCCAGGCCCCAGCCAACCTTCCTCTGCCCCGTGTCCTCTCTCCAGGAGCATTTTCTCTGCATTCTTCAAGGCAGCCTCTGAGCGAAAGGCATGTCGCCTCCTTTTCATTTACATGGGGATTACTGGAGACCAGAAAAGTGCTTTAAAATGATATAATGTCTCTGCACCTCATCAAACCCTTCCCCTTCCACCAATTTCTGCCTGATTTACAGTTAATATTGCACACTCCCATCACCCTGCCAGAGAAGCGGTGATTATTTCTCCATTGCCATAAAGAATGTAAAGGAGATGGGAAAAATCAGGTGAATTCAGAGAAAGTTTAGTATAAAAAAAAAGTACTGGGGGAGGGGATGTCAGAGAAGGTAGTAAAATAACAGGAGCAAAAGTATTCCTGGAACCAATTTCAGAGTCAAGCCATTACTCTGGGTCTCCTAACAGAGCCTGCACATCAGCTGCTTCCCTGCCCGGCATTGCACAGGGCAGGGTGGGGCAGTGTGGCCCAGACAGGAATCTTGCCTGGGTGCTTATCTGCCTGCAGGCCTGTCTGGGTAAGTGGGCCCCCATGAAGAGCCAGGTCACCTGCAGAGAAGATGAGCACCTGCCCATCTTCTCTCCACCCTCCGCAGCAGGTCTAATGAGCATTTAGGCTTAGTACCTTCGATATACAGGAGATAGTTCTGGAATCTGGACTCAAATCCTGCCCCTGACAAGATTTGGCTGTGAGACTTTGTCATTTTATTTCTCTGGGTCTCAGTTTTTATAGCTGTGAACCATGATAGACTGGTACAAAGTAAATGCAAATTAAAATACCACATGGATTCTTTTTACCCACCATTAGTCAGTCACAGATAGGCACAGAATTGTCACCACAGTTCTCAAGCATGTGAACATGTGGATGACCAGTAGACCGTGGCTGGCCTTTGCTGGCTTTTCGATTTTCATTCATAGTTCTTCAGAAGAGAAATGGTCCGTCTTCTACATAATCCATCAACCACGGGTAATGATGGAGTCCATTCGATTCACTTTCAGTTCCAGTTATCCACTGTGTGTAACAAGTCACCCCTAAACCTACTGACCTAATATACAATCATTGTGATGTTTGCTAAGGATTCTGCAATTAGGGTGGGGCTGTGAGGGACAGCCTATCTCTGTGGCTTTATGTGGCTTCAATTCAGGGCTGTGGCACAGCTTGATTTGGGACATGGGTTTGGGGCCTTGGTTCTCAATGTTGGCCAAGTTCCTTGTTCTGCATGTGGTCTCTCTAGGTGGTTCACTTGGGCCACCTCACAATAGTCTTGGTCCAGTCGGCCTTTTCCCACAATGGCCACCCCCACCCCAAAACGGAAAAATGTGAGTTGTGAGGATTCCTTAAAGCCCACATTCAGAAACGACACAATGTCATGTCAGTCACATCCTCTAGGTTACAGCAGGTCACAGGGCATCTGAGGATCAAGAGGAGGGAGATACTTAGGGCATGAAAAACAATTGGCTCATTGGAACTTGCTAAAGTTACCGTATTTGAGTCTTTGGTGTAATTATTTTTCTTTCTTCCATAATAGTTCAGCCGTTAATTTTTACTTTTATACTTACCATTTATTGCACATTGATTTCCACTGCAGAGTGATTTAAAACCAAATCATTTTCCTTCTCTCTTCCTCCTTTGTTTTGAATTGGACAGCAGAGAAACAGAATGTGGGGTATTTCCTGGCCATCAGTTCTGCGTGGCTGCCTTGATTTCTAGGTATTAGCAACTCTTCTGCAGCTGGTTTCTCAGCCCTAAATATTTCTCCCTGTCTCTTAGAGCATCCTGACCTCTTCCCTTCTTGACACCTCTCACCTCCATCTCTCTGAAACTGCTGCAGTGACTTTCTCTGCCCCTGTGTCTATCTCCCTATATTTTTCTGTTCTATGCATGTTTTTTATGTCTTTATGACTATTGGTCTCTATCTTTATGTCCCTGTCTCTCTCTTTCCCTGTGAATCTTTTGGGTTTTTTTTGTCTCAATCTCCCATCATCACTATTTTATCCAAAGATGTAACCCATGTGTTGTAAAACATGGCCTTCCTACCAGCATTGTCAGAGAACCTCATGTTCTGTCATTGCCTGATAACTAAGGGTTTCCTGAGCAGGAGAGGCTCAGCCTCCCCATGAGACCTTGTCTAAGCCAAGAAAGTGTCTAGGGATTCCTTTCCTTCCTCTCTTAGCATCTGGGGCTGAGGCCTCATAGACTGGCCAATTCTGGGAAGTGCATGCTTGGGCCTACAAGGGTCTCCCTTGGGAAGCAGGGGGCTGGAGAGGTAGGTCTTGGGGGGCAAAGTAGGGATATGAGGAAGGAAATGGAGACAAAATTCTGTATAGCAGCCTTTGAGGGGTTATAAAAAGACAGAGGATGCTCTTTGAAAGGAGAAGTGGCCTTCCTTCTTCTTCAGAGCTATGCTAGGCTAGAGGGAGCCAGTAGGCTACATGGCTGCTGAGATGGCTCTTGCAACAGGATAGTGGGGTGGAATCAGTGTAGCTGGGCCTCTCCTTGAAGTACTGGGGCTCCAGCATGGTGACAGCCTTGTCTATCTCTCTTCTATAGCTCAGCACATGACATTCTGGTGGTTGCACAGTAGATTAGGAAATGGTGAATGGCTTCACTTCCTAAAAGCTACTTGATGGGAACCAGTTGCTTTAAGAGAGGGTGAGTGGTCCATCCCTGTAAAGCTTTTCTCATGGTGTCCTGCGTATGGTATCTTCCTTGGGGGCCACTTTTCACTGCAGGAGTCAGGAAAGGTATTGAGCAGGGGGTTTGCGGCATGGTTGAACTGATGGCCCTGTCACTTTGGCCTCTGTGACTCCATGCTCAAGCTTCATTTCTTTGCACCTCAGTTTGCCCTTTGTGAATGAGGATGAGCAACCCAGCTTTGGTGGCCCTCCAGGGCTTAGGTAAAGTCAGCTTGTTCCCTGGGGGATGAAAGGTGGAAGTATGGAGAACCACAGGATCTGAGAAACCCAAGTCAGAGCCTGGCTCTGGCTGAGGGCAGCCGGCACACTGGTGTTGTAAGTCCTGTGTGTCTCCCAGCTTCTCTCTGGTGCTGTCACCTGTAGAGCCACACATGTGGATGTAGCTCCCTGTATGTGCTGATGACTTCTCCAAGTGCTGCTTGAAAGGGAGAATTCTGCACCTTTATTGCATGTGAGATCTGTATATTCCAGCAGGAAATGTAGCTGCTGGTTTTCCTGGATCACAGGACTCATCTCTTTTTGGAGTTCCTTGTTTATCCCCAAAGGATGACATGGGGGATGGGCCATGGAAATGTCCCCTCAGCTGATGAGCCTGCTCTACTCTGTGGTCACTGGGGCAATCAGAGAGATTTGGTCAGGCTGTGTCTCTCCCTGGTGGAAAAAATCCCCAGTCTTCTCAGTGTCCATAGAGTGGAATCCCAACCCCTCCTGCAGGCCTCTAGGGCCCTGGGAAAGCTGTTCCTCTCTCCCTCTCCCTCTTGGCCACTATCACCCTTGTTCTTTGTGTTCTTACCATGCTGACTTCTTTCTCTTCTGGCTCCAGTTTCAGGTTTGGTCCCTAAAGGTACCTCTGCCTGGAATGCTATTCTAGATGTGCATGGCTGATTCCTTCCCAGGCAAAACTCAATCCAGTCAACCTCCTCTAATGGCCTTCCCAGATGGGTCCCCTCATTCGCTTCCCACTGCCATGCTTTCTTTCCCTCCAAGTTATGGGGCTTATCATCTACTCAGATGGTCTTTTAAAAACATGTTTGTCTGTTGACTGTGTCTCACCCCATCTCAACCTGAATGTAGCCCTGTGAGAGCAGGGTCTTCCCAGTGTCTGGCACACAGTAGATGCTTAACCAACATATGTTCTCCAGATAGCTAGAGGGCTTAGCATTCTTCCTTTCAGCTGTGAAAGTCAGCTATGCTTGGTGGTAGGTCTGTGGCCTTGTATCATGAATGATTTGTGATCAATAGTAAAATACTAGTGTTGTGAGAGAGATAAATCAGAGCAGATTGAAGGTGCTTACTGTCACAACACTCTTACTTTTTCTCTGGGTAAGACAAAGAGTTGCAACTGGGGAAATGAGAATTGTGTTCCCAGTTCTATCTCTGCCTTAACTATATTGTTTATATTGTTACAAATTCACATAGTGCTTCAGGGTCTTGAAAATGCATTTGATATCATCAAAATTTAGGTGTTAACTTATGAAACTTTAGAATACAAGTAGACTTCTTATTTATTTGAAAAGATAAAAAGATGAGAACTTCTGGTAATGGTCAGTGACCTGGAGAAATCAAACCAACCTGTAGACAATGAAGGAATGCTAGGTGCTTTTTACTGTAAGAGACCAAAATTGGGGGGTTGTGTGTTATGCAACATGATCACAGCAATAGTCAGTTGATACACTATTCTGTGAGTGAAAGCATTGTGTTAGCAAGAAAGCTCTTGGCCAAATACCTATAATGCAAAGTCCAAGAGTCATTTGTGGTGCAGGGCCTGACAGTATTTGTGGCATTGGAGTGTTCTAATTTGTCTGCCCTTTTGTTGTTCTAACCAACTTGAGCACTGTTGAGGTTTAAATGATGGCTGAAATAATGATTAAAGAAATGAACGAGTAGCAGACTAAAGGAGAAGTGTTACTTTTCTTATTTTCAGAAAAACAGATTAATTTCTAATCTGAGCCCTCTCTTGTGAGTTTGGCTAAATCAAGTTCCATGGGTCAGGTCCATTTTTTCTTCTATTCCATGTCCTTTCTCCAAGAAGACAGCCTAACCCAGTGGAGGGAACATAAAATTTGGTTCAGGGTGATCTGGATTCAGATCCTGATTCTGTATCACCAGGTAGGTAACGCTGAGTAATTATTGCTGGTATCGCAATGTCCTCAACTCTAAAATGGGACTGAGCAGTCCTCCCTCTCAGTGTGGTGTGGAGTTTAATGGGAGGATTCCAAGAATGTGAGGTGTGTCTGAAAATGGGGAAATTGTTCCTGTTAGTCCCTCTGGGCTCTCAACCAGCTCATGTCATCTTATAAATGGAAAGCGAATCCCCTGACTCCATTGCCAGCTGTAACTGTCACCAGCTCATGGCATTCTCATGAGACCTGAGACCTCCCCCAGCTCTGCTCCTTACCCCCTCCACTATCTTGAAGCAAATCTCAGAATCAATATATGTGTTTCCTCTGTGTGTTTGAATTTTTTGCAGTACATGAGATTGAACACAGGGAGCTTTGAGCTACATCTCTAGCCCCTTTTTAAAATTTTATTTGAAACTGGGTCTCATTGTTTCCTAGCTGGATTCTCCCGGTTCAGTCTCCCAAAGAGGTGGGATTCTAAGTGTGTGCCATTGCATCTGACTGAAAGTTTTGCATAGCTAAGATGACAAAATGTGGATGACAGCATCGACTTCCTAGTGCAGTTGGAGGAATGCGTTTACACATGGACCCAGCCGGATACTCAGCAGGGTGCTAACCTAGTCTGGGGTAGGGAAAGTTTTCCTGAATGAAACAGCAACAATCTAGAGAGAAAAAAATTTTTTATGTATCTCAAGAAACAACATAAACACAAGTACAAGCAAGCAAAGTAAAAAAGATCTTCCGCTCAAAGAGTTAATTGTATTATGTACTCAGAGCTCTGAACAGTTCACTAAGATGAACATGAACACTTCAATTACAAAATGGGAAAATAACATAATTCACAGAAGATGCAAAACAAATATCCAATAAATACGTGAAAAGATGTTCCACTTTGCCAGTAAGCAAAAAAATAGGAATTAAGACAAAATAGCACTTTTAGCTACCAAGTCAGCATACATTTTAGAAATGACAATGTCCAATTTCCAAGACAAAGCAATGCAGCCTTCTCATGTCCTGTTGTTGACAGTGTATATTGGCATCTCCATTTTGGGAAACAAGTTGGGACTATGGTTTTGAAAACTTGAAATACAAGTTAGGACTATGTATTAACAACCTCAAAAAAAAAAAAAAAAACCAACTCATATCCTTTGGGGCTAAGATTCCTCCTCTAGGAAATACTTAGAAAGTCAGGCAAAAATTTATACACTGATATTCATTATTTATAATTGAAGTTTTAAAAAAGGAGACAATCTAAATGCTCCACAGGAAGACACTGCTTAAATAAACTGTGGTACATCTGTATGGGCTAACATTCCATAGCTGTTAATAATTATATTTTCCAAGAATTTTTAACGACATGAGAAAATATCCTCTAATGCTAAAGGTAAAAAACAGGATACAGAACTGTATGTAGTCATGCCATGCAATCCTCATTATGTAAATAAATATACCTGTAGAAGGGTATTCAGTGAGGCAGAACAAAGATATTATAGAAAGACTGCATTTTTTACAAGTCACTAAAGCAGATTTTAGTTTCTACCAGTCTCTGATGCTAAAGTCAGAAGTCACCTTGGAAAAATGGTTCTTTGTTTTAGAGGTTCTCTAGTTATGCCAGTGTTGGATAAATACCCACTCAGTGTTCTTGGGACATCACTGTTAGTAAGATCCCCAAATGAAAATGACAGAAACTGAGAAGCAAAATATTCTATTGCTATTGTTATTTTTCAGAACGAAAGACTGATGTGTGACAGAGTGGGCACATCACTGAAAGAAATCATTTTGATGTTAAAGGATTCCCCATTTTTTCTTTAGGGAAGAACAATGGGGAACAGGGAAGGAAAGCTGGATGGAAAGGGTCTCATTCATTCAGGAGGAATGATTGTGCCTGCTACCTGCCAGATGTGGCTCTGGACCTCAAAATACTGCCACGGAGACTTCATCTCAGCTCTTACTCTACGGGGAGACAGTAAGCAGACACAACTACATCATTTCAGGATGTGCCAAAGTGCTAAGGAGAAGAAAGCAGAGTGAAGGCTAAGGAATGCGAGGGTGGTTATGGAGGGGCCGGGGTCACAGAAGATCACATTGACGGGAACTTTTGAACAGGGAGCCGCAGGAAGTGAAGGACAGAGTCAAGTGTATGCCTCAGGGAAAGCACTGCAGGCTGTGGTGGCAGCAAGAGCTGTGGAAAACAGGATGTGTCTGAACAATACGAGGGACAGCAGGGATGCCGGTGTGGCCAGAATAGAGGGTAAGGGGCGGGGGGGTGGGGCTGAGGGAAAGGAGGAGGGAGGGGCTGGTTCACACTGGCTGCAGCAAGAACTCTGGATTTTTTTCCTAAAGCAAACTTACTAAAGTATAACGGATGAAATAAAATTCACCCACTCTGAGTGTTTAGTTAATGGGTTCTGGAAGATGTCTACAGCCATGTAACTACCCTCACAACCAAGATGTAAGACACTTTTTGTCACTCTAGCTCTTGTTTGGAGTTAATCACTGCCCACCAGTCCTGGACAACTACCCCTTTGCTTTCTGCTGCTGGGATCACACAGTATTCACTTTGGATTCCGTAGCTGTTGACTGGGAGATCATCCACCTTGTATGTCTTACTAGGTTGCTCCTTTTTATTGCTTTGTATTTCCCTGTGTGTGTATAGCCAAGGTCTTTCTCCATTTACCTGCTCATTGACACGTGGAATTATCTCGTTTGAGGCTCTTATGAACAAAGCTGCTCTGTGACATGTTTTGTGGGCATACATTCATTCCTCTTTCTCTTTTTTGGTTTGTTATTTTTTTTTGTGGTTGTTGTTTTGAGGCAGGGTCTTGCTATGCACTTTGAGCTGGCCTTGAACTCACAGTGATCCTCCTACCTCTGCCTCCTGAGTGCTACAATTATAGATGTACACAAGCAGCCCTGGTTTACCCATTTCTCTTGAGTGAACACTTAGGAGTAGGACTGGGGATCATAGGGTAGGTATATGTTGAAACTGATTCAAAACCGCTGTCCTCCAAAGTGTTATTGATGTGGCATGTTCCCCGGCAGCATATGAAGAATACTGTAGCCCTCCATCCTTGCTGAAACTTGGTGGTGGGGTGAATCTAGTCTTTTCTTATACCATCTGGAAGGCATGTAACATTAAACTGTGTTTTACTTTACTGGCAGCACGATCAAAGATCATTAAGCTTCCTGAGTTTTGGTTTCTTTACCTGTAAAATGGGAATAATAATACTGCCCACCTCATGATAATACGGAAGATTAAATGTGATGTAGGTAAAGTGTCACCCCAGTCTAGGCATTTGGCAAGCATTCACTAGAAGGGAACTGGTCACTATCATCTCTGAGAGGAAAGAATGCTCCCTATGCTCCCAACCACAGGCTGGCACTGGTTTATCATCAACATCCTACCATGTTTCTGGAGCCACTGATTCCTACAGCTGAAGGTTTTTGCTTGTGTCCCTCCTACTGTTCCCTGACTTCTGACCTCTGAAAGAGGAAGCCCTAAACTGGTAAACATCCTAATAATCTCTGAGATTGGGGCTCATTTTCTAGCCCAAGATCCTTTCCAAGGCACTTTCCTAATGATCATGGCTCACAGCCATAAAGATAATAAATACTTTTCAATTATGCCTTCTAGCGCTGGCAGGGCTAATTCTCCTGGGAGCGAAGGGTAGGCTGAGAAGCCAGTAGCTGAGACTGGAATCCAGGGAAGCCTTGAAGGAGAAGGACCTCTGCATGCCCTGCTGGCTGCCTGTGCTGAGCAGCCATGACGATCCCACCTCCCAGCTCTGCGCTCCTGCTTCCTCAAGGAGATCTTGAATATTTATCATGTATTAGGTGAAAAAAGAAGTAGAACAGGAGGAAATTGTGTTATTGCATATGAAATTTGCCTGAAAAGTTTCCACTCTTCTTCTAGTTGGAAAATAGTTTTGATTTGAAATATGAAGCTTCTCTCCAACTTATTATCTCAGAGACAAGAATGGAAAATGATCTCTGGGTTTCAGCGGGAGCCGCTGGAGGTAGTGGGCGTTTATGGGCACCAAGGATTGTCTGTAGAAATTGCCCTTTGCGCATCAAAATTGCAAATTCCTTTTTGCTTCTTTTGCTGCTTCTTCCGCTGAAATTTGCCTATAGCTAATAGGTGGGAGGAGGCAGAGGAAGAAGGTAATAGGAGGCAGCAGGGCCTCTGCGTCAGACAGAGCACCCAGGCTCATTTAGCCCTGGACCACACTGGGCTGCAGCAGCATTGGCTCCATCTCATTCACTTCTAGGCTGGAAGGAACCTTCTAGGCTACAGAATCTAATTTTCTCTACAGTCAATATTTGTGCTTTTCTGGGTCACTGGTCTGTTCGAGACATGGAAGATGGCTTTGGATCCACTCACCAGAAAAGCACACAAACACACCAACCTGTGCACACACCTACATGGAATTTTACAGGATCCCTAAATTTAATCCAACTCCAGGTCAAGGACACTCTATGCTGACACTGCAAACCATCAAAACAAAATCACAGTATGCACCATTTATCAAGTGCTCACGATGACGAAGTGAGTGAACCCACAGAAGGTGAGTAGCGTAGTATCTGCTTCATAGTAAGGGCTCTTTGAATTGTTATTCCCATGTCACCCTGATGATAACCATCAGTGCTAGTGTTTCCCATATTATCAGTGAGATAGCTGAGGCTCAGAATCTTTGTCAAGGGTCACCCAGCAAGGCCAAGTGGTAACCTAGGTCCTTATGACCTTGGGCTCACCCTCTTAATACTGATGTTGTGGGTGGTCCTTGCCTTTCCTTGCTTTCAGGGACAGGGCTCCCGCAGTCACACAGAACTGAGTGCTTTTCCAGGTCTACATTGTTCTGACTCAGAAAATGTTTCCTTTACTTTAGGTCTTAGTTGTTCCCAGTCTTAGCCCTGTTCTCTGCAGCAACGCACAACATAGGTACTACTGCTAGCTTATCATGGCCTTGCAAAGATTTGGATCCAGCCAATTCTTTTCACTGCATGGGGAAACTTGCTCAAGTATGTCACTCGGAAATGGCGGATGAAGAATTCAAACAGAGCATGCTAGTGTTGTATGGCAATTGGAACAAATTACCACAAATTGAATAGTCTGAAACAACAGAATGATATTTCTTCTTATTTCTGGAAACCAGAAATCAGAGATCAGCATGTCATGGGTTGATTTCTTTTGGAGACTCTAGAAGAGAGTTTGCTGTTTACCTTTTCTGATGACATTCCTTTGCTTGTGGCCACATCACTCCATCCTTTGCTTGTCTTTGCAGTGTTTTCTCCTCTATGTCTGTCTTCTCCTCTCCTTCTGATGACATTTGTCACTGGATTTATGACACATCCCAGTAATCCAGGATGAGTTCATCTCTACATCCTTGATTTAATTACATCTGCAAAGACCTTTTCCAAAATAAGGTCATATTCCCAGTTTTCCTGGGGACATTTCTTTAATTTTTCTTTTATTTTTGAAAAGTTGAATGAATTCAACCCCACTACATTGGGCCGGCTCTCTTCAAAGTTTTGTGATTGACCAGTATGCCCTAATGAGGAAGTCCTACACTGCCATGCCATGGGCTAAATTTGACCCACAGATATATCTGATTGGTCCAATAATCTTTTAAGAGCAATTTGAATTAATAATGATTATTTAGCAATTGAGATGTCTCATATGTGATGACAAGACATTTTTTTCCTTTTTCCCCTGGAAAGCATTGCAAAGCAACAAGGAAAAAAGTCTATCAACCTTAATGTTA
Source organism: Hydrochoerus hydrochaeris (assembly GCA_004027455.1). NCBI lineage: Eukaryota > Metazoa > Chordata > Mammalia > Rodentia > Hydrochaeridae > Hydrochoerus > Hydrochoerus hydrochaeris. The sequence continues at coordinate 2,322 of PVLA01000458.1, read as the reverse complement.
GTGAAACTGGAAGACAAGTTTAATTTCCAGGCTCTAATTTGTGTGAAAGGACTGCCAAAGCCAGCTGAGACCAGCAGGATTTCAACAAAGAAACAGGAGGAAAAAAGAAAGGAAGAAAGAAAGAAAGAAAGAAAGAAAGAAAGAAAAAAGAAAGAAAAAGAAAAAAGATGAAGAGCAGAAAAATCTTACATCTTAGCAATGAGAGGACTTGTTGCTGAGCAGAGTCAAGATCTTTTGAAAAAATTTACCTTTGAAGGCAAATGAGGTACAATCTGAGGTACAAAAACAGTATACAGATCTCTCATCTGTAGCCATGAGTGTAGGAATGGGAGCAAGTTGAGGTAAAATTAAGCATCTGCTGCATCCATTGTGTTCAGAGAAGCAAGGGAGACACAGTTGCGGAAGTCACACAGTCAGCCATGTTTTCAGGAAGCCATCTTTCTCTGTGGCAGCAGGAGCTACGAGCACATGTGATATGAAAACCACCACTGAGTCATTGCTTCCAATCTCCCTTTCCATTGATCCTCTTTCCTGGAGATGAGAGTTCTTTCCAGAAATTCAATTATTTCACTGATGAGCAATTAAAGGAACTTAATCAAATCAAAGATGCTATATGATAAAGGAGAAAAAGATCACTAAGTAAAATTCTAATAACAACAACATTTGAAAATGCACCAGAAAGACAGTGCTACAGTGGGTAATTTTTGTTTGTCCTTTAGATGTACTGCCTGCCCTTCTCCAAACTCACCCATACCTTGAGGAGACTGACTCACATGAGCTATGCCACTGGGGTACCTTGTCATCTGGCTTCCTAAAGTGACATATTAGAGAAAGTCTAGAGGAAGAAGAAGGTGGTATAGGGTTACTTAGCTCCTTCACAGCTCAATTACCTTCAGTAGCCCGAATCCCTCTAGAAATGATCCCACAGCTCTTCAGAGAATCTCTTCCCATTAACTCACCCTCTCCATATTCTGAAAACCATTCTTTTGTTTTGCCCCATCAAGCCTGGGATGGGTTATGGGTTGAACTGTGTCCCCTAAAAAGATATCTTAAAGTCATACTCTCCACTACCTCAGTAGCTCACCTGTGAAACAGGGTCTTTATAAAGGTAATCAAGTTGAAGTCATAGAATGACTGGCATTCTTATAAAAAGGAAAGAATTGGACACAGCAACAGACACACATACAGGGTGATGTGAAGATACACATGAGAAAGACAGCCAAGTGCTATAGTGATGCTTTGATACACCAAGGAACACTGAGAGTTGCTGGAAAACAACAGAAAGTAGGGAAGCATAGAAAGATTCTTGCCAAGAGCCATCTGAAATATCAGGGTCCCACTGACAGTTTGATTTCGGACTTCAAGCCCCTGAGCTGCCAGACAGATTTTGGTAAACTCACCCAGTTTGTCATACTTTGTTGTAGCAGCCTGAGATGCTAAAAGAGGTGCTAAGTTCCAAGTCCTGGATTGCTATCTTGATATTAAAGTGGAATTCAGGAGAAAAGCCAATAAATGAGACCAAGAAGAGAACTTTTAAATTCTAATACTATATGTTTGTATATGTACCACTAATATTGAATGTGTGTTACATTTTAAAGTGTAATGAAGATGCAGTGCTTATGAGCTACCTATGTACCAAATAAAGTAGCATCTATATGAAACACAACAGAACTTATGAGAAATACAGGAGTAAGAAGCATGCTAATACTAGAACGTTTTGCTTTTAATTCCTGTTTAATAGTTTAAGTGGGTAAAAATAATATGACTAAATTATGACCCAAATAGTATAGTTAGCAAGGTATTATATACATCAGAGAGACCTACATAGAAAGAATTCTTCTGCTAAAGTTTTCCATTATGTGCCCAAAGAATATTTCCAGATATTGATGATATATAAATCTACAAATTAAACTATAACAAATCAAATAAAATAGCCCAAATACCATTTTCAGATTACAACTCAACAAGAGAAAATAACAACGAAATTAGGAAATGGCAAGCTGCCGGAGTCCAGCTGCGGCAGGGCTAGGGTTTCCCAAAGGTGGACAGGGAGTCGGCGAGTGAGAGACAGAAGACACTGCACACCCATCTGTGAGTGAATCTGAATCCCCCTTTTATTTTTTAAAAGCTGGAATATATATTTGCTAACCTTGGCAGCAACCCCCAGCCCCAAGCAGGAAGCGCCCCAGGCTTAGGGCCAGGCAGGGACAATCCTAAACAATAGGTTTTAATTGACCTCAACTCCAAGCAGGAAGCGCCCCAGGCTCAGGGCAATAGGTATCAATTAACATCTCAATCTTGTTACTTAGTTAGCTTGGGAAA